>CM017561.1:3165003-3205091 GCA_007844125.1 Sinonovacula constricta | reverse complement strand
ATATGTTTTGTATGAGCTGTTATATTTTGCTAGTTTTTTGCTTTAAGATGGACATAGTTTAACACATTGCAAAAAACTAGAGTCAAATAGTTTAACACATTACAAACAAACTAGAGTCAAATAGTTTTACACATTGCAAACAAACTAGAGTCAAATAGTTTAACACATTACAAACAAACTAGAGTCAAATAGTTTAACACATTACAAACAAACTAGAGGCAAATAGTTTTACACATTACAAACAAACTAGAGTCAAATAGTTTAACACATTACAAACAAACTAGAGGCAAATAGTTTTACACATTACAAACTAGAGTCAAATAGTTTAACACATTACAAACTAGAGTCAAAATACAGCATTATTAGTTTGTTGAATAAATGTATAACTATCGTGCCAGACATTATACATATCTTAGCAAGATTTCACTCGTGTTTCACTTTTTCTGAGAAATTGAGTCTGTCTTATGTTTTGAACAAACAGCTCAACCTTGAAAATGATTATTGAAAAATGACTGTAAATAGACATAGGTATCTCATAAACAAGATGCTGTAAACGTTGAGGCACCAACGCGGTAACTAACAACAGCTTTCAGTTAGATGGACAAACACCAAACCAAATAATACTATTAAACATTTAATGAGAAAATGTTTGAAGAATTGTTGAACCCTATCATTGTGTATGTACATGTGTAAATTTAATGAGCTGTTTATATGATAATCAACAATCTTAAAAGAGTAACAAATAACTACCGGTTGCTTAATTTTAAGCAAATAAAGTATCTTAATGTTTATTTGTTTTATAGACCCAGTCTCTAATCAAATGAAAATTATGGGGCTTTAAAATGGACGGCAATGGAATCATATATCGAATATTGAATTACCTATTCAGTATAAGATTAACGACTGCGATAATCGACGAGGTGATAAGTCAATATACGATAAATATCAATACAATTTGCAATACGTGAATCATTCTTAACAAAAATGTAGTTTGTGCACATGAGAAATTGCCAAATTAGGTTAACAGGCCATCAACAATGCAAAACTACAAAATGTTAAAAATGAAAATCATAAAACGTAGAGATGATAAACGTATAAAAAATATTGACATACCATAATTTTTACTTTTAAAGGAACGCATAGATTAATGTTGATATCATAAGAAGGGCACTTAATAGTATCGTATATGTCAGCCAATAAGACGACACATTTAAATATAAGACGTTGTAACGGTGTAACAGTCAAAACAAAACAAAAACATTTTTTCTACTGAGCAAAGATGGCTGACACCAAAAGCAATATCGCCAGACGGAATCCCGAGCAAACATTTAATTCAAACTGCCAATTTTTATTATACAGCATATTTCCATCTGTAACGAATGTATGAACGTCTAGACTGGAACGACCATCCGATAACATGTTATTAGGAACTAAAGCATCTACTTATTTCGTAATAGTAGTTTACTGTTAACTTTATATTTTATATTGTTACATGTGGAGAAACTAAGTCTAATCTGGTCTATTAGTGTACCAAAGGTCGATACCAAGCATTCATAAATTAAAATAAGATATCCTGTGTCACGAATGACCTATTATAATAAATATTTCACAATGTCATTGTAGTTTATCATTCCTGTTTACGTAGACATTAAAACTTTAATGAGAAAGCGGGTTTCTAGGCAAAACTACTGTTTGAAACAACTTTCTCACATATGCCACATTCATATTTTCAGCATAGAATAACTTTGCAACTTTCCTATACTTTTCCTTCTGCCTTGATTCACTCTTGATAACCTCTAAATAAGGGATTGTTAAGTTAAAACGTTCTGATAACAAGGCAAAATCAATACAAAGTACTTATCAAAATTGAAACATGAAATTGTCACGTACCATTAGAAATCAATTATCATACATATTTTAATCGGTAAGCCAGAAATGTGGTTTATCAATCGACTTCTAAGCAGCCCACTGCTATCTACCGCAACTAACGACTGTTCTAAACAATTCATAGTGGAAAAACTAGCAATTCACAATGTTGGTTTGTTTTAGGTTTAAAGCGACGTTTCCAATCTGTTAGTCAGCTTGTGTTACAAAAGACTCAAACGTCGTTCACATAGCCAAACAGACGAGAATTAATCGACCCTCTGTCTGCCCCTGTGTAGAATAGAATCATACGACTGAGCATATCCCCCTAAAGGAGTCAACAGGACCGGAAAGGCAACTGAAGCTCCACTACAACAGATACTCAAATACCCTAAAGGAGTCAACAGGAGCTGAATAGCAACTGGAACCCCACTACAACAGATACTCAAATACCCCAAAGGAGTCAACAGGAGCGGAAAGGCAGCTGGAACCCCACTACAACAGATACTCAAATACCACAAAGGAGTCAACAGGAGCTGAATGGCAACTGAAACCCCACTACAACAGATACTCAAATACCCCAAAGGGTCATCAGGAGCGGAAAGGCAACTGAAACCCCACTACAACAGATACTCAAATACCCCAAAGGGGTCATCAGGAGCGGAAAGGCAACTGAAACCTCACTACAACAGATACTCAAATACCCCAAAGGGGTCATCAGGAGCGGAAAGGCAACTGAAACCTCACTACAACAGATACTCAAATACCCCAAAGGAGTCACCAGGAGTGGAATTGCATCTGAAACCTCACTACAACAGACACTCAAATACCCCAAAGGAGTCACCAGGAGCGGAATGACAACTGGAACCCCACTACAACAGATACTCAAATACCCCAAAGGAGTCACCAGGAGCGGAATGGCAACTGAAACCTCACTACAACATATACTCAAATACGCCAAAGGAGTCACTAGGAGCGGAATGGCAACTGAAACCCCACTACAACAGACACTCAAATACCCCAAAGGAGTCACCAGGAGTGGAATTGCATCTGAAACCTCACTACAACAGACACTCAAATACCGCAAAGGAGTCACCAGGAGCGAAATGGCAACTGAAACCTCACTACAACAGATACTCAAGTACCCCAAAGGAGTCAACAGTAGCGGAATGGCAACTGGAACCCCACTACAACATATACTCAAATACCCCAAAGGAGTCACCAGGAGTGGAATTGCAGCTGAAACCTCACTATAACAGACACTAAAATACCCCAAAGGAGTCACCAGGAGTGGAATGGCAACTGAAACCTCACTACAACAGATACTCAAATACCCCAAAGGAGTCACCAGGAGCGGAAAGGCAACTGAAACCCCACTACAACAGATACTCAAATACCCCAAAGGAGTCAACAAGAGCGGAATGGCAACTAAAACCCCACTACAACAGATACTCAAATACCCCAAAGGTGTCACCAGAAGTGGAATTGCAGCTGAAACCTTACTATAACAGACACTCAAATACCCCAAAGGAGTCACCAGGAGCGGAAAGGCAACTGAAACCTCACTACAACAGACACTCAAATTTCCCAAAGGAGTCAACAAGAGCGGAATGGCAACTGAAACTTCACTACAACAGATACTCAAATACCCCAAAGGAGTCAACAAGAGCGGAATGGCAACTGAAACCCCACTACAACTCAAATACCCCAAAGGAGGCTACATCAGACACTGGGCCATTGTTGAGGTTATAAGTAGAATAAATACCTCGGTAGTTATTCAGATAAATGTCTCGTCCGATCATCAGACACTGGGCCTTTTAAGGCTGGGGCACTCGCTTTATCTACGGTGCTACTAATTCCAATTATTCCAACTAATTTATTTTGAAACAAAACTTATTTTACATGAATACTGTTCGTTGAAATTGTGTAATTGGTTAAACTGTTTTATATATAAAGAAAAGCAAATTTTGTTTAATATTTTGATATCTTTTTCAAAATTAAATTTGTAACGCAGTTGGTTAAATATTATTAACGATTCTTTTTTGACGAAAACATAATTAAGTGTTCATTTAGGTCGTGTGTGTGCACGATTCGTCTCATATATTGTAATTTTAACTTTTAACTATAATGACATCTTGGTATCATACATTTGCGGAATATGCATAACCAGTTTACGTGTATTTACATGTATATCTACAATATACACGAGCTTATCCGTTCTTTTATGTACATGTATAAAGATAAAAAGGTTTTCGAACTCGCATTCATTTAGGGCCATGTTATTGATACTTCTTAAAGACAAGAGATATGCTTGAAGATGTAATGATGTAGACATGTTATTATTGATTAAGGCTTTAGATGATACATACATAAATTCGTGGTGTGTATGTTGCTTCTTTTCTAGTGCGTTTCTCACGTGAACTTTATAAGTTTGTGAGTCTGCAATTTTAACAAACAAATAAAAACGATGATAGAGGAATAGGAGATGGAAGGATGGTGGGCAGGATATTGCAAGCAAGACTTCTGATAATGATGGTTATAATGTGGATGACAAAGCTGGTTAAAGTATGATCGAAATGCTGTTATTTTTTTGTTAATGTTCGTATTGTTGTTGTTGATAACGATGATGATAATGAGGAGGAGGAGAAAGAGGGCGATGACGATGAGCGATAACGACGACAACTTCCACTATGACGACGACGATTAATGATTAAGTGAATGAAGATGACGATGAAAATGATGACTTGCCTAAAATAGTCCTCATCCTGCTTCTCTCTTTTACTTTTCTGCTCCGTATCGGAGTCGAACAACTTTCTCCGGAAACAACATATGAGAAACATTATAACGTCCATCACAAGCTGGCTTAACTCCATGAAAGAAACTGGCTTCATGACGATGAGATTAAGTAGCCACTACTTCTGCAGTCAGGCTATCAAGGTATTTACAACCATATCCCCTGTTTACCACACTGTTTCATCGGCAGCGGGTCACATACTGATCTTTAACACCATCATTTTAATAATCTACAGTTTTTGCCATTTACCGTTTTCCTTGATCAATTCAAGAACACTCATGTACGATAATCTTAAGGCTAAGGAAATCGGAGCTGTACAAACTGACACCACGATAAAATTCCACAGGTAAAAAAACCGAATTGCTTCCACTAATCTTTTCTGAGTTAAGTATCACGAACACAAAACTATGAAGTTGAACGCATTCTAATTTCGTCTTAGTTAAAAACCACGTTGAGACTAGATAAGCCGAGAATCATCATCAGTTTTAAGGCGATATATCTTCACAAAAACAACACTGAATATCCGTCTTTACCACGACGCTATCAGCTGTAGGACGCGCGGAGCCAAACCAACCAGGAAGCAGTCCCGGTTTTGAAGAGAGCTTGTTTCTGCTACAAATCAAACAGCCAACGAAAACCAATATTTGTAATTAAAGGGAAACAACAAAGTAGGTTTTATCGAAATGCTGCAGTGTGGCTTTAGCAACTTTTTGGAATGTATTAGCGAAAATTGCTGAGTCTTCGGAAATGTTGACAAAAATAGTAATGGTGTTTTTATTATTTATTTTGTTATTTCTTTGTGATGTTTATTACACTTTATAGTTTATAGCTTAATTAACTACTATATTAGAATCTTTTTTGTCATGTTATAAGTTGTTTCATCTGTTTGTTCGTTTGTTTTATGTCTTACCTTAAGCCTTAAAAGAGTACTTTCTTAGAAGATCAAGTTCAAGTGTTATTATTCTATTAAGGAACTGTTACTTTATGTGCCATTAAGCAATCTAGCAGTCACAATTTTATGCTTAAGCAAAGTCTCAAATTACAAATTAATTTTGGGGCCTTGAATGACCCTTTAAACATATTGTTAGATATTCCAGTACCATGACAGAGTCGATGGGATGTACATAATAGTATAGCGTCATTTGTATTTCACATTGTCTAGGAATAATCCTGCAGTTTCATCTCTTCATATCTTCCCAATTCTTACATGTACTTTACCATTTGCACTTCAATTCACTATTCTCATTTTATCGCCGACCCCATCCCCGACATAAATAAACAATTAAAGTTATGCACGTGTTCAGATTCAAGAATTTAATCATCGAGTAAATGAGAAAACATATCTAAGTGCATTTATCAAGTAAGTAAAACAAAAATGACAACTTGTTTTCATGATAATTGTTATTTGCTAACCAACAATATGTAAATCACAATGTATTGTGTACTCCTGAGTCTACCATTGTATTATTTCCGCGAAACTCGTATTGGAAATGCAATTTCTCCGAATATATACAAACTTTGCGAAAAAACTGCGTGACAATGGCCGTAATCAAATGAAAATTCAAACATGGCTGACATGAAAAATGGTAGTAAAAAGTGTACATACACGTCGTTTTCATCGTTTAGGGCAGGTACACGTGGTATTTAAATGGTGATACTCTATACCAAGTGTCCTCACATGGGGAAAACTGATCGCATGTACAGCAGTCACTACTAATTGTACATATTCACTTTTTTTTTCGCGCCAGAACCGGTGCCCTTCCCCAGTACTCTCAACAAAGAAGTGACCTGTTTAACTACAGTCATTGGGTTTTGGGCGCAAATATATTTGCAGTCGTAGCTAAATTTCGTTTAAAGAGTATATTTATATGTTTAATCACAATCATAAGGTAAATTCATTTTACCTTTCTCGTACTACTTTAAAAATAGTGTTTATATATTTTTACCTTATCTTGTGTACAGCCAATGACAGTTGTAGACAATCGGTTGAATTACGGGGAAACACGTGTCAATTTAATCATATGAATAAAACCTTCCACGTGTACCGATCCTTGGGGGTCATACGCATATGCTTACAACAGTTGATGACCCCTTCTTCCGACAATGTTCGTGAAAATATGAGTGCGTATGAAAAATGACAAGCAAAATAAAAGCAAGATTTAAAAATATTTATCAAAAAAATAAAATATAAAGTAATTGTGTTTTCAATCCATAATCGCAACAAATGTCCATGTCAAAGCCATTCATTTTACTGCGTTACTTCCGCACTGAATTGGTTCAGCATTTTAAAAAAGATATTTGCTTGTTAACATTAAAACCCGTGTTGTCGAGTTCTTTGAATCATGCAGCCATATAGCAATGGTGGCAATTGAGATCCGTTCAAGAATCATAAATATATTCGATCGTATGAAGATAGTTACCAGGACAAATAAAACAACGATTCCTGTTTTCCTTCATCATTTTTCCGCAACCGGTGTAATATTCGCCTCACACAAAGTCCGGTTTTCCTGTCATGAACAAATAATGAAAGTTCCCGTACTAAACCAGATGACGTGCAAGGAAATGGCAAAATGCATAAAAGAAAAATACGGCCATCTCAAATACACACGCTATTATTATTCAGTTTGTGTCGATTTTCTTTCTTTGTCTTCTTTTTTCGTTTTCCCCATTTTTCTTATAAATCCGACTATTCTACTCCATTTACATGAACTACTAAGGCATGTGTTTAAAAACTAACCCAAAGAGTTGCAAAAAAACATAACTGTCTTTGTTTTCGTTTACAATACAGCAATTTTTCAGACACTTCCATAGCTTAAATATATACTATAACATATTACATATTTTCTATTTTGCCAAGACTAATTAACAAGTTTTCTACTCAGCAATGTGTCACTTTGAAATTCAGCAGTACATTGTCGGAAACTCAATGTTTCTGTGAGTGTGGTTTAAAGTTTAAAAAAAATAGTTTTGTAATTACCTTTGAGGTGACTTTTCACTTATTTAAATATTCATGTTTGTCCGTTTTATATATGTTTATACAAGTCGTTGGTGTTTATATTTGCATGTATTATTGTTTGTTTGTTGGGTTTATCGCCCCACCAACAACATTTCAGTTTTTTGGAGACGGGGTCCACTTGAAGCAGATATAGTGCTGCCTTTACTGTGTATAGCATGCCGTGATCACCTGGCACTACGAATTAAGTATGTCACGGCCCGGGTTCGAACCCGGGGCCTCCCGTACCTGGAGCCGACGCATTAACAATTGCGCTACCAGGTCCAGTTTGCATATATTAGTAAAACCGACAGTAATGAGAGATAACAGTGGGATATGTTATTGTCAATGGGCAGCTAAAATTAAACTTAGTTGCCGTATTATAATTTATAGATCGATGTTCTATTGAAAGCTTTCTAACACTCACAATCTTATTCCAAATTCTCTCTTGAAATTAATTATGCTCACTTAATCAAACAAATGTGTGTCATCAAAAGTAATTATGGCATAAGTCGTTATCCACTTATTTTATCACATCCCAGCAAATTTCATTATTTTTCTAGTGGATCCTGACAATGGATTACTCGAGTGACGGTTTCATGCCATACTAGGTTTATTCATGCCAATATTCTCTCTCTAATTGAGTAATAAATCATACCCCTAACATTCTCTACATTCTAACAAAGCCTAGGAAATGTTTGGGGGAGCCTGTAATGCTTGGATGTTTTAAATAGCGGCATATACAGGCTTCAAATTTTTACTTGTATTTGAAAATTTTTCAACAATAGCTCACAACAGAATATTAGTCCCCTACCGTTGTTCACACCGGAGAGGGCTATAGGTTTACCCTCCGTCCGTCAGTCCGTCAGTCCGTCAGTCTGTCTGTCTGTCTGTCCGCTAAAAATCTGGATCCTTTGATAACTAAAAAACTATTAAAGCTAGGCGCATGAAACTTCGTATAGGTGGCAATGTGTTCAATATGCACGCCAAGATTTGGTCGCTAACTTGAAGGTCAAGGTCACAGCATGACCTTGAAGCAAAATCGTGTCCGACCCATAACTTCTCTATTTGAAGTCGGATTTTAAAACTATTTCACAGAAATGATCACCATATTGAGATGACGTGTCGCGAGCAAGATTTGGGTCGCTACCTTGAAGGTCAAGGTCACAGCATGACCTTGAAGCAAAATCGTGTCCGGCCCATAAGTTCATTATTCGAAGTCGGACTTTAAACTATTTCACAGAAATGATCACCATATTGAGATGACGTGTCACGAGCAAGATTTGGGTCGCTACCTTGAAGGTCAAGGTCACAGCATGATCTTGCAGCAAAATCGTAAAGTTTTGGATAGCGCATTCAGGTGCACTTACCTTAAATGATAGTGCATTAAGGTGCTCATACCTTAAATAAAGGCCAAAAATAAATGTCATAAGTTAACAGTTATTTAGGCCAGGTGAATTAAAAAAATTATGTGAACCCCAACTACTGTTTGGGTGGGAGGAGACTATAGATTTGCCCTGTCTGTCTGTCCATTTGTCCAACAAAAATCTGGATCCTGTGATTACTAAAATAAATGTTTGAGCTACATTGATGGAACTTGGTATGTGAATTTGCTGTTAAACAACAAAACTGAATCAGGTAAGATAGCTGTGATGAATTTGATATTTTCTATGCCTGAATAGCTTCCATATTTTGTAAATTGGGCACATTAGAGACAACAACTCGAAGTTAAAAATGGTACGTTAAAAACGTTATGTTTGCTAACAATGTTCCTTTTAAAGCAGTTTATGGGTCCATTGAAAGCAGGTGTCTGCTGTTCTCAGGTGTCCCTTAGCTCAGGCTGACTTGTATATGTATCTGTAGATTTCCTTGTTTATTACTTCATTTTTAAGCCATAATTATACAAATACAGACTTCAACCTCAAATTAATTATAAATGGCAATAAACAGGAGGTATGATAATTAAAGAACTTTTTGATGGACCGGTAGGGGACTACTGTATTGCTCGCAATACTATCAAATGCTTGTTTATAAATGCTTTGAGAGATGGAATATTTAAAACAGGTCAATATTCATTGTGTGCATTTTTATATTTAACTTAAACTTTGTATAATCGAAAGTAGGAATGTCGTAGTGTTTGAAGAGCATCCGTGGCCGTAAAGGTGTCGTCGAAGTTGTTGTAGGTTGAAAACTTCTCATAATTCAACATAATAATGGTACGCAATATCCACTTATTTTGTTGTCTGGTTAGAACCACCGATGCGCCGTTGGTCAGATGGAAGACCTTCCAATAACAAGCCCTTCGGCCCAACCGTGTCTCATTTCAACGCTGCAAGAGGCTCAGCAGTTTGAGAAGTTACAAGTCGGCTGCTCTGCTACTCGACCCCCCGCCGCCCCTGCAATAGTTGTTAAGTGACCGAATGTCCGAATGACCCCTATCTCTGTTTTGTACAACATGTTTAACAATATTATAACTGTTTTATATTCAAAGATCCACGCTTATGTATGTTTTGATATTCAATTCGCGAGAATTGTGAAATGACATACATGTTTATTTATAGTTTCCTACAAGGTATTTCCTTATCATATTTTAGAAGAATATGATTATGGTAAAAACGAACAGAAACAGTCAAAATACGGTTTGTAGGAACAAAATATTTCACTCAGCATCATCCAAGACTTTATTATTGTTTGCTGAACAATGCAAGCCTGTCGTGCCAGACAACACAAATATGTTGGCCAAAATTCTTAAGTAAACTTCACATTTCCCCATTTAATGATTCTGTCAGTTACTAACTGAAAAAAAGCTTAACAGCAAGTTATTTTGTTTTATACCAACGTATGTCAATGCTGGCTGTGTAAATGATTAAAACAAAACAGTAATAAATACAATAAAACTACCGACAAGATACCGGAAAGTTAATCAAACGAATTCAAACTACAATATAAGGTAAATTAACAAACATAAACTAAACGATACGCACAAGAAATAAAATTGAACTGATGAAAACTGACCCAAAAAGCAAAGCTCTCCAATTTGAAATGTACAATTTGTAGCACTTGTCAGATGCATATAAACTTATACATAAAAGCAAGAAACCTATTCTGGCTAATCTGACATTTAATGAGAAATCCATTTAAATAATGATTATCAAAATCACATTCCTTGACCTCTATCCCCAACCATGCAGAAACTAAATTTAAAATAAAAGTACATGACTATTACCAATATTTTAGCATACATTAACAAAAAAGTCACGGCAAAAGAGCTGTAGCTAAATACGATGCTAATAATTAACCATTCACTATCAATTAAATAAGAAACAAGACAACCAATCTAAGCAATTTTCAAAACAAAATAATATAGACAGTTTTAGCAAAATTGGCCTATTTTCAAGCTTTGATCTCCGCAAGAAAGCGAAAAATAATTGCGCTTGACCGCATTTCTTGGGGATAACCAACATTGCTTTATTCAGCGAAAATTAGTAATGGTTAAGCATGTGCCAACGGCTATCATTTCGGTTAAAGCGTCAAATTAACCCACATTTAGAAAATAGTTCTTTCGTTATTTGCAGAAGAGTATAGATTATATCCTTTTAACACGATTATATGCGAGAACTTTGTGGATGATGTTTATAATTAGCACGTGGCTAGTATCACGTGCCGCTTTCATGGCATATTACAGAGAGTATTGACTTGATTTATTTATGGTTGCTTTATTTTTGTGGACAGCAAAAATACTGTCGATATCTAAAGTTAACATCGTCCTGTCTTTGTTGTGGTAGAACGCCATAAATAGATCAACTTCTGTGTAATTCATGTCTATTCTTCTAGACATTGGCTTCTAAATGAAAACGACAACATGGATCTGTTAAGAATTCTTACATAAATAAAAACACATCTGCTTTCCAAGACTCACGTAGCAATACCAATCACTTGACTAAATAGAATGCCATCTCATTTTACAAATATGTTGTTTTTATCTCGTCCTCATAGGCTTTCTTGCTGCTCTCAAAGGAACAAACTTAACAACATAAATAACGTGAATAAATAGTTAACATGTTAAACTAAATTGTACAAGTCCTTATGTAGACAAAAATAATTTTAAAAACGTGTAGACAAGATAATTTTGAAAATAGATGTCACTGACAAAGTAGTATATTTATTTAGATTCGGTTTATGTCACAAGCTGTGTTGCTTAAACAAACACAAACAACTGAGCCAACACCAATGGTACGTTAGTAATACCATTGATAACAAAGAAAATAAATGTGCAAGCAGGAAGACTTAAACAAAAAGAGCAAAACAATTGACTTTATTGTCATGAATACTACTTTGTTATCTTTAAGTTGGTTTATTGAAGTCATTTTTCAGTAAAACGGAAGACAATTGTATTGATACCTTTTGAAATAGAGACTGCAAATAGGCAATATGAATATATTTATATATATGATATTTAGTTCCAGAATGTTTCTACGTAAATAAATAAGTATTTTATTAGGTTAAATTGTTGAAAAATGTCTACATTTAATGACCAGTAGTAACGGCTTAAATGCGCCATAAAAGTCATGCTTGGATTAATACATACAATGTAAGTAAGCATATATACGAAACAATATCGATATGTGTAAATGACAGACAATGACCAACAAAGACAGGCATAGACCAACAGTCTGGGAATATTTCTTAAGTATTAAAGTGTAAACTATTTGTACATTTAGAATATTTTATGGATGGTTTGATTTGGATGATGATTTATTAATTAAAACAGGACCTGTATATATACTAAATGAGTTGTTCTGTTAATAAATAATGTAAATGTTGGTCCAAGGTATAAGATTGTCAATTTCTCATAAATGCAACTGCATTTAATTGGTTTGGACTCATATTGCGAAGAAATCAATCGGTCATATAGATTTTATAATTTTTGTTGCGTGTGTAAAAATATCCCACAATGGGGTGGATGTCCGTGACTTCTTGCCATTTCAAAATCGTACTACGTTTTGTAATCGACTATCTTTATTAGCTTTGTATTTGTTCATTATTTTCCTGTTTCCGTAAATTACCAATTCTATTCAATTCAATATTTTATTGGCACAAACTTATATGTTTTTTTGCCATACATGAATAAATAAATATGGCGACAAAAATACACATATAAATAATAATAAATTGCATACATGTTAAGCATAGAGAAAAGTATGTAGCAAATGTATAAGGTATGTGTATACTATTAATCGTACCAAAACCTGAACCTGTATTTGTAATTTTCTGTTTGTTGCTTAGACTTCGCACGGCATTGGTTGGAGAGGTGTTGTTCACAGATGGTGTTGCGTTGCCCTAGAAATTAAAAAGTGTCATTCACACCTACAAGTTTAATCATTTAACAACATAAATCTTTTTGAAACATGTTTATTCCAAAAAGGCAAATAAAGAAGTGCTAAATGCTACTGTGCTAAATATGCTTAGTTTTCTGATATATTATTTCCAGCTACGTTGATGCACTGTTTCAACTTTTTCTAGTATTTTAATAAAATAATTTCATTGATTCCGAATGGTAGTATGGCCAGATATTAGTAGATATCTTTTGTAATGGTTCTATATTGGCGCTATCTAGGAATCGTGCTTCTGAGTGAATCCAGTACAATGCGAGAAGTTTTCGTCCTGAGATTTGAGTTTGGGATTATACCTTTGTAATAATCATATGTTAATTGATTATCAAGTTATGCCAGGTGCTGTGTAGTATTATCGAAGGCGCTTGACTGGAGTTGGTTCTTTTGTATGAACGTATGGTTTATAACTCAGCATTCAGTTCCTGTTTAAGATAAGGCGGTGAACAAATATGTTTTCAGAAGCTTTATCGGCAGATACAAGAACAACTTTGTCGTGAATATTCTGTTAAACGTGTTTCATGTAATTGTTACTTTGTTTGTTGTTGTTGTTTGTTGTTTGTGTTTGTTTGTTTTTTGTTGATGATTTGTTTTGGTATATTGTTGTCTTGTTAAGCTAAAGAATATAAATAATATTTGTATTATTTTAATATAACTATTTTCATCTACTGAGCGCTACTTTATTCCTTTATGCGTGGGTTCTATTGCCCCCCCCCCCCCCACCACCCCCAATATTTTGCCAACAAATTACCTGCTTTTGATTTTTTTTCTGATAACAAAGGTTCAAATGATTTGATTAGGCAGGCAATATTTCGTCCTTTAATAAGCAAATGTCGTAGTTTATAGTCACCAATTAGGTTTTATTATCCCAGAAGTAATGTGACTAGAAACTATAAAACAGAAATGTGAAATTAGAACTTATTAGTTTAAGGTTGGCAACAGTTAGCTTGCAATTAAAACCATACATATATGGGTAGTTTCTACTTGTACAATATTGCGTTTTCTTTGTTCATTTATGCATGTAAACATATTGCATTTTTACATAGTAATTGGGACTGTAAGGCGTAGTTATCTTACCTCACTTTTGATCTACTTACAAATGCTTGCGCAAGGTTTCCTCGAATTTTACGGCGACTCTCATTGGGAGAAATTCCAGACAACACCATGAACCGTGTTATGCCTAGTTAGCATTCCCGGTGGAAGTCGAAAGGTTTGATATTATTTAAAATAATAGTAATCCACGCTCAATTCCCGACCACACTGTTGTGTATAATCGTATAATGCGTAAAACATTACTTGATCATATTTACTTTACTTAAAATGTAATTACAGACAAATAACACGAGGTAAAATATTCACACCTTCTGACTGCTTCGGTCTGCTCCAGGAGTCTGAAGGTAGGGAATGTCATGTACATGTCAAATGTCTAGTATGCTAACCAATTCTCAAGACAGCATATGGAATAACCGTGTGAGCATTCGTCGGTGAAAATAGACAAGCAGTTTAGTGTAATTAATAAAAAAACATAATGGTAATTGTTTTAGATTTTATTTTGATCCATTTATTATAACTTTGTTTTAAAGAGCTGTTTTAAAACAGGATATATTATTTATAAATATATTAAATTAAAATATATCGTTTTCATTATAAAATGAAATGGTTATTAATTTACATTGTTTGTCTTCTTCACCATGTAATGATATTTCAGCATTCATGCAAGTATACGATAACATGTTTTGAATTAGATTGACTTAACAATGTGCGTTTCCAAGAAATTATAAAACATTTTATTTCCCTCTTCCCACCTGAATTGTATCGTCAAACTATTGGTTAAAATTAAATAAAAATAAAATGGTGTTAAAAATTTGAGAAATTATTACAGAGTGCATCTCAAGTGATTACAATGCCTCCGTCATCATGCGCAAAAAGTGGATGACAAATTATGGCTCGATTTTGTTTTTATAACCCTGTCTTATAAACTTTAATTGAAGTGCTTAATATTTTGTCAGTTTATATTATTTTTACGTTACTTTAAGTAATCACAATGTAATTTCTTTAGGAAGCAGCCGAATTGAACGGGGGTCAGACTACAAACGTCAGATAGAAGACTTTTCGTGGTTCACGTATAAAAACGAGGCGAAGCACCGTAATCCTCGTTTCTTTGTCAGTTCGTCTTTTAGTTAGAGTACACAGCCAGGATTTAAGCTTGATTTGCACGAACCGGCAAATGTAATGAAAATTAATGTTCATAGTTGTGGCCTAAGTAAAGGGCATTTATTTTAGTAATAAAGCTAAAACAAAGCTTTTAGATAGAATATGCAAAATATTTTCGGATTATGATTATATGTTGTACATTGTTTTATTTTGCTCTGAGTTCTGACATATATTTTTATTGTCGCATTTAAATGATTTTAGCTTTAAAGAAAATTAAACTAAATTACCATGAAAAATTATCTTTCGATCTTACATTTTACAGCTTTACAACAAAATTTAATTCCCTTGTTGTGAATATGTCCTCCCTAAAGCAGTATGTCCCGGTGAAACAAGTGACTCCAGAGCAGGTGGTCAGGGTTCGAACCCTGTTATTAACGTGGGTTTTACAGCTCAGGTTACAATTTAAACTATACAAATTATGCCTGTATATTTATATTATCTGATTAGTAAATGTAGCTATGATACATAACAGTTGACAAACTATGCATGTATATTATATTATAAGTAATCCTAATTATACATAACAGCTACCAAAGCATGCCTGTATACATCATTAGATTAGTTAATGTCCCAGTTATAAGTAACAGTCTCCTATTCATGGCATAACTATATTTGACTATAAACAAACTTGTCTTATAAAGACTTATTTTACACATAAAAGAAGTTCACAAAACATAAGTAGAAAAGTCCGGTATTGAAAGCGGGCGGACAATAAACATGACTTAATCTACAATGCAGCATTTTTTGTATAAACATAGTTTGTTCACTGTTATGTTTTATAGCTACATTTGCGAAGCCACTTATATTATAATATACAGGTATGGTTTATTAATTGTTACGTATAATAGCTACATTTACTAAGCTTTTGATAGTATAATATACAGGATTGATTATTTAGCTGTTATGTATAAAAGCTATCTTTACTAAGCTGCTGATATTAGGTATGATTTGTAAACTGTTATGTATAAAAGCTACATTATAGTGCGGCTTCGCCAGTACATTTGTCAGTAGCCTATGGGCGATCCGGTTATTTCGTTAAAACAAACCATTTTGGCTTGTAGTATTATTAAGTAATTGAATTCATATTGTTTATAAAATAATGCAGCATTGTGTTCCTTACGGTAGAATCACATTGCAATTTAAGTCTTCCTGCCAACTTTGAAAGTTGATTTAACGTCATGTTATTCTTATCATTTTTGTTTTAAGCTTTTAGATACATGTGTAAGGGAATTAACGATCACGAATAATACGTTATCAAGGATCCTTCAGTTAAACATATTTATTTATATGAATAAATAGTCTAATCACGGTTGTCATAAAACATGGCAAGGGTTTGGCAGTCCTTCATATGAGGACCTATTTTCTCACCATAGCCGAAAAAACACTTGCCGCAAAATACCCTGGCCCGCAAAATACCATGGCCAACAATATACCCTGGCCCGCAAAATACCATTGCCAACAAAATACCATAAAACGGATGTGGTATAAATCCCTTCTTACAATCAACGGGTTGGTCCGGCATATAAACAGATGTAACTGAAAGTTGTTGAAGTGTTTTTGTGTTACTATTTACAGTAAAAGCAGCACTATTTATGCATTCAGTAGCTCAAGTAAACAAGGTCTGTAGATAACCGGTTGTCAGTGGTTCAATAGACCAAACAAATAATGTTATTCTAAAACAAATAAAAAGAAGCATTAAATATTGTTTTTGGTAAACGTTTATATAATTCTGTAGAAGGGTTTATTTGTACCATTTTTTAAAATGACAAAACTACACATCTCAATCATAATGAGACAAGGTAGGGATCAGTAAACAACATGTCAGTTATTTGCTAGTCAATATCTGCTTTGACCATCTTTCGGTAATCTTGCTGATAATGGGATCCGCTCTGGGATTGGTTTCCGAACATGAAATGCTTTTCCAAGTCTGGACCGAATCTACTGGCAGGTGGAGTTTTCCCGTATGTTTCCGCCACTACTCGGATAAGACAGCCGGAAGCACCACAGCACAAGCCAATATATTGAATTCCCATCTCTCGACATTCTCGGCAAAAGTCGGCAACTTGGGACCTTGTACACAGGACTGTCCCGAGATCTAGGGGGAATGCTCGAGTGCCTGAAAACATGTCTCATGTTTATAGTATGTGAATGTTTGTTAGAATCTCCTCGTCCAGATAATAAGGTGGGAGAAGACCCGACAAATATGACTACGGTCGAACTACCCCGGCGCACCACACGACATCTTGAAGACCTTCCAACATGAAAGTTTTCGCCCCAAGGCTAGGGACTCAGCCACAGGCACATTTGATAATGTCTTACGTTAATATTGTTTCAGAACTAGGACAAACATGTCCGATGTAAATGAGATCAAGCTAATATCGATATACGTTTTATTGTTTGATGTCATTCACCACAATGAACAATTATTTTATTAACAAACCAACAAATAATTTATATTTCTAGATACAACTTTATCTCCAAGCCTTAGAAGACATTGATAGGTTGTTAGTCGCTAGCAATATGTTCAATTATTATTGCATGTAAAAATAATGTGTTGTTGACAAATGCATCAGGGTTAAACATAGGATGCCAAGTTTCTTATAACTTTAACGAGCATTGACAATGGACTTTGAATTGAACGTTACCAGTTCCGGGAGCCTTGAGAGAGTAGAAGTTGGGTTCCTCCTCTGTGGTCCTTAATGGTACTGGGAGGGCGGCAATTGGAACCTGGCAGATGTTCATAAACAATATTATACAGACAGAATGATAATAGCCGACAATAAACACTACTACAAACATCACTTAGGAATGGAGTCGAAAAGTGTGACATCTTTTTAAACTTGTCCCAATACAAGTTAAACATAACATATCTTTGAATTGGCTTGAACTGTTACAAAATGTTTTGCAAAAATACAATTTACAATAAGCAGTGGTGTGTAAAGCTTTTAAAAGAAAAAAAGACTATCACTAAATGCTCCTATGTTTGGCTGACTGCATATCCTTCAAAGTAACAAAAACACAGATTTAGAAAGACTTGACCAATGATTTCAAGCCCATCAAAAACGTGGTACAACCGTTTTAAATTCTTGGACATCATTTATCACAAACAAATACCTGTATATGATGACATGACGGGAAAACTCAAATATAAAATGCCAGTTCCTTGCAATGGCTATACCTTGCATGCTGCCTTGATTTTCCTCAGCAGAGGCATCATGGTTGCGGGCCCCCTCCAGCAGTTAAGGCCGACGACGGCAGCCCCCGCCTTCTCCAGTCGAAGGCACGTGTCCACCACGCTTACCCCGTCTATCATCATATCCTCGGGTGGGGCCGACAACGTGACAACGGCAGGTAATCCTACGTCAACAGTAAATAATTTGTTCATATTTACTGGCTTTTTGATACAGTGCCTTTGAGTCATAATCTTACTTAAGAATGTACACATTTAATGTGCTTAAGCACGGTTACGGGTGTAGATATTTTCCTGATTCATCTATGCAACTTACGTTTCATCGACATTTAATGTGCAAAAGTGCATTTATAAGCAAAATTACCTGGCTTTTGTATTATTTCTGACAGTTTTTCGGAAAGATGCAAGACTTACACACACCATGCCTATGATCCGACTGTTGACAGCGTACCTACACCATAATACACCATATACACTGTACACCAAAATGTAGAAGACAATAATTACCATTTCCGTATTTCTTGATGCACTCAAGAGCAATCATAGCCTCTCCACAATGGGCAATGGTTTCCGCCACAATGTAATCTGCACCATGTTTAGCCGCTAACTCGACTTGTTCCTGATCAGAAGGAGAAATATTGATAAAATCAACCAAAACTGAGGTGTTTGTAGAGGATAGTGGCTTCTTTCGGTCACTTGCTGGCATTGCTTTTTCTAAACTGCCACTGAAGCCTATTCAAAACAAAAAAATTTACCCAGCGCAGCAGACACGCAGCTGTCAAACGATGGCATCATTTATGTTTTGTGCGAACTATATTTTAGGCATATTCTTCTTCCGACTTCCGGCGAACAAAACGATCATGATTTCAGTAAGTAAAAGTGCACCAGATACATCCGAGGGATGATTTTCCCGAGGACGGAATTCACCTTTCCGCGAGTCTAAAAATAGAGTTTAAGCTCCGCCCCCTTGCCCACAAACAACCTGGTTTAAAGTGACAGACCTTACAGATTATCTTACAGATCCGCGAAAATATTTTAATTTGATATCTCCCACAAATGCAAAGAGCTTGTGATGGAGATGTTTAGATGGAGATTAAGACAGTTTTACCCAATGATGCATTCCTGACACAAAATTATGAAAGAAAGTTGTTGCTGGCCACAACGAGATTTTACCTTTCGTTGCAGAAATGGACAAGCCTTATCCAATCAACTAAATTAAGGTTCAAACAGAGAAGCGATTACAGCATCATACGATTCCTTGCAAACCACAATCAACAAACAACCCTGTTAGCATTAAATTGAACCAATGGCTCAAACAGATTTAAACTAATCGCTTGTCAAAATCATTGTTTGTGGGACAATGTGTAAGTGAGAATCAGCATAACGCAGGTAAAGTGCCAATCAACGCGATGTGATTGGCTAATTCCATGCTAATACACAATGTGTACTATCTATTTTTAGACTCGCGGAAAGGTGAATTACCCGAGCAGTTCCGATTAAGACAGGTGTCCCAGTAAACTAAACTAATCCTAACCCCCGGGAAGTCAACAGGTACCTTTATTACTATTATACAGTTATCACTTAGCCGTAAATAATAAACCGTGTTATGTTCAAAAGTATCTATTTAAATCTCTACGTCAAGTTGCAAGGTGTGCATTGGTTATTGAGAGTAATGATTAGCCTTAAACCTTGGCCTGAGCATAACGTCAACAAAGACGCTCAGAAAATGGAAAAGTTCTGTTTGTTAGAAAAGTCGAGCTTGAATAAATTTAGTAGAACTTCAAATAAGTAAGTAGGTCAACATTGATGTCAGGCAGCTACGCCGAAAAAATATCACCAACATCAACAACAAAATACTACAGACGGCAGGAGATGTAGCAGGATAAGTAGACAACAACAAAACTGACAAAAGCAAAAACCATGTTTTGGAATTATCGAACAATAGTTTGCCTACCTTGTAAAGACTTTCAACCAGTTTGTAAGACGCTTCATCGTCATGTACGTAGTGTGTTGTGTTGCAGATATTTCCGGCCATGAGGCAACCATGTTTGTCGGCCACCTGGCGGGCAATCTGTAGAGCTGTCGTGTTCATAGCATCCAAGTCCTTCTCTCTGTCAATCAGCTTCAGTTTCTCGCGGTGGGCGTAGTACTTGAGGGAGAAAAAAAAATATTATATGTTCGTTTGTTTTGTTCGTTTTTGTTACATCGCGCCGACACAAATATGGTCATACTGGCGACGTTCAGCTAATTACTGGTTGGTCAGAACCAACACTAATGCCTGGCTTAAACCACCGGCGAACCGCAGGTTAGCTGGAAAACCTTCCCACGTGAATTAAATACTTTAGTATTTTTAAATGCAATAAAATTGACAAGTCAGTTTAAATAAGGTCTGTATTAATGAAACGTTCATGTATTTGCGTCATGGCTTTGCAAAGATCTTGTTAAAATTGTATATTTAAGAAAAATAACGCGATTCCTAACTGTGAAGGCTAGTACGACATCACTTCCGGCGTGCACGAACTCTTCGTACTGCTGGCGCACCAGTTCTGGATGTTCTATAACCACTTCCGGTACAAATGAGCCTGCCTTAAGGTAACCTTTCCTCTCAAACTCGAACACGTAGCCCTCAGCCACGATAATCGTGCCACCATTTTGTAACCTTTCCAAAAGACCTGGAAAAATAATTTGTAATAATCATATAGATTACGAATAGCCATTAAATTCCACGCGATATTAAGAAAAACGGAACTAACGCCATTGTCAGTCACTGTTACATGTCATGCCTGCTAGAGAAACAATAAGTCCAATGCTCCGACCACAACTCGAACCCACGCACGGAGTTGCGAGAAATCAGAAAAGTTACAAAGTCTCGACTCCACCAGTCGGCAACAGGTACCCTGCCGGGTAAAAGATTCGGCAACATAAAACACTTATTCTGTAGGTTTAATTACTGAACGATACGTTACCCCCAAAAAAACGCAAATAAACACCATGCAACAAAATGTCTTTTAAACCAGAAATGTAAACTGTACTGTACCTAATTTCGGCATGTTGTTTCAAACGAAGAGAAATCTTGTGTGTACTGTACTGTTGGACGACTCGGCTGTTTAAACTACTTTGCTGTCGCCTAACGTCAAGTTCAACCTATGCGGACTTTGACCGTTACGCCAAGCCTTCCGCGATTATCATGACGACGTGGACTTGGTGTGGTATCTAGAGGCCCTGTTCTGAAATTCACAGCAAGAAGATAAAAAGACCAAAAAAAATATGATTGTACGTAAAAGGGACTTATATCAGTCATGCCATGTCAGTGTGAATTGTGTTAAGTGTGCCGGCACTAAACACCTGGCCGTAGCTAAAAGATCTGGCCAATATTAGGTCACAGTATTGAAATTATAAATAAACAGGTTAGACAGTTATGAAATTGAATGAGATCTGTGTTATATAAGCTTTAAAATATCTGTCGTAAAACGTTCAGATTTTAAAAATAACAGTGGATGTATGCGTGTCGTCTGGTTTCTATAATAGTGTGCCTTTTGTTTTATTTTTGCGAGATCTATGAAGATAAAACGAAATGCAATGTCAATCCCATAACTTATAGTTAATAAAAGGTGTTCAAACGGCAGGATTTTCACATGAAATACATTAAGATACTGGTAACACTTAGTATTCGACAACTACGATTATATCCAAGGAATAATACATTATCTCCACCCTGCTTTGAACATGAAACCGCATGCTTCCTTGACAACATATTATTCTAAACACTCTTTGGTTAAAATAATGTCAAAACGACAATGAAAACTCTCGAAAGGGACCTTACCTGCCTACCTTTATATTGATAATTACGTGATGGTATCGGGTTGTTTGTTTTGATTGAGAGCATTATCACTGAGAGTCAACAAGTAAAGCTACGAGCCGTTTCCTGTCGATATCAGTTCAAGGTAACTCAGTGATTTTTATCTCACAATGAGACAAAGACAAGATGTGTACCACATGACTTTAAGCAGCAAAGAACCAAATTATACCGGTAACTACCGACACCGAATATGTGTTATCACGCATACCATATAATTCTGTTTCATTTTGGAGGCCAATTAAAATTATGAAACCAGTTTGGCTGTAACAAGTGGTCTTTCTACACTTTGAATATTTTTCTTTTTCTTTTACCATATAAACATAGGTTTAAGACAGGTTGAACGATATGAATGTTTCATTGGAACTGTGGGATTATTGTTAATTGACCAAACGATTAAATATATACGAGTACAATTTTAGATTTTATTTTTAACGTCCTTACCAAAATCTTTCCACCGACTCCTCAGTGTGTACTGCCGATAGGACATTTGTTACGAAATACATTTGGCTCTTCCAAAAGGACCAGAATATGTGCAATTTAACCAACTTTGTATTCTGTGTCAGAAGTAAACTAGTGTGTCTATATTCGGGATTTGGGATGCTCAAAGTTAAAGAGTACACTTCTTTTTTTTGCCGCATTCAGTGATAAAACTCGCTAAATAACCCTGACCTGTGATAGTTTTACTTGTAAAAACCTTGCGATTACTGCGACTGAGTTATAGCGTCCTTACGTAAACCCGACCAGTTTCTGACTTCATATCAACAAAAACGTAGCCCTGAACTATTAAAGCAGTAGTGGTTTCATTCATTTAGTATGTATGCATTTAAAAACGTATTATCTGGTCTGAAAGAAGTATAAATTTGGTAAAGATTTGGACGAGGGTTCTCAGCAACAAGCATTTCCTGTTCACAGGCTATGTCACAAAATATACATCACTGAAAAGGGGAGGATCATTTATTTATACGTTGACATTCACCAAGCAATTTTTACAAATAGCCTTATCATATATTCATGTTCACGAGTTCAGGGGACATTCCCATACAAATTACATAAATAGATATATTAAAATCGACAATCTTTTGTCAAAAAAAAACACATCAAAGTTTAACATCCATAACAACGGTCGTTCTAATAACTGTTTAATGCCGATAGCAAGACTGAGTTGCTCCCATGCAATATTGGCACTGGGCAATGAGATAAAACTTGTTCAATAATATTTCACTCTACATTGACGAGTTGTGTACATTACACTCAACGACAAGTTTGGTATGTTTATTACGAACGAAATTCCTGATATAAAGCGTCTAATGATCGATGACGTTTGGCAAATTGTGCAAAACAATCAAATAAGACGCAGCAACAGCTAAATTGTATTGAAGTATACTGTCAAGCAACTGGAATGAAGCTAAATCATTATAAAATAGGCACACATGATTTTTTGTCGACATTATGGAATATTGAAAGGTACGGAAAGCTGGAAATACAGATGCCAGGAAGCAACAACAACGTATATGCATCAGTACATGGGGTTAATATAATACATGGGGTTAAAATAAAACATGGGGTTAAAATAGAATAAAAAAACCTTTTGTGCTATCCTTGGTGCTGAAATATATATATATATATATATACATATATATATATATATATACATATATATATATATATATATATATATATATATATATATATATATATATATATATATATATATATATATATATATATATATATATATATATATATATAATTTATATATTTATTTATAGTTTTACCAGAGCACATCGGATATTCACATACCGTAATGCGTGTACCTTCTAAATACCCCATCTTTATTAATTTTACAAAACCGTTTTCAACAACAATACAAACGTGCCAATGAATACAACAATAGTTTAAAGATGAATTTTATCTATTACGGTATATCATCTTTAAAAGCTTCAAATGCAGCTACATTCATGCAACCTATTCGTTTTGGACATCGATTCCTGGTTTTAAGCAAAGCTCAACTTCAGTTAATTATAACAAGTAAACAATAAATTTGAAAGCATTCAATTAATATGCATATGAGTGAGAATTTATACTGGTCTAACGTTAAGTAGCCCAATGAAAATAATGTAATTCTTATTATGATAAAACACTATTAGGCGTAGGTATATGTAAACTAATATAAACTTGTTTTTTTTTAAATATTGAGAATTGTACAATCCTTATTTAACATCGAATGTTGTTAAAGCTAGCCCAGGCATTTCGGCATTTAGATGAAGCTGCTGTCTCCAGGGTTTCATACCAAATCAATGATATCTCCAGCATACTTGAGATTTGGCACCCGTTCAATACCAAAGCACCACATACAGCACAGGGCCAACATGACGTTGTACAGGTCTCTTTCATTACTTCTTCGATGTTGGCTCCAGCCGTCTTGTTTTGCAAAGATTGACCTTCCGATCACGTTTTGCATTGCCATTTGCGTAGTCATAGCATAGCTTCGTCAAGCAGCTCAGTTACAAGTACAACGTCGCTCGTACAGTTTTTTCGCCGAAGTGGCAGTAGCTTACCTCTTTAGCTACGAGTTATCTCTATATTGAAGAGTATGTGGCTTATTACTAATTTTCACTTCAAAAGTGTCGGGGCGCTCGAGGCCGTTACTCATCAGCTCCTCACCGCGCATGTTCGAGTCCAGGTCGGTTCGAGAACTTTCATGTGAGGAAGTCTTGTATAGCGATGTAACCAAAAGCAAACAAACATAGTCAAAGTGTGGATCATGTGTTCTTCGATTTCCACTTGATCCAGCTGCAGGTCGAACATACTGGCCTTTATACTTTGAATCAGTCATTATGGGATCGGACGTTTCATCATGGTCACACAGATCACATGTCTTGCGGCAAAGTCAAAGGAAAACGACACAGACATCGGGTGCGCTGGACTCTCAGTAACATATCTTCATATGCTTCCTCAAGACGAAATAGCACCTACATTCTAATGCTGTATCTGTTTTTCTAGCATTAAGCCGTGGTGCATGCAGCCGATTTGATAGGAGATGTGCAATCGGTGTCTGTGCATCATTTGAAGAACTTCTTCTGTGATCAATGAGTTTCTGCATACGTTAGTTTAAGATGTGTTGGGTATGTCTGGTAATGATAAAAAATGATGAGATTCCAGTCAGAATAGAGGTTGGGCCCGCTTATAACATCGTAAAAGAAATCAGCCCGGCTATCTGTGACTACATCGGCTCCTTTAGGAATCAGCTCTGCCATGACTCCTGAATCACATGTATTTGTCTACCTCTGACTATTTAAATGAGAGTTCAATTCTCAGATCGGTGACTTGTTGGTGCAGGGCACTGGACTGGGGATGTACCAGATGTTCGGGTTCCCACTCGTTAAGTATGACTGTTAAGTGTTTGTCACATGATAGTTTCTTCTATGACGTGTCAAGCACTCTCCTGCATTATCCAATATGGCTGGCCTTTTGGCCTATATCTCGTCCCTCATACATCGGATGTAAGTGAGTATTTCACTATGTCTTGTTGTTGTATATCTCGGAGCGGTTATGTCTTTTTAGCGTCTAAAGCCGTTTGCGAGCAACCTTGTCACCAGCTTTACCATCCGGAGCATTTTGCCTGGCTGCTATGTCGACTTATTGCGACCGCTAGCATGTACCGTGCAGTTGTCGGGAACTGCTTCTTGTTTTTTCCGAACAACTGGGTGCAAAGGTCTACACGAGCACTGTGTGTTCCACTTTTTTTATTCTAACTGTTAATTACGCCTGATGAAAATATAATTTTTCCTTTGACCTAGCAAATACCAATGACGGGATTCCATTGTAATTGTAATATTGTTCTATTATCTTTCTGCAAATAAAAACAATGACATAACTTTAAGTTTTATTCTTAAATAATTTTAAACAAAATGTATGTGACATCTTTTTGAGTATTATAAACAATGATTAATATGAAATTAAATGTATTTGTTTTTATAACGTTCAATTATTAATAATTAAAATAATAATAATAATAATAATAATAATAATAATAATAATAATAATAATAATAATAATAATAATAATAATAATAAATATAATAATAAATAAATAATAAAAATACATAGTAGTAAAAGTAGTTATAGTAGAAGTAACAACAGTCGTAGAAGGAGGATGGGGAATTGTAGCAGTAGTAGTAGCACTAGTGGAAGGAGGAGAATAGGTTGTAGAAGAAATAGTAGTAGAATAAGTAGAATTAGTAGTAGTAGTAGTAATAGTAGTAGTAGTAGTAGTAGTAGTAATAGTAATAGTAGTAGTAGTAGTAGTAGTAGTAGTAGTTGTAGAAACAGTAGTAGTAGTAGTAGTAGTAGTAGTAGTAGGTGTAGTAGAAGTAACAGTAGAAGTAGTAGTAGTAGTAGTAGTAGTAGTAGTAGTAGTAGTAGTAGTAGTAGTTGTAGTATTAGTAGTAGTAGTAGTAGTAACAGTAGTAGAAGTAGTAATAGTAGTAGAAGTAGTAGCAGCAGTAGTAATAGTAGTAGTACTAGTAGTAGTAGTAGAAGAAGTAGTAGTGGTGGTGGTGGTAGCAGTAGAAATACTACAAGTAGAAGTAATAGTAGAAGTAGTAGTAGCAGTAGTAGTAGTAGTAGTAGTCGTAAAAATAGTAGTAGTAGTAGTAGTAGAAGAAGAAGTAGTAGTAGTAGTAGCAGCAGCAGTAGTAATAGTAGTAGTAGAAGCAGTAGTAATAGTACTAGTAATAGCAGTAGTAATAGCAGTAGTAATAGTACTAGTAATAGCAGTAGTAGTAGTAGAAGTAGTAGTAGTAGTAGTAGAAGTAGTAGTAGCAGTGGTAGTAGTAGTAGTAGTAGTAGTAGTAGTAGTAGTAGTAGTAGTAGTAGTAGTAGTAGTAGTAGTAGTAGTAGTAAAAGTAATAGTAGAAGAAGTAGTAGTAGTAGTAGTAGTAGTAGTAGTAGTAGCAGCAGCAGTAACAATAGTAGTAGAAGTAGCAGTAGTAAAAGTTCAAGTAATAGCAGTAGTAATATTACTAGCAATAGCAGTAGTAGTAGTAAAAGTAGTAGTAGTAGTAGAAATAGTAATAGTAATAGTAGTAGCAGTAGTAGTAGTACTAGAAGAAGAAGTGGAAGAATTAGTAGTGGTGGTGGTGGTAGTAGTAGTATTACTAGTAATAATAATAGTAGAAGTAGTAGTAGTAGCAGCAGTAATAATAGTATTAGTAGTAGCAGTAGTAATAGTAGAAGTAGTAGTGGTAGTAGTAGTAGTAGAAGTAGTAGTAGTAGAAGAAGTAGTAGTAATAGTAGTAGTAATAGCAGTAGTAGTAATAGTAATGATAGTAGAAGTAGTAGTAGTAGTAGTAGTAGTAGTAGTAGTAGTAGTAGTAGTAGTAGTAAAAGAAGTAGTAGAAATAATAGTAGTAGTAGTAATAGTATAAATAGTAGCAGTAGTAGTAGTAGTTGCAGTAGTAGTAGGATAGTAATTGTAGAAGTAGTAGTGGTAGTAGCAGAAATTATGGTAGTATTAGAAGTAGCAGTAGTAGTAATAGTAATAAAAATGGAAGAAGTAGTAGTAGTAATAGTAGTGGTAGCAGTAGTAGTAGTAGGAGGAGGAGGAGTTGTAGTAGCAGTAGAATTAGTAGTAGTAGTAGTAGTAGTAGTAATAGTAGTAGTAGTAATAGTAGTAGTAGGAGGAGAAGGAGGGGCGGGGGGGGGGGGTTGAAGAAGTAACAGTAGAAGAAGAAGTAGTAGAAGTAGTAGTAGTTGTGGTGGTAGCCGTAGTAGTTATTGTAGTAGTAATAGTAGAAGTAGTTGTAGGAGTAGTAATAGTAGAGGTAGTAGTAGCAGCAGTAGTAAATGTAGTAGTAGTAGTGGTAGGAGAAGGAGAGGAGTTGTTTGTTTATTGGGTTTATCGTCCCACCAACAGTATTTCAGTTATCTGGAGACGGTGGAGGAGCTGTAGTAGCAGTAGTAGTAGTAGTAGTAATAGTAGTAGTCGTAGTAGGAGGAGAGGGCGGGGGGGGGGGGGGGGGGGCGAGTTGAAGTAGTAACAGTTGTAGAAGAAGTAGTAGTAGTAGTAGTAGTAGTAGTAGTAGTAGTAGTAGTAGTAGTAGTAGTAGTAGTTGTAATAGTAGTAGTAGTAGTAGTAGTAGTAGTAGTAGTAGTAGTAGTAGTAGTAGTAGAAGTAGTAGAAGTGGCAGTAGTAATAATAGTAGTAGTAGTAGTAGTAATGGTGGTGGTGGTAGTAGTAGTAGTAGTAGTAGTAGTAGTAGTAGTAGTAGTAGTAGTAGTAGTAGTAGTAGTAGTAGTAGTAGTAGTAGTAGTAGTAGTAGAAGTAGTAGCAGAAGTAGCAGTAAAAGTAGTAGTAGAAGTAGTAGTAGTAGTGGTAGTAGTAGTAGTAGTAGTAGTAGTAGTAGAAGTAGTAGTAGAAGTAGTAGTAGTAGTAGAAGTAGAAATTGTAGAAGTAGTAGTACTAGTAGTAGTAGTAGTAGTAGAAGTAGTAGTAGTAGTAGTAGTAGTAGTAGTATTGGTGGTAGCAGTAGTAATAGTATTAATAGTAATAGTAGTAGTAGAAGTAATAGTTATAAAAGTAGAAGTAGTAGTAACACTAGTTATAATGGTAGAAATAGTAGTAGTGGTAGTAATATAAGTAGTAGTAGTAATGGTAGCACTAGTAGTTGTAATAGTATAAGTAGTCGTTGAAGGCATTGAAATAGTAGCGGTAGTAGTATTAGTAGTAGTGATAGCAGTAGTAGTAGAAGAAGCAGCAGTAATAGTAATAGTAGCAACAGTAGTCTTAGTAGTAGTAGTAGTAGCAGCAGCAGTGGTAGTAATAGTAGAAGTAATTATAATAGTAGTAGTAATAATAGTAGTAGTAATTATAGTAGTCGTAGTAGTAATTACAGTAGTCGTTGTAATAGTAGTAGCAGCAGAAGAAGTAGTAGAAGTAGTAGTAGTAGTAGTAGTAGTAGTAGTAGTAGTAGTAGTAGTAGTAGTAGTAGTAGTAGTAGTAGTAGTAGTAGTAGCAGCAGTAGAAGAGAAGAAGAAGTAGTAGTAGTAGTCGAAGTAGTAGTGGTAGTAGTAGCGGTGGTAAGAGTTGTTGTAGTATAGTAGTAGTAGTAATTATAGTTGCAGTTGTAATAGCAGTAGCAGTAGTAGTAGTAGTAATAAAAATAGTAGCAGTTATTATAGAAGTAGTAGTAGGAGAAGGAGGAGGAGGAGGTTTGCCGACGGAATTGCCCCACTTCGTCTATAAATTAGACATTGTTTACACAAACTGTACACGCCCAAAATGGAATCACAAAAAAATCGTTAAAAGCCAATATGTTTTCTATAATCAGATCAGTTGATTCATTCCAGATGCTGAATCTGCTTTGCATGTTTGGGCGTCGGTCTTTCTATCAGGCATTTACCTATTTTATTACAAAATCTAGGTCAACGTTTTATGGAATTTATAAGATTCAGTCAGTTTAAACCGGTGTGGTTGATGTTAAATTATACACAGCATATCCTACATAATTATAAATATCGGTATAAACAATGTATGTTACTTGCTTAAATGAGAAGGAGAGACAAACAAAAAGGAGAAAGGGTCCATGGAAAACGGATTGACAGATACATGGGCTGACAGAAGAAACCATACATTTACATACAGAAATTATGTGGCATAGCAAACTTATGACGAGCCTGATATGGATTCCTTCATTTAAACACATTTTTTTGCGATTTACAATTATTTATATGCATCTTGACGTTGTTTATACTTGAGCTAGATTCCTAAAGTCGCAACTTTACTTTATCGAAGTTATTTAGGAGAAACTTCTATTGTGTATGTGTATAGCATCCCTTGACGGTGACTCGTGAATGAATAGAATAAAATTTAGATCAAATAAAGAAAAACAACATTGAACAAATATCTATGGAGACGTGTCGACGGTGAATACCTTGGTATTGGTTTATGTCTGAAAACCTTTAATAGGAAAGTGTATAGCTTGGCAGTAGATACAAATTGCAGCATAGGAAAGAGATACACCGAAAACGTCATGGTTTACAAATTGTATAGTCGCGATTTTAAATAACAAGGATTTTGACCACAAAGTATGCCACCATCTTCCCTTAAAACTATATTTAATTTTTAATAACAGCAAATTGACCCTTTACTGTATGCTTGCTTTAAACACATTCAAAAAGCCAGTTATTCTTGCACTGACATTCGCAGGCAAATTACTTAGCATGTAAAAACGATAATTCTCCAAGTGTGTTGTTTCTATTTTATCGCACAGACTCAGTTATGACCATATTGGTGACTCACAGCCAATAATAAAAGGATGAAGACATCATCATATAAGAAGTACTTATCTTTTGTTAAACGATATCATTCGGATGTCTGGTTCACTCGAAGTACGTTTTTACAACAAAGCTTGAAAATTAAATCGAGTATAACCAGAATAGAAAAAAGATAAAAGTATGCGAAGATTTTATGTTTGAAATTAATTTGCCAGTTAACCCCATTTTCACCTCACCTGTATTAACAGCACACGGTGTGCGGTCCATACACACTTCTTCTGAAGACCATGTGTTTATAGTATAACACCAGTTGCCTAGTTGTGTTGAAAAATTAATGTAATCTCTGACAACGTCAGTATTTTCATGCTCAATGTATTCGCAAGATGTTGATGGTAATGTTTGAAATAGAAATTGACCATTCCGTATTAAACTAAATCAGAATGCTTAACAGTATTTACAAACGAACAGAAGACAGTGTGATGGGATCCCGAGCTTGTAGAGCATACACGGTACTGAATATGTAGAAAATCGAAAAACCAGATCTGCACATTAATGTAATTAAATAGGGTATCACTGTAAATAATAATTACAGTTGCCAACGGTGGATATTTGCCAACATTATTTTCAATTCTGAAGAAAACGCGCTTACACTCTGTGTCTGGCATAAAGTTGTAGGTTGTAATTAAGTTGCTCCAATTTAAGGCATCTTCTGATCAATTAGCAACAGCAATTAGGAGCCTGGCAAGGTACAGAGATAGTGCGGGTGTACTTTTGTTTGATCTCGTCTATTTTAATTGTTATAAGTACATGTACATCGTACTGACATAAGGTTTAGCTAGAGGAGACGAAGTACAATAAATAAAGGAATTTAAAACTAACAGAAATAACAAAACCATCAAACATAGCCTTCAAATGAGGCGTGATTAAAAACTATCTACGCAGATGTAACGACGAACACAGTCCACCCTAATGGCTACTTATTTGACACGTTTTCTGTTGTCTAGAATAGCAGTTGCGTAAATTCTCAGTGACTTTGCTAATTAGAGAATGTTTTCACACTGGCCTGAAGGATCATCCTGTTTTGCGTCGTTCGTTTCTTAATGATTATCGACATTACTTGTCGAGAAAACTTACAGAAAATGCCCAAATTGCTGTCCAGAGCGTTAACATTGTTTCATTTAGACAATAGTTTTCTTTCTCTTCTGTCCAACCTGACCATTGAGCATGCTATCAGAGAAGTGCATAGGATAAACATGCACAGAATTTACGGGGTTTTTTTAAGTTATGACATGCGTTGCATCAAACACATTTGACTAAGACATGCTTTAATTGTTGAAGCAATGAACAGAAGCGTGCACTGGTTAGCTTTTGAAATCGACAAAGGTATTAAAATTTTATTATAAACTAAGTTGAATTTTTTGTCATGTATAAAAGCTGTAATATTTCTTCTATTTTCTTTTTAATAATTTTCTTCAACACTGTTAAAGCCCCGTGGAGAGAACAACAGTACAATTACAGATAAATAACTATGTTCTAGAAGATAAGAGTTAATACTATGCGATTATTTTCTTTAAAGTTTAATATCATCGTTTATTATTAAAATATTTTTCCTAAACTTAACGACTCATGACGGCATTGAAGACTAGCATATAGTCGAGATTTCTATAGTTTGTTCGGTATTTTCAATGTTTGTTAGGAAGTATTTGATTCTGAAGAATTTGTGTATGTTTGCTATTGTTTATTCCAGCCTTTCGAACTCACTACGTTTGTATCAAGGTCAAACGTGGGATTAGACAGTTAAGACGATAAAACAATGGATGATGACGGCTTTGAAATATTGCATTGGTGCACGGCACGCTCCTCTACTGCATGCGCAATGGTTTAAATGTTGTTTTCTTGACTATACGATAAATCTTTGTCTATTCTGGGAGACAGTTCATTAGTGGAAATTACAGGGAAAATATTGTTATTAGAAATGTTTTGAATGAACTTTGACGTTATAACCTATTCTAAAAATAAATAAACAATTCCATTAAAATGTCAACTATAAACACAAAACCCACAGAAATGATTTCGTGACAATGTTGACATTTTCTAATGGGGGGATTATTGAATTGTTTCCATATTGATTGTGTCATCCTGAATTAAATCAGAATCAACATTGTACGTGAACGTTTAAAAGCAAAGCACCATCCTATAAGTTAACATATTGCACTAACAACAAATCAGAAACGGTATTAATATGGAAAATTGATCAAGACAATAACCATAACGATGGTTTATACGCTAACGATTACGATAACAACAACCAATATGAAAATGAAGAAGATGCTAAAGATATAAATGACAAGGATGAATTTTAAATAACTATTAAAATGATGTCATTTTTTTAGATAATTTTGATAGTATGGGTTGTGTTTACCAATGCTGAAGACAGCATATCGCTTAAGACAGGACATTGTAAGATTTATTGACCGACACCAAGATGATTTATCTTGATGATTAACCTCATTTTGAAGTTAATCACACAAGTCTTTATTTTCCATTAGCTGATGACCCTATGTGCACTTTTCTTAGCCTTTGTTGATAGAGTGGCTCGACTATTTCAGGAAAGAAGCAAATAAACCAAGCGTTTTAAAAAAGTAACGCCTTTTAGTCAATTAACGAAGAGATATCTTCGGAAAATGAATCGCGGCGATGGTGAGGCTTTATTTACCATAATATATTGGGGCGTTTGTCGCAAATACGCTTGTAAAAACTAGCATTATCATTATGCATTATATCCTTTACAACAGTACTGTTGGAAAATAGGTTTGAAGTTTTGTTTACTTTATTCCCCCCTATTTTGAAAAATGATACCCCGGGGCGTTTAAAAGGCACAATATGATGGAATTTCTGCCAATGAGAACCGTTTTTAATATTCATTCGGCCTGAGCTTGTGTCAGTGTTTGACAGGAGGAAGGGGAGGGGGGACATTTACGCCGAATAAAAATATCATCAATACATCATAAAGCTGTAAAAGTACAAATCAAAGACAATTCATATGTTTGTTTAGTTTGTTATCTAAAGTTGATTGTCGATATGCATCTTCATTTTTCTTAAGCAGTGCTTCTCATATCAAGATCTAAAGCCGTTGCTGTGATATGTTATTATTGTCACAAAGCACAGTGAAACAACCATGCTTACCTCTTCCATCACTTTGCTACACAATAATGCATATTGACCTAAATGAATGTTCATAAATCTAGTTCAAAAGAATAAACATGTAAATATTTTTTTAACTTACGATTCTGTCGGGTTAGAAAGATATTTAATAAAACAAAAAAATACATTATTAATATTGTTTTTTATTATTCATTTCTTATTGTAGTATCAAAATATATAATGTTCTATCCACATTTTACGTCTATTCCAAGCACTATAGTAGATCTACGTTAACAAATACGGTCAAGGAAAAGTAGCAAACATTTCTACCAATAGTTAAGTATTTCCTGTCCAGCTTCATCGTGTTTCCAGAAAATGTAATGATTACCACATTTGTTATAACCTTTAACTATTTGCCTTGTTGCTGCCTTTTTCTCCCTAGTTGATAGTTTCTTCATTTTTTTTTTGTTCTTGAAGAAACTATCAACTAGGTTATTTAAATTTATCAATCTGAAAATGCATGTAAGGAGTCACTTATATTGTCGATTACCATAAAAGTATAAGATTCAAACAACAATGTTTAAATTCAATAAATGATCTATACATTTAATGCCGTACAGTCTTACAACGTAATTAATCCACCTATAGCTATCATTTTATACTATTTAATACAAGCAGGTAATCGTTGGAATTGCTATCGAGTTCACTTAATGATATACATGCTGGATTCAATTTGCGCTTATTGTGAACAATTTCCATCAAGCCACTTTGACGCATGTTTATGTCACTAAGTATTGATGAAGTAGAAGCTTGGAAATAACATATATTGCATTAAAATGTTATACTGGGTGTTACTCGTTGTTATATTTTAATTGTCTTATGTGGAATGAATTGTATTTTGCAAGAAGTTGTTTGATAAACTGTCTTCCACAAAACAATGTATTTTGTATAAATACAATGCTGTCGTTAAGACCTATTGAACAATCACAATCATTTTATCCTTAAATCGTGAATCATAACACCATATTGTTTATCAGATTTAAAATAAAAGTAAGAGTTACAACCTGTGTAGTCTATGTCGCGTTATAGCCGAAACTATGCGTCCTTTCCAAGGCAAATGTCCACATGCAAGTTACAACATGTGTACGACACACTCTATATCGACGGGAGGGCAGTGAGAGACTAGGAGTGGGCGGGGGTCATGTTTCTGTGTGTTCCTGAAATGTGAACGGACTAACGGCGGACAAGTTGAAGACGGATGAGCTCGTAGATGTGATTCGGAGTCATGATATTGTTTAATTGTATGAAACATGGACGTCAGCAGCCAATACATTTGTCTTAGAGGGCTATACCTGTCTTAACTTTTATCGAACCTTTCAACATAGGAAGGCAAGACGATCCAGTGGAGGTTTTCTTGTTATGTATATAAATAGTTTAATGAACGGTATAAAGGTGGTAAGAAACCAACATAATACAATTATTTGGTTACAACTCAGTTGTGATTTTTTTAAAGTTGAAAATGACATTTTTGTTGGGGGTATTTATTTATGGATTGAAGGATCGCCAGCGTACGATATTATTAATGCTGATCTTTTTGACATGCTGCAAAATGATATATGTTCTTTTATTGAAAAGGGGTCTCTTTTTGTAACGGGGGATTTTAACGCACGGGTGTACTGTTAAAGCACGATTTTGTAGTATGTGATACAGTAAATATGTATTTAGATGGAGCAGAATACATTCCCGATGTTTTTGCTGACAGGGCCTCACAAGACAAGAAGTGTAACACATTTGGTACACGTCTGATAGATCTGTGCAAAAGTACATGTGTACAAATTGTTAATGGCCGGTGTGGGAGGAATTATAAAAAGGGGAAATTTACCTGTGTCAACACAAGGGGCCTCGGTTATTGACTATATGTTAGCATGCGAAAGGGATTTTATTGTGTGTTGTAAATTTTACAATCGGATCGGTTACACCGTATAGCGATCATGTGCCCCTGTCGTTTTCGTTACAATGTAATATGCCTCACTTAACGTTAGAGAAAACATATGAATCAGAAAAGCGATTTAAATGGTGTGAAGATTTAAAAGATGAGTTTCGATCAGTCTTAATAAGTAAACTTCCTGATTTAAACAATTTAGTTCGGGGGTGTACGGAGCCAATTGTAAACGTCGTAAATGATACGGAACAAGTTAAACACATGGTAAATAATACGGTAAAGCAATTCACAGAAAGACTAAGGGATGTTGCAGATCCGCTTTTTTCTAAGAATATGGTGTGCGAGTCAAATAAAACTACGTTTAATATAAATACGCTGTCAGAAAATAAAGAATGGTTCGATGCAGATTGCATAAGAAGGAAGGGGGTGTATTATAACGCTCTAATATGGCGTACATTTAGGGTCTTTATTGCATGACCCTGTATCATGCTAAAACATTCAGCATCATGCTTAAACTTTTAGCATGATACAGGGTCATGACAATTATTTTTTTAGACTCATGCTAAAACCATTAGTATTATGCTGCAACAGGCTTAAAGATACTTTCGACCTTTTGGTGCGGAGTTGCACGACCCTGCATCAGACAAATGCAATTTAAGTATCAGTCTAAATCTTTTAGCATGAGTCTGGAAATAAAATGCATGATACAGGGTCACGCAAATTCCGATTGGTCGTTTCAGCATGATGGTGGACTATATTGCATGACCCAGGGTCGTGTAAAATTCGATTGGTTCGTTTTAGCATGATACTAAAAGATAACTGCACCACCCAGGGTCATGCTAATTCCGATTGGTCCGTTTCTGCATGAGGCTAAATAAGAGTTGCACTATCCAGAGTCATGCAAATTCCGATTGGTCGGTTTTAGCGTGAGGCTAAAATGAGTTTAAGTATGTGGGTAAATGATTAGCCTTGGGTTAAATAAATTTTATTGCACAGTGCCTCTGTATTAGTTTCTCCAAATTTAATTCGTCTGCAGTTTTTTAAATGGGCGAGACATCGAAATTTTATGGATGATTGACAGTAAAATGCTTCCTGCGACTTAATCTCTTTATAAATAGCTAATTAGTGAAGTGTTATTTCCTGGGTTGGGCACATGATATTTTGTTTTGACCTTTACCCTGTAGATTTTTAATGAAATAGACAAAGATTTCCGACAGGGTGTCAGTTGCTACATATCGTTCGCTAAGTACAGACGCGTTTTGTTTTTACAATTTAATTTTCTTGCAATTGATGTTTGTCGTCCGAATCGTTAGTTCTCAGTGTCCTTGTTACAGAACCCAATATATTCCTTGCACCTTGTAGAAACTCTTCTAAATTCATTTTTTTTAATAAACAAACGAAAACGAACAATATGGCTTCCAACACGTGTATGTTTGTCCGCTTCATTCTATTGGTTCAATACGCAGAGGTGCATTGTGGTAATGATATCTTAGCCTCATGCTAAAAGGAACCAATCAGAATTTGCATGACCCAGGGTGATGCAATTATTATTTAGCATCATGCTAAAACGGACCAATCAGAATTTACATGACCCTGGGTAGTGCAGTTATCTTTTAGCATCATGCTAAAACGGACCAATCGGAATTTACACGACCCTGGATCATGCAATCTTTTGAGTACCATGCTAAAACTATATTTGTTAGATGCAGGGTCGTACACTTACGCACCAAAAGGTCTAAATTATTTTTCAGCATGATACAGCATGTACCTGAAAAATCAATTGTCATGACCCTGTATCATGCTAAAAGTTTAAGCATGATGCTGAATGTTTTAGCATGATTCAGGGTCATGCAATAAAGACCCTAAAGGTACGCCATACTCTAAGGTCTTTTAAGTTGTTAAGTAATTATCAGAGTAGACAACAAATGTGTGAGACAAAAGATCGGTACAAAAAGTTGATTCGGTGTAAAAAAAAAGCTATAACAAAAGAAAATTATGGGTTATTGAGAACCTCAAAAACAAGACACTAAGAGATTTTTTGGAAGTATTTTAAGAAGAGTAGAAGAAGTGTAGATAAAAATATAGCAGTTGATGTATTCTTTGATTATTTTGCTTACTTAGAAAGTGACATTTTTCAAACAACTAATGTTGAGGCTGAACATTTTTGTAGTACATAACATTTCGATAATATATCGATGCAGTGGATTTCCCTTTTACATTCAGTGAAATATTAAATACTGTAAAGAATTTAAAACGGAGAAAATCATGTGGCATCGATTGTATTTTAAACGAGCATTTAATTGAGAGTATATATATACTTTGTCCATACATATGTGATATTTTGATATGATTTTGAATTCTTTTGAATTTTTGAATTATACGGCTTAGGTGTAGACGGTATAATTTTAAGAATATTAAAAAGTATGTATGCATCAGTGCAATCATGTGTGAGAGTGAATAATGTTAAGTCAAGTTTTTTTTTTCATAGTCAGGTCGGCTTGAAACAAGGGGAGACAATATCACCGCTGTTAGCTTCTCTATACCTAGAGGATTAAGAATTTCTTTTCAATCTAATGGTGGATCTGGTGTTCATATTGATAATTTGTCTTTAAGTATGATTTTATTTGCAGATGATATGGTTGTTTTGGGGGATTCGCCCGAAATGTTACAACAAATTTAGAGGTGTTTCATAGTTATTGTTGCAAATGGGGTTAAGAGTTATATAGTGATAAAACCAAGATAATGGTATTTAGGAAAAGAGGTAGTGTATTAGCAAACGAAAAGTGGACTTATAATGGTTTAAGTGTCGAAGTTGTGAATGAGTTTAATTACCTAGGGACAGTTTTTAAGTACACGGGGTCCTTCGATGGGCATAACGAGTATATAACAGGTAAAGGACTTAAGGCGATGAATACTTTAGAGTGTAATTGTAAACAAGTCCCAGTCTGCCCTAAAATAATGTGTCAGCTGTTTGATGCGTTTGTGGGATCTACGTTAAATTATACATCTGAAATATGGGGGTTTTCTAAGGCTAAATCTATTGAGAGAATTTACTTAAATTTCTGTAAAAGAATAATAAATGTTAGGGTAGATAGCAGCTCTACAGGGGTGTATGGGGAGTTAGAAAGATATCCACTGTATATTGTTAGATATGTGAAAATAATAAACTATTGGTGTAAAGTAAGAAGTAGTCAAAATGTCATTTTAAAGAAGTGTTATCATGTTGTACTAAATGATTGTTCTGATGGAAAACAAAATTGGGTTGAAGCATGCAAGAAGATACTAGATGACTATGGTTTTTCGTATGTTTTTTATATCAATAATGATTTTAATTCCAAGATATTTGTGAAATTGTTTAAAAGTGTCGCTATCGATTGTTTAATGCAAGGCTGGATAGCATCTGTCGAAAGCAGCCAAGTGCAAGTTGAATATAAAAAATTTAGATCAGGCTTTAAGTACGAACCTTATTTGGATTTAGTACCGTATGCTCTACGTTTTTACATTTCTCGTATACGTATATCTGCGCATTCGTTAAGAATGCAAACAGGTCGATATTCAAATAGTTTTTTACCGAGAAATAAGCGGGTATATACATTTTGTAATACAGGAGATGTTGAAGATATATATAATTTTGTAGTTATATGTCCATTGCATAATGACCTACGTAAAAAGTACCTAGAATCTAACATTTACTGCAGACCGTCAGTTCATAAATTTTGTTGCATGATGAGTTCAGGGAATAGAAAAGTTCTTATTAATATTGCTCAATTTGTTAAGCATGCATTTAAAGTGAGAAGTAATTGTAGTAATTTAATCGATCTGTAGATTGATATTACATTTTAGTATTTTCCTCTCTATAGAAACATCACTCTTTTCTTATAAGAAAACATTAATGTAAAAGTTATTATTCATATTGACTTTTTAGCGGTGACAGTATGTCAGGGTTGTTTGTTTTTTGTATCATAAAGACAATGTATGTATGTACAAGTCTAATGAATAAACTCTTCTGTTCTGTTCTGTAAGCTATGTCTCGTTATAGCCGAAAATATACGTCCTTTCCATGGCAAATGTCCACATGCAAGATAGAACCTGTATGTCGCGTTATAGCCGAAAAGATGCGTATTACCTACCCATGGCAAATGTTCACATAAATTACAACCTGTGTATTCTATTTCGCCGTATAGATGAATAGATGCATCTTTCCCGTGGCAAATGTCCACATTTAAGCCCAAATTTGACACGTAACAAGAAAAAATAATTTCGATAATATATCTGCATCTTTGTTCATAGTGTGCAACTTTCTTTAACCAGATAACCGGTCACATGGCCCCATCCTCTCTACTCAAGAGCGAGCGCAATCACATATCGCCAGGGTATTCAGTCGGTTGGAGATAATACGATATGCTAGAAGTACTCTTTTTTAA
>CM017561.1:3137503-3160003 GCA_007844125.1 Sinonovacula constricta | reverse complement strand
ATTAGACAACAGTACTAATATAAGACAGCAGTACCTGTAAACACGAGAACCGACTGTTAGACAGCAGTACCGGTAAACACGAGAACCGATTGTTAGACAGCAGTACCGGTAAACACGGGAACCGGCTGTTAGGCAGCAGTACCGGTAAACACGAGAACCAAAGGTCAGTTAGTTATATTGATAAACATGAAAACCGGATGTCAGACATCTCGCAAAAGTTGTCTGGGGAAAGTCATTATTCTCTGTCAGTGCCTGGATGGAAATCTGTTAAAATGTGTGGCGGAAGCGGGAAGAGATTGGTGATGAGCAAGCTTGAATAAGACAGTAAAATAAAATGAGCTTCCGAAAAACAAAAGGAATCACACACACACACACACACACACACACACACACACACACACACACACACACACACACACACACACACACACACACACACACACACACACACACACACACACACACACACACACACACACACACACACACACACACACACACAGAAGTAGTAGTAGCAGTAGTGGTAGTAGTAGTAGCAGTAGTAGTAGCAGTAGTAGTGACAGTAATATTAACAGCAGCAGTAGTAGCAGCAGTAGTAGTGGCATTATAAGTGGTTGTAGCAGTAGCAGTAGTAGTAACAGCAGTAGTAGCAGCAGTTGTAGAAGTAGTAGTAGCAAATGAAGTAGTAGTAGTAGCAGTAGTAGTAGTAGTAGTAGTAGTTGTAGTAGTAGTAGTAGTAGTAGTAGTAGTAGTAGCAGCAGCAGCAGCAGCAGTAGTAGCAGCAGTAGTAGTACAAATAATATAAAAAGTAGTAGTAGTAGAAGTAGTTCTAGTGGTTGTTGTTGTTGTTGTTGTTGTTGTTGTTGTTGTTGTTTTAGCAGTAAGAGGGGTAGTGGTAGTGGTAGTAGTAGTAAAGCAAACATACACCTGCTGAGAAGTAAACTATTTCAAACAAGTGATTTTTGAGATTTGACTTTATGTTGGATAACTTGTAATCGCCTCTGGTCAAATTGTATGTTCTTGTTTTTAAAAAATCTTGCAAAACAGGCTCAATCGCGCCCGCCCTTCTAAGAATACTGAATTTTGCATCTGGCATTCCGCAACATTATTGAAGATAATTTATTTATTTTGCAAATATTTATATAACAGATTAGTAATTTTTTACTAATCATATAAGCTTTCTTTAAACTGTATCAGGAAATATTCACGGATGTTTGCTTAACAAATCTGTCATTATCGTCAATGATCCGGTTTGTAGACGAAATAAACCTTGTGGATGTCAGCGGGTCTTATTTACGGATATGTTTTTCTTGATTTGATATGCATGTATTGCCGTTCAGTTTGACAAAATAAGATCATAAAAAAGTGTGCGCCTTTTTATATATATATCCGTCAAAATGAAGATAAAGACTGTTTCAAAACTGTAACATCCAAAAAAGAACACCTCAAATTTCTTGTTTCAGTCATAATTTATACTACTCATAAGTCATCATCTATACTACTCATAAGTCATCATCTATACTACTCATAAGTCATCATCTATACTACTCATGAGTCATCATCTATACTACTCATAAGTCATCATCTATACTACTCATAAGTCATCATCTATACTACTCATAAGTCATCATCTATACTACTCATAAGTCATCATCTATACTACTCATAAGTCATCATCTATACCACTCATGAGTCATCATCTATACTACTCATAAGTCATCATTTATACTACTCATGAGTCCTCATTTATACTACTCATAAATCATCATCTATACTACTCATAAGTCATCATCTATACTACTCATAAGTCATCATCTATACCACTCATTAGTCATCATTTATACTACTCATAAGTCATCATTTATACTACTCATAAGTCATCATTTATACTACTTATGAGTCATCATTTATACTACTCATAAGTCATCATCTATACTACTCATGAGTCATCATCTATACTACTCATAAGTCATCATTTATACCACTCATGAGTCATCATTTATACTACTCATAAGTCATCATCTATACCACTCATGAGTCATCATCTATACTCCTCATAAGTCATCATCTATACTACGCATAAGTCATTATTTATACTACTCATAAGTCATCATTTATACTACTCATAAGTCATCATCTATACTACTCATAAGTCATCATTTATACTACTCATAAGTCATCATCTATACTACTCATAAGTCATCATCTATACCACTCATTAGTCATCATTTATACTACTCATAAGTCATCATTTATACTACTCATTAGTCATCATTTATACTACTTATGAGTCATCATTTATACTACTCATAAGTCATCATCTATACTACTCATGAGTCATCATCTATACTACTCATAAGTCATCATTTATACCACTCATGAGTCATCATTTATACTACTCATAAGTCATCATCTATACCACTCATGAGTCATCATCTATACTCCTCATAAGTCATCATCTATACTACGCATAAGTCATTATTTATACTACTCATAAGTCATCATTTATACTACTCATAAGTCATCATCTATACTACTCATAAGTCATCATTTATACTACTCATAAGTCATCATCTATACTACTCATAAGTCATTATTTATACTACTCATAAGTCATCATTTATACTACCCATAAGTCATCATCTATACCACTCATGAGTCATCATTTATACTACCCATAAGTCATTATCTATACCACTCATGAGTCATCATTTATACTACTCATAAGTCATCATCTATACCACTCATAAGTCATCATTTATACTACTCATAAGTCATCATCTATACCACTCATAAGTCATCATTTATACTACTCATAAGTCATCATTTATACTACTCAAAGGTCATCATCTATACTACTCATAAGTCATCATCTATACTACTCATAAGTCATCATTTATACTACTCATAAGTCATCATCTATACTACTCATAAGTCATCATTTATACTACTCAAAGGTCATCATCTATACTACTCATAAGTCATCATCTATACTACTCATAAGTCATCATTTATACTACTCATAAGTCATCATCTATACTACTCATAAGTCATCATTTATACCACTCATGAGTCATCATCTATACTACTCATAAGTCATCATCTATACCACTCATAAGTCATCATCTTTACTACTCATAAGTCATCATCTATACTACTCATGAGTCATCATTTATACTACTCATAAGATTGTGTATCTAATATCATAACATCCACACATTCTTTTTACAAAAGAACTTGTAAATATTGTTATTTCATCTTACTTCCTCTGTGTATGGTATTTGCAAGAATTTGCCTACTAATTTCACGTTTTTTAAACAAAGAAAGGTATGATTTATCTAAATTTGCTGATAAGTACTGATAATACTACGTTTCTTAATCAAAATAAATATATTTGTTTTACTGCCCTGATTGTTGATATTTACCCTAATTCATTTAGACATTTATGTTTGATGAATTTCTTTGGTTGGCCTTTTGTTTCGATCGACAAATGAAACACTGTATGAATTGTAATATATTAATAAAATTAATTTAAACACATTCAAATGTCAATGACTTGCCTTGTTATATTTTCTATGCCTCTATTTCGTATTTATCTTTCGAATATTAAGCTGCATTTCATTTCACTCATTTGACCCAAATAAATAATATCATTCTACAACCTTGGTCTGGTATTATATTTTATGCAGATTCAATGCTTTTCCACGTAAGGTCAATAGATGTCAGTTTCCAAAATCAGAAGTGAATATAAAGTTGAGAACACGTACAATGTGGAACGATTTCGTTTAAAAGTACAGAACTATTGTCTAAGGTTTCACACTCTTCCTAGGCATCTTTCTTTTATAGAAAGTGAAAAATAAATTATACAAAATACGGTAATACATAAGATCCTGCTGAAATGGAAAAACATCAGTGAAAGGAATTATATATATTGTATTCACACCGAGGTCAAGTAAATGAGTGAGAAAAAAAGAAAAGAAATACAAAAAAATCCATTTATTTTCTCCCCTTTTCCCCCCTTTCTCTCTGTCCTCTCTGTCTATATATCTTCTTATCTCTTTCTTCCCCTCTGTGTATGCTTATATTGAGCACAATAAACAGTGTTTTGTATTTACCATGAATTACAACAGTGCATTGCCATCTTAAAGATTCAGCAAAAATATGACGAATAATACATTTACAACGTGCTGAAGCAGATAAGGAAAATGAAATAAAATACCCTTTATTTTCTGAATTATTTCCATCTTTATCTCCTTTATTACTTTTACTGACTCTCCATCTTTCAATCTGCTATTTATTTAAATTCATGCAGGCATATCTCTTTTTATAATTGTACCGAGCTGTGCAAAAAGATTATAGCTTATAAAATACACATAAAACACTTGACCTATATTTGTACACTTAGATGTTTGGAAATATAAATAAACGACGCGTTAAAATGCAAAACTCGCTCAAATGTCTATCATAATCGACTGAAGTAAATAAACAACCTTGTAAGCTTTTTCATTTGTGTATTTTTGCGTTTTCACTTCTGGCGTGCTTGATTGATATAAACAATGTACTTATATTACGGGAAGTAGGTAAGGCTTTTTCGGTAAATAACAACTATTTCATGGATTTTGAATCCATAATTTAATTTGAATATCAAATAGCCACCATGCCAAAAATCAAGGACTGTAACTATTGGATTTGCTCTGTTTTTGTATTTTATCTTGTCACATCTTGTTTATAAATGTTACAGCTGAGTAGCACATGAATACATTTGTCTTTTGCTTTTCCAAATTTTAATATATGTTGCAGTGCTCACAGGACTGTGTCATATTTTCTTATTCAACATAATAAAATGTATTATTAACCATCAAATAATGTAGAATACTATTTTGATCCAAAATCACCCTTAACATTTTAAAGAAAATATTTTGTGCATTTTTATTCACACATATAGTGACCAATGCCGAGAATACTTCTTCAGTCCTATTTTTATATCATTCATTGATTATTCAAGCAAAATAACTTGCTCACTTGGAATTTACTTATATGTCAATGAACCGTTCCAAAAAGTATGGTTTCAACCAATCAGAAAGCAGTTATTCATTAAGTCTCTTACAATGTTCTCGAAAGCTAGTGGTGGAATCCGAAATGCAACGGAGTTAAGAACACGGAATGAATGAGGAAGAAACAACAAGAAACAGGTCTACCTTTGTACTTATAGTCGTACGAAATCTCTGGATATATTATAACGTTTTTTAGATAGATATTTGCTGAAGTACTTTTCATATCGGTAGAAAAGAAATATAATTTACATGCTGTTACTGGTGCTGGCAGAAGATGGTAGGTTTGTTTTGCTTGTTGTTGTTTTTTTTTTTGCACCTCCATTATACCTTGTGAACAGGGATTAATAATACATGAAACTAAGGACATGAAAAGGAACATTTATCATCAACTGTTTTATATATGTAAAAATCAACATGAAATGCGCCTTTATGGTCTGGCAAATACTGAGAAGACACGGGCGGTTTGCTGTTGTTCTCAACATGTCAGTTAGAATCTAGTGTAATTGTTTTTAAACATGTCTAAATAAAAATTATAGGGAAGGAGACAGTTAACATTTCCTGTAAGTGGGTTTGCAAATGTCGTTCAACTTATTTTTACATAAAGCAGACGTTTTTAATATAGAGGAACAGTAGAGGCAGAAACATAATGAAATTAACTGAGATGTGAGTGGGATATGGCAATAAGTAGTTAATAAATTGTGCCATTACTGGGAAGGGGGTTGATGATGAATTATTCTTTTTATTCGGTTACAGACACATTTCTGTTTACATGCCGGAGCAAAATTGACTTTAAGAGGTAATTAGAAATTAATTTGCACACGGTAAAAGGGAGGCGAAAATAAAAGTAATGAAATGATTTCGAGGCAGTTGTGGTATATGGAACAAACAAACTCTATCGATGCAGGTCTTGCAGACTGATATGTCAACGTTTTATTATCAATGTCTTAGTTGGCTTTTTTCGAGTTTTAACGTACCACCAACCGTGGTGCCATTCTTAGAAATGGTACTGCTTCCGCTTCTAAAGCATGCATTGACTTCCACATCCAGTCATATTATTCTGACACGTATTCAACCGTATTGCAAGAAATAGCGCTTTTAGTAGTGGTGTCAGCTGTAGGCAAAACGCCAACAGGTCAAATTCATTCAATTTTCTAGTGACTATCAGATGAGCTTCTAATGAGAGGTGTCTTTGTAGTTTATGGCGACATGGGATCTGAATTAGGTAAATGGGCCCGCTATATGTCCGACCGACACGCTTGTTGTTGTTTTTTGTTGTTGTTGTTTTTGTTGTTGTTGTTTTTATTTCCTATTATAATTTATGTAGCAGAGATACGCGTCTCCGACAGCGTAATAAAGGCTGTATATTAATCGAATTCTTTGTTTGATCATGTTTCGTAAGGTACAAACAACTTACATCTTTTGCCGACTGACCGTTCCAGGCGGTAACTGCTGGTTGTTCTTTTTGTGTGCTATATCTCGTCTCTGTGTTTTGTCACATTTACATTTACCTTGTTTGCCTTAGTCTACAGGTAGATAAAATTTAAATACCTGTTGAAATTTTGACAGAACCTTTTCTTATTTACATATCTATGATTTTGCCATTTCAATGTTATGGCAGTGGCATTTCATAACGCCTTAGATATTGAAAGCGTATATATAAAATTTCTAAAACAAATATTATCTGTTAAACAACAGACTTCAAACGCAACTATATGGAGAATAAGGAAGGTTTCCTTTTTTGTTAGACGCAAAGTTTGCATTTTGAAATATTGGTTTAAATGATTACTCATACAAATTCTCTGTTAAATAAACTATTTTATTTGACAGACGATCTAATTCTAAAATAGTCTCGAAGTATGCAGTTAATATTCGATAACCGTGGATTATCTTATCTTTCCTATTGTAATAGGTCTTGTAAAGAACATTTAACCTTGGCTATTAAAAAGATCACTTTATTCAATATTGGTACTCATCGATTGATAATAACAATAAACTAGATACATATCGTACATTTAAATTATGTATTGAAATAGAACCGTATTTCGTAATCGTTGAAAGTCCTTGACATTGTAATGCTCTTACAAAAATAACATTTCCTCTTCATAAATTGTCAATCGAAAAAGGTCGATACAGAAATAAAGAAAGGGAAAACAAAAAATGTATTTACTGTAATATGAATATAATAGAGAGTGAGTACCACTTCGTTCTTGTATGTCCATTCTATCGTGAATTAAGACGTTACGAAATGTCACGTTATTATTGTTCCTAGCCAACACTGACAAAATTTTAATTATCAATGCAAAATATATAAGAAGGTTTTAACAAGATACTACAACCATTTATTCGTCTCTGGTCGTGTTTGTTTATGATTCAGAAAGTTAATTTCATTTATAATCAACCATGTTTGTGTAGTTTTTCAAATCGAAATAATATCATATTCTTTCCTAAACAGTATGTGGACATTATTTTTCAATGACGTCACTACTTTCGTCATAACCTATAGAAAATATCAGCGCTTGGACATTTTGTATTCAAATAGATCGTTTTTAGTTTCATTGCTTGCATTTAGGAACTCGTCAGGAAGTGCGAGGTTAGAGCTCTGTAAAACCGGTTTTAGCACCCCAGTCGGTCCATATTGCCGACTGACCGTTCCAAGGCGGTAAGTGTCAGGTTTGCTCTTTTCGTTAAATGACTCACATTTCACATTTCGAAATATCGGCGGGAAAAAATAGACAGAAAAAAAAGTTAAACAATTCGTGAAAATTAACATTTTTCGTCAACCGGAAGTCTACAGAATGTTGTATAAAAGGGAGGGAACTGTTGTAAACGTAATACCATTGACAACGATAATTCGACAATTCGTAAAGAAAATCATCTAAGTGCTTAACATATCATTAACAATTTGACGATGTTGTATTAAAGTTAGGAGACAGTTGCAAGATCATGAATTTGTCCATTTGTGAAAGAAATCAATAAAATAATCTATTATTCTGTTAAAATTTAAAGAATTTGTATCCAATTGAGTGGTGGGGCGGGCATCAAAAGGAGTATCCTAGACTTTCCAAAATGGCCACCCACTATCTTCAAATACCTGCAACTAGTGTGCCTTCAGAATATGTGTTCTCTACAGCAGGAAACATCATTTCCAGAAAAAAAGATCATCGCTCACGACAGAAAACGCAGAGATGCTGGTGTTCTGATACCACAACTACCGTCAGCTCAAGGCCTAATAAGTTGTGTTGTTGTAAATAATGGAAAAATGTTACTAAACAGTATTGTACTATGCGTCACATACACATGACAATGTGAATGTCTTTACATTGTAACGCTATCATACAAGTTTATGACTTGATGTACCTGACTGGGAACTTTTCACTTCTGAAGTTTATGAAAATGTTTTAATTACTGTCTGTAGTTTGTTTATGTCAGTACATTTGTTAATCTGACTGTAATCACTTTAAAGTAATAGTGTATATTTGTAAAGTGATTAACACTTTCTGTTTATTTAATTAAATGGTTAAAACATAAGCATTTCGATTTCATCTTTGGATTAGCTATAAACAAATTAAAAACTATTTTTAAACATTTTATTGGAAAATATCTGTTAAATATCAAGCTTTAAGTACAAGAATGTTAATGGAAAATATATTAAAGAAGAAAACTATGCATAGTATACCCAAAATGTGCATACTTGGCAGTAATTAAACAAGAATTACATTTTCTCCAAATTCCCTTCGATATATCGACGATATGTTTCTTTCGATATATCGATATCATCGATACGCTTTTTGGCGTATCAATGACAGCACTAATTACAGGCACTAAGGTGCGTTTTCCGGATTTTTTCATAAGAAATGTTTAGATCGCACTTCAAATAAATGTCCAAGTTACCATAGAATGATTTTAAAATAAACAAACATCGCCGGTTTTCTTTTTTTTTTTTAAAAAAAAAGATAAATAAATGTTTGACAGTGCTTACATTGGCAGCAACGAATTTACTATATAAAGAATTGCATGTCAAAAGTGACAACACCATAACGTGATCATTTGTAAACAAATTTTCACAGTATGTTATTTTAAAAGATTAATAAGGTCTGAAGGAACTGGTGTTTGACATTAGGAGGTAAGACCCTAAAACTCCTTTAAAAATAGAAAATTTGGGTTGTAAATTATAACAAACAATATAAAATATAACAATCAGGCATCCTACGGTCTGGTGTCTCAGGTGCACCGCGGAGGACCGCCACTAGCACATGTAACAGGTGAGGTGAAAATGGGGTCCACTGGCAATTTTGCTACAGGCATATAATTTCCACATATCTTTATTCAGGTAATGAACTTCTTTCAAATATTACCTTTTCAAGATGATGTTATCTTTTTCATGAGCACAATAAATATTTAGGAATTCGTTTGATAAAGTTACGTTAACAAATGAGCTGTTAGGAATTTATGTTAAGAGAGTAAAATGTCGATCTATGGCCAGAATAAGTACATAGTATGTAGTGATTTAATGTTTTTAACTGAATTGAGAATGCAACCTCTATTTTCACCTTACCTGTAATAACTAGATAACATGTGCAGTCCCCACAGAACCAAAAACCAGACAAGGTGTCTGTTTTGGAGGGTGTCTGGTTGGTGAATGATAGCGAAATAAAAGGTACAGATATTCAAGTGTGATTATATTAAAGCAATGTGGTATGTTGAAAGATATATATCAGTTGCACAAAGCCCCATCGTCCATTATCTCTAAAGTGCGTTTGCTTGTTTTAAACTACTACGCAGCTGTGTACTTTTCTAAATTGCGTTCATGTGCACGTATATGTTTATATTTGATTGACTGCTTCAGCTATGACGAGTCAACGAATATATTAAATGATGTGGTATAATTATTGTTTACTTTAAAAGTCTGTTAGCATGGATGTAAGAATTTATCAAAAATGATAATGTACAAGTGACTAAGCAAAATAAAAAATAGAACATATTTCAAACTTATAAAAACAGCTTTATCATTATTGTATAACGAATGTGAAAATTACATATATTATTAGTGTTTAGTTTCAGGGGTCGAGGGGGTTAACAATATTGTCCCAGCTGAATGTTTAAAAAAGTGTCGATCATTTATCAATGGGGTGTATACATTGGCAATTACTTTTTACTTTTCTAACGTTGTTGGCGAATCCCGTGCAAAATATTACTGCTTTCTTAGAACAGCTGTTGTTATTGCTAAAATCCAAGATGGTTTTATAATTATAAGCTATATTGACTACAATGAAAAATTATCTTGCTTGTCCTGGCGTCTTATTGTTGATAAACATGCATTGTCTTCAAGGGAACCATTTAGCGGTAGGTGTGTCGTATCGTCTTGTAACTGCCTACATTTGCGAATGACAGACATTTGACAGACTCTGGATGGATGAGAGGTTTGTAACATTGAAACGAACTTATTATTTGTTTATTTGCATGCACAAATGTTAAGGATGTAATTTATGGTCTTATATCAAAGACTGTGACATAGTCTTTATGACTTACCAAAAGTAATTTGCACAAATATATCAATTAAACGGTGTTAATAAGTTGTCATGCAAGTGTAAATAAAAATTATAGTCTACTTTAATTTTCTTGTATTATAATAAAGGACTGAAAATTTTATAGTAAGCTTTATATTATTTTTATGGCACTGATTAGTTATTGAGTAAGCATCTTTTCTCCATATATGATCAAATCCTCAGCTGAATCGTTGATAGGATCAAGGAAAATACACCCCTTCTTAAGACACCATAACGAGTGTATAAACACGGATCAGGTGAAGCGGAAAAAATACAAATACAAATACCCAAAGCAACAAGATTGTGACACTTTCAACCATTCGTAAAAAATACTTCAAACGTAATAACAATAATGACGCCAAATCGCGTTACGCTGGGGTACGCCAACAATTTACGCGACGTCTAACTTGTAAGTAAGATTCAAAACACTCAAAATAGCAGCGAAAGTAACTTTTTAAATAAAATACAAAGGATATTCCAACAAATGAGAAAATACGCATGGACAATACGATGTTTACAAACCTCAGTTGAGGTATAAATATCTCTGCAAAATGCTTACAACAATACTCTGCAATGGAAATCCTTTTTTTAAAAAAATGCTTTTTAATTTTTCCTTCCGGTTCCAATCAACACCTCATACCTTTCTGATATATCGCCGTTAAAAACCGACAATCAACACATCATACCATCCTGATATATCGCCGTTAAAAAAACGACAATCAACACATCATACCATCCTGATATATCGCCGTTAAAAAACGACAATCAACACATCATACCATCCTGATATATCGCCGTTAAAAAACCGACAATCAACACATCATACCATCCTGATATATCGCCGTTCAAGAGCCGACAATCAACACATCATACTATCCTGATATATCGCCGTTCAAAAACCGACAATCAACACATCATACTTTTCTGATATATCGCCGTTCAAAAACCGACAATCAACACATCATACCATCCTGATATATCGCCGTTCAAAAGCCGACAATCAACACATCATACCATCCTGATATATCGCCGTTCAAAAACCGACAATCACACATCATACCATCCTGATATATCGCCTTTCCAAAACCGACAATCAACACATCATTCACTCCTGATATATCGCCGTTCAAATACCGACAGTCAACATGCTGATGTATCATTCCATCCTGATATATCGCCGTTCAAATACCGACAAAGAATAATGAATAATCTACACACTTAGAACGAGAATAATGACTGATCCCAACAGACATAATCTGCAGACTGAACCAGTCCAACAGCTGGTTCTCGGGCTTACTGCTAATAAGTCGTCTTTGTCAATCATCATGATTTTAGGGAGATCAGATCTCGTTTTTATTAACGGCTTTTTAATTTGTGTGGCTACGTTGATAATTTGCACATGAGTTTCTCAAATATCGAGTTTAATTATGTTCAAAGAACGATCTTAAAAAATCATTATCTATACGCAATCATAAGTACTTACAAGATTATAATTAATTGTACTGGCTTAGGAATAAATATTTATCAGGTAATTTTACGGTTGCTTTAACGGTTAGAAAAAAAAATGTACAAGGCCTCTTAATGGCTCATGTTTGTGTTTTGCGTTAAGTATACCTGCTAATTAGGTATGTTGTCTTTTAAATCTAAAAAACAAAATTATGCTTCTTTATTTCAGAAATAAAAATGAATATCTGCTTTTGTTGTTCTTAAGCTTCTGGTTATGTTTAAGGTTCCACTAATTGAGACTGGAAGGTATAGAAATAGTTTTTTCCCTATTAATTTACCATACTCTCTGAAATTGATCCCAGTTCCAATTCACACACAGAAGAATGACTGATCCTGGTGATCACGGCGGAAATCATGCACTGCTGCAATGCAAGCACTCTCATCCCAAAAGTAGCAATTCTGTTTTTTTATGTTGCTATTGTTGCCATTGCAACTTTTTGGCCAATTATAAAACAAAAGTACCTTAAAATCTGGTCATTTATTTTGACATTACTATTTACATTGTATGTAACTAATACTTCATTAGCTTAATCAATTAAAACAAAATATGACTGGTCCTTTGAGAATTCAAACATATTTACATGTATAAATTAGAACTTTTTACTGATTCCAACATAAACCTTAATTTGAACTATGTACTAATTAGAACATATATTTAAATATAAGCTATTGAGTGATTTTAACATATACGTTGCTAAATATGAATTGAGTCCAACCTATATCAAAATTTGAACAATCAACTAATTTCTACAAATATGTATATATATGAACTATTGACTGATTATAACATAAATCTAATTCTGAACATTTGACTGATACAGACATTTGATATTCAGATTGTTCAATATATAAAAAGGAACTACTGACCGGTTTTAACATATTTAAAAACATCACTATTGACTTATTCCATCAGAAATCATGGATTTGTGCGTGCCGCTCCTAACACGCGTAATTAGTTTTATTGCTTCCAGTTATAGAGTGGATTGGCCGGCGGGCAGCTGTTTGTCCAGTTTTAATAAAATGTTAATGTGTCGCGTTTAAATCTTCTATTACAATGTGAGAGCAATTAAATGCAACTGTGACTCGTTTCACACCACTTCAGGGACTGTTTTATGAGGAGTGTGTTTGTTCAAATTTCCATTAACTGAGAAACCTCAGCATGTCGATATTGTATGATGTGAAATGTACAGTAAATCAACTGAAAATATCCCACTTATCTACGTCCATAAACAGCTCGTCGTTTAATGGTGTCAGTTTTACTTAATAAAGAACTGTTAATTATTTTTGTTTTCTGGCGCTAACTTCACGTAAGGCTTAAGTCCTGGCTTAGGTCCCTAACCGGAAGATGAATCGACAGACACAAGTGGACAATTATTGCACTTGGTTTCTTGAAGGGCATCACAACAACGTCTCGTTTTACCAATGATGCCAAGCTACCTGCAATTACAGCTGAGTTCTTGTATGGCTCGAAGATTCTGGAAACTTAGGCGCGTTCGAGTAGAAAAATATATAGGTAGGCGTATTGTCAATACAACATTATTTCTACTTTGGTTAAGTTAAATGGTGAAAAGGAAAGAAATCTCGTCAACAGTTGAAATAATACTGTTATATTCAAGCGTTTATTATCTTATTATAATCTGGGTCTTTGTTTACTTGCACAAAAAATCAGATTATAATATCATAGAAAAGGTGGATCGATGGTTGTCCTAAATATATATATATATATATATATATATATATATATATATATATATATATAGATATATATATATATATATATATATATATATTATATATATATATATATATATATATATATATATATATTATGTCCTTTGTTGAAACTTACAAATGTCCCGCTACCATTTATTTTAAAATAGGATACAAGATGTCAGGTAGGCATTGGAGAAGTAAGTCTTTTTATTTTCGTGTATAACATTACTTAAATAATTATGCAACTTTTTTTATTGTCTTCACCTTTAAAGACACAATACAAAATGAAATAAGCTATCCAAATAGAGAATAAGAGAATTGCAAAACAATTGAACGACAGAGTTTCGACCTCGTCTACAAATTTCATGTTCTTAAGAAAAGCCTTTAGCGGTCGAACATAATTCAAGGAAAGTGCCTAAATGAGGTCCAATCCTAAACATCAGTTGTCATCGCCTATTATACAAGGACGATAACGATGGAATTATCAACAACAAAATTAATACAGTTGCATAAAAATAACACTCAAGGAACAGTTTGTCATTTACGTTTATGTGGGAAGGGAATAATAAAATATTCATTTTTCAAATGAAATCGATTATATTTAATTCTGCTACGTTATAAATCAATGACGGCTCACAAAGAATTTAATTAATTAAACAAAAACAACCATATTTAAACATAATTGAGAGCTTATAATAAATTTATAAGTTAAAGCGCATAAAATTCCGGAACTATATCTACACAAGTACTATTTACACTTGTTTGTTGTGTATCAAAAATAATTGAAGTAGTCTGGACTGAAGTAACTGTTTGCTGCAGTTATTGAAATTGATAAAAAATATGCTCATACAATATTAGTTTTTTACTACCTCAAATTTTCTGCCTGCTAAACTGTCTGTATTGTGTTTCACAAACATATAAGTCTGTCTTTATATTTGTGTAGACTTTACACTTACTTTTAAGATATCGATGAAGTCTGTCTTTTGAGACATGTATGGGTTGCTTATTATTTGTTTCGTTTGTGTGCTGTTATCAATTCTTTTTATCAAAAACGTGAGTAGTCAAAACATATTCATATCATTCTAGAACATAAAAAAGTTCAAAACAACGTGTGTTTTTATAATTGGCATAAATTAAGGATAATTTTATATTAAATTCTGAAAATGCAGGTGAAGGCATGATGTTTTCTAGTGTTGTAAAAGGAATATGATAATTTCAAATTATTTAAAAAAATGTATTTCTTGCTTTTGTTCAGTACGATTCATTATAATGTTTACTGCCGCTCTTACTCTTGCCTTCAAAATTCTACGGATATTAACGCAAATATCTGCTTGGCTTAACCCTCTGCTATAGCATAAGTAGTTATCAAGATTTTCTCTCTGCATAAAGCATGCCAGAGCACTCTCCCATCTTATCAGAGTCGCCAGGATGCAAGACGCCATTTAACACTCGTGTGGCTAGATTCAGTCCATGCATTTGATTCAATACCAAACCAGATGAGCATGGACAGAAAAGATAACAAGATCCTGTCGGTATTGTAACATATAATAAAACACTATGTTTCATAACAATCCTGCTTCTCTGCTTGCAGCTGTTTGCAGTATACACCATGCAGGCAAACATTGAAAATGGCATCAAAAGTTAATGCACATTTAAGTCAACCTAAAAATCACGAGTATGAACCTAATTTTCAGTGAATCAGAAAAGGAAACCAGAGGATTTAGACAAATCAGCGAAGTTCGACTGCAATCAAACAGATGGATCATGGACTGTTTTTTCATCTTTTATCAATAAGAGTCCATTAAACGCATAGCAATCGATGCTTTTAAAGAATGAAATATAGTCTTCATCTGTTATTGTCATATGATATTGTTCGTCATTGTTAGAGACCGAACATAGTTCTACATTTATTAATTACGATTTAAACGGTCGTTGGTTAAATATTAATTTCCATAAACTAACAGCTCGTCGACGAGGTTTAGGAGCTGGACATACACTCGTATAATTGCCAATTATCGTCCATGTGCGCCTCACCTGTATTAAGTAGATACGGCATACAGCCCCCATATCATCCTCCTGAGAAATTAGACAACCGGATGTCTGGTTTGTGTACGATCGAGTATTGACTGGTATACAAGTGGAAATATGTTTAAATTGTCGAACCAATTATTTCCGTGCGCTGGAAGAACTTCACACAAAACTAGGTCGCCAATACTGCAATTTAATTTAAGAGTGTTAAAAAATGTTAATTAAGAAAGTACTACGCTTTGCTGTATTTTTTTTTTAATTTCGTCTTTATATTTTTACCTTGATGATTGCTTCAGCTGAGATAGATCAAAGAATACATTTGATGATTTGGAATTAGCAATTTTAAAATTCTATCAGTATTAAATTTAGAAGCTGATCTCTAGAGTAAAAAGAATCAAAACCCGTTTTTTTAAAAAACTATAAGTTTGAAAAAAACGAACAAGCTGTTGGTGATAACCTCATAGTTCTTGGAACTACCAAAGCACGATTGCTTTTGCACGTTATTCCCATACATCTTTTTAACAAACGGGTTGTTTCAAATATCTTTTACTATTTAATAAAATTAACCGACATTAAAACTCCGTCTGATTTCTTTCGAAGTTTGAAATACGACAAGGTTTACGCCTCTTATCTCCGTTGCAAAACTTATTTAATGAAAAAAAAATTATATCATAAAGCATAAAATCAAGGTACAATAAAATGCACGTAATGATATTATATTATATTACATCTTAATCATAATCAGTCGGATGACTGGGGAAGGAAGTTAATAAAATCAACAATTTCTATTAGCAATCACTACCCTAAAGCGCGTTGTTCATTGCGGACAATTACACTGTAAAATTTATCTAAGGAAAGCATCTTATATTGCTCATTAGTGTTGACTTCTGTTGTTTCAGAACATCCGTTCTTCAAATCATTGCTGATTCTACAGATAGGAAGATGTTTTGGTTATAGCTTGGGTGAGTGTTTTACTCAACCCAGTGTTTTATAGATAGCCGAATTCTTTCTTCCTGGAAGCCTACAAGCTTAAAATATTTTACAGGGAAAAATTTTACCTTTTTAACCGTAATCCCTACTACGAGAGGTGCATAACTTATATTTTTAAACAAGAAGAAAACATAACAGCTTCTTCCCTGAATCTCATTCATTGTAGCAAATGCTCAATATGAGACCCATGACTGTTGTTTATCAACACCTTGGAAAATATTTGAGTCCTAGATCTCATTTTTTTACCACTCGTCCTTCAGTGCCTTTTTGAAATCGACAAGCGTGTTTATTGGCCGCTTCTGCAGACAACATTAATGCACAACTAGATACCCAAATCCATCGGGTCAGAATCATATTATTATAAAATAAATGATACAATACACATATTTCTTAAATTTCTAAAAGCAACACTGTAATTTGGGGTGAATGGTTTTTATGCTTTTTGGATGCTGTTTTACGTATAACACTCCGTCGTTCTGGTTTTCAATCAATCTCTTTACCATCTTAATTGATCACTATTCAAATGCCGAAAAGGAATAATGAATGATCTGATCCCCCAATTCAGAAAAAGCATAATGACTGATCCCAAAAGGCGTAGTCAGCGGAATTGACTCATCTAACAGCGGCTCTCGTGTTTATTTCTTTTTTGTTACCTTTATTTTTGAGGATGAACACTGATGTTAACAATTTTTAAATGACAATAATTATATCAAAAGTCGTGCATAATAATAATTTATAAAATAAAATTAAATTTAATGTCTTATGTATAGTTTTTGTTGATTTTTAAAAAAAAAAAACTAATGCGGAGCTTCTTTTATAGTGGCGTAAAGCAAAAAATAACCTTTTATGAGTTATTATTGATGTTGTTTTGTCATTGTTGTTGTTGTGACACGACCTTTTCCTTTGTCACTTATAATTTCTATGTACACTTTATGGCGTTTTGCGGTTAAACAAAGTGGCCAATAAGATGCACAATACGTCTGTTTTGGAAGTGAAATATTTTCATTTTGTGTTTTTGTTCTTTCCAAAGAGCTAAACTACATGTATGTGCAATGTTCCACTGCATTCGAAATTGAGGTGTGGTTTGTTTTCCCGATCCATCTACATTGGCCGCCTGGATTGATCAGCGTCCTGGTACCGACAAAGAATAATGGCTAATCCCGGGGGAAATAATATATTGGTGTACGGCACGCTCCCTTACACGCGCAAATATTGTACATGCATTCACTTCCAGAGAAATTTAATGGGTATGTTAGTATATTAGACTTGAAATAACAAAATATAATCAATGATAACATTAGGACCGGATACATACTAATCAACAGTCCCAACGCCCTCTTACTTTACTTGAAATACCCTCTCTCTCTCTCTCTCTCTCTCTCTCTCTCTCTCTCTCTCTCTCTCTCTCTCTCTCTCTCTCTCTCTCTCTCTCTGTATATATATATATATATATATATATATATATATATATATATATATATATATATATATATATATATATATATTTATGTATATCATTATGATATATATATTGTTTATTGGGTTTATCGCTACCAACAGTATTTCAGTTATCTGGAGACGGTGTCTACTTGAAGCAGATATAGTGCTGCCTTCACTGTGTATAACATGCCGTGAACACCTGGCATGATACCACACCCAGTCACATTATCCTGACACCGGGCCAACCAGTCGTGGAACTACCCTTATAAATATATTATTTTCTTTTTGGTATTTTAGATATATGCACATGGGGTATGTTTTGAAACTAAAATTGATCAACAATGTTCCTGTTTATTTATTCTTTTTTAACTATTAAATACTAGCTATTATTCAATTATTCAATTAAATTGTATAAATGTTTTATATTGAGAAGTAGGGAAATATGACTGCTAGTTAGTCGTTGGAAATCTTGATAAGTACAGTTTCGTTATCAAACTGTAGATTTTCTAAACGTAAGAGGAAAGCGTTATCAAATGTAACATTGCACGTGATAAGTTGAAACAACACTTCCAAGGTAAAAATAAACTGTATTGTGGTATTTGAATTATATGAACGACTTAACACTTAGAATATAATTCTAGGGAGTTGTTTGGTTAAGTTCAATCTCAGCAAACATTTGTCATCGCTTATTGTAAGACATGAGGAATGAGAAATTCTAATCGAGTTAACACACACATTTAATAAACCTGAATGTAGTTTCACAAATCTTAACACGATTTCATTAAAATGTGATTAAAAAAACAGTTTGACATGCTATCTTACATTGTACAATCAACAATGTTGGAGACACATTATTTTTACATGAACTCACACCCGGCCCGATTGGACCAGTATGTCAGCAAAACATATACGATGTAAATCATTGCGCATGTTTAACGTGTGAACAGTTTATTTGTACGAGCATAGTGTGAGGGAGTATAGGAAACACAATATAGACTGTAATATAACCCGCAAACATAATGTGACCAATAAGAAATAAAGACAAATGAAACTGAATCATTATCGATTCCAAAACATTTACGACCTTTTCTGACTTAAGTTTTTGTTAAACCAGAATACATACATTATTTCAATACAAAACATTTACGGCCATATCTGAAATTTGATTTAGTATAATCAGAGGAAGTCCATTATTTCAATACAAAATATCTGCGATCATTTTGTAAACTTTTGTCTTAGTATAATTAGAAGTAATGTTGTTGTTGTTGTTTGTTGCGTTTTGGGGTCGGGAGGGGGGGGGTGTAAGATGTCTGATAATAAATTGTCAATCAACTTCCCATTTCACTACAGCAGATTACCAAGATAAAGCATGCAGCCCTTCTGGGTAACATACACGTATGGATGTAAAGTTTTTGAATATTTGAAAATTGAAAGGTATGCAGGCGGAAGTATGTTTACATTATCGAATCAATTATCCACAAATGTCAAAAATTAATACCTTTTTTACACGCAACCAGATTGGTCATACTGCAACTTATTTTTAGGTTTTCAAATATTATTCTTAAGAACCGACCGCGCTTAAATTCATTTTTCTAAAATGTGTTTCATGTATATGTTTTGTTGAATGCTGTTAATAATTTAAGAAATAGACAAATTCATTCTTTCAAAATCGAATGGCCGCAATAGCTCAGGTGGTAGAGCGTCGGCTTTACCAAGGACTTCTAAGTTGGTAGTAGTGGCTTCCCTCCTAACGCTCGGGGCTAAAGGGACAGCATTACGCCTGACTCGTCGGTGTCAGTATAATGGACCGACTGGGTTCAGTCCTCATTAATGCCCCTGTGCTATAATGATAGAAATGTCGCTGCGCAGCATCGGCAAAAAATGCCGGCTAATCCCAATCCCTTTCAAAATCAACAAATTTAAATTTTTAAGGTCATCACCATTTAAATGGTTTCATTTAGCATCATCGACAATTATTTTTGGAGATAGTGTGACGGAAAAAAAATCTGTTGTATTACTTAATAGTGCATGCTATTATATATGTAAACGGATACGATGGCATTGAAGTCTGCAAAATATGGTCGCTTATTATACGTTTCTCCCGTCAAAATGATTTTATGTTTGTCCTTTCATTTATCCTATCAGGATTGTTACGTATATTTTCTTTTGACATACCATGGACTTATTTTACTTGACCCTGTTTGCCTTTGTCTAGAAGTAGATTAAATTAAAATATCTGTGGAAATTTTGATATGACCTATTCTTATTAACATATTTATAATACTTTATCATAAATCGTAAAAACGCGATGTAACAAATAACACTTAATGTTATTTCCTTCAGAGAATCAAAGGAAAATCAATGAAGACACAATCAGTTGCATTTTAATGAAAAGCCCAAGAACTTATCAGTGGTGAAACTCATTTTAAGTTCTGTGACGCATTTAGACAAATCCCCCTGTAGTGGTCCACAGGACAAAGACATCTTCCAATGCTCATTAGTGTTATCTGCTGTTGTCTTCGCGCAAACGTTGCCTAAATCTCTGGAGACCTTCCTAATTAGAGGCTGTATTGACTAAGGCCTGGAGGTTGATCTTAGGTCTTTCAGATAATTGTTTTCTTCTTCTTTTTCATTTTCAGACAACCAGCTGGAGTTAGAAGAAGCTGAAAAGAATCTTGAAAAACATATAAACATTTTACATTCGTGAATAATATAAGTTCATTGTATTACTTATTATTTTTAGTAAAACATTGATCTTAATTAGTGATGTCTGCCCATCTTGAATCTGCAGTAGGAGAGACAATAAGGTTAGGACTGAAGTAGGAACAGTAAAACACATGTTAACAAATAATAAATAATCAACTAGAATTACTATAACAATTCTTGTCAACACATGAGGAAAGAAACATTCCCAAAGTTTGATTTTACCTATGTCGATTGATGTAATACAACGATGTACACATTATAAAGCAAAGGGGTAATTTTGAATTCGGTGTTGTCAAGCTTTATCTACGTTGTCTTCTTTACAAAAAAGGAGATGTTTCTAGCTTCTATGAAAGAACAAAAAAAAAAGAGAGAAGAAAGTAAAAAGAGAGTAAAAAGGTGGGAACTCCTTCCTATGAAAGAGGTGTGTATGCATGTAACGTTACAACTAAATATAAAATAAAACAACATACTACACATGTTTCATTTTTCAAGCACTACGTCAAACAGTTTTAAAATGCAATTTAAAATAACAAATATTGCCCCAAACCAGACTAAGCAGTAAGGATTTTCCTTAGGAAAGAAGTCCGGATAGAAACGAGATCAGAAGTTGTTTTTTCTCTATTTTGAATAGTTCATAGTACATCGCTTTCACAAATGCAATTAAACCAAATAATTAATATACATATTGTACATAAAAATTCAAGTGACAGGTTAGGATGTTACTACGTTTTAAACTAAAAAGAAATCTAATTTGATAATGATATTTACCACACATTATAAATTTTAATGCATAAATGCACCGCTTATGTTTAAAGAACAACATGACGTCATCCATAGTGCTTTTCCAGGAAAGATTACATAAAGATGATCTACCAGTGGGGAATGTTGACAAGCGCATGCGTCAATTAAATGTCATAATTGTAAAAAGTATTGCACTTGTTTTATATCGTGTATTTGGCAGCACACGAAACAAATCTTCAAAACTGAAAACAGGTAAAACAACAATGGTATGCATAGGTTAATCGTTCACTTGCAAACTCCAGAAAAGGTTTCGTGACTGGGCTGTCGACCCCCATAATCCTGTGGTTCTTTTCCAATCAAATTTCAACTTATTGAGAAACCTTGGCATGTCAAGTTAAGTAATTAAATCTTAATATCTGTTTTACACGTACAGCCTATGGTGGTCTTGATTTGAAATTTATAATAACTATATCCATTATTAAAAATCAATTAAACAGTGAGCAGACTTATTTTAATTATTGAAAATGAATGCTGCATTAACACATTAAAAGCGAAAAGTTCTTTGTATGCTTTTGTATCGAATCCCATTTAAAGTCACTGAAAATATGCTTTTTTACTTTTCACGATCCCATTACACCACAGGAGCCATTTGAGCTTCCAAGTAGTTAAGTAGCCATAATTGTGTCAGATATCCTGTATAGACATTTTCAATGTCTGATTAACAAAGTCTTCTATATTTGTGGACTAATCTCATAGATAGACCGTCTAAACAAACA
>CM017561.1:2771336-3133186 GCA_007844125.1 Sinonovacula constricta | reverse complement strand
CGCGCTTACACTCTGTGTCTGGCATAAAGTTGTAGGTTGTAATTAAGTTGCTCCAATTTAAGGTAGCTTCTGATCAATTAGCAACAGCAATTAGGAGCCTGGAAAGGTACAGAGATAGTGCGGGTGTACTTTTGTTTGATCTCGTCTATTTTAATTGTTATAAGTACATGTACATCGTACTGACATAAGGTTTAGCTAGAGGAGACGAAGTACAATAAATAAAGGATTTTAAAACTAACAGAAATAACGAAACCATCACACATCGCCTTCAAATGAGGCGTGATTAAAAACTATCTACGCAGATGTTACGACGAACACAGTCCACCCTAATGGCTACTTATTTGACACGTTTTCTGTTGTCTAGAATAGCAGTTGCGTAAATTCTCAGTGACTTTGCTAATTAGAGAATGTTTTCACACTGGCCTGAAGGATCATCCTGTTTTGCGTCGTTCGTTTCTTAATGATTATCGACATTACTTGTCGAGAAAACTTACAGAAAATGCCCAAATTGCAGTCCGGAGCGTTAACATTGTTTCATTTAGACAATAGTTTTCTTTCTCTTCTGTCCAACCTGACCATTGAGCATGCTATCAGAGAAGTGTATAGGATAAACATGCACAGAATTTACGGGGTTTTTTTAAGTTATGACATGCGTTGCATCAAACACATTTGACTAAGACATGCTTTAATTGTTGAAGCAATGAACAGAAACGTGCACTGGTTAGCTTTTGAAATCGACAAAGGTATTAAAATTTTATTATAAACTAAGTTGAATTTTTTGTCATGTCTAAAAGCTGTAATATTTCTTCTATTTTCTTTTTAATAATTTTCTTCAACACGGTTAAAGCCCCGTGGAGAGAACAACAGTACAATTACAGATAAATAACTATGTTCTAGAAGATAAGAGTTAATACTATGCGATTATTTTCTTTAAAGTTTAATATCATCGTTTATTATTAAAATATTTTTCCTAAACTTAACGACTCATGACGGCATTGAAGACTAGCATATAGTCGAGATTTCTATAGTTTGTTCGGTATTTTCAATATTTGTTAGGAAGTATTTGATTCTGAAGAATTTGTGTATGTTTGCTATTGTTTATTCCAGCCTTTCGAACTCACTACGTTTGTATCAAGGTCAAACGTGGGATTAGACAGTTAAGACGATAAAACAATGGATGATGACGGCTTTGAAATATTGCATTGGTGCACGGCACGCTCCTCTACTGCATGCGCAATGGTTTAAATGTTGTTTTCTTGACTATACGATAAATCTTTGTCTATTCTGGGAGACAGTTCATTAGTGGAAATTACAGGGAAAATATTGTTATTAGAAATGTTTTGAATGAACTTTGACGTTATAACCTATTCTAAAAATAAATAAACAATTCCATTAAAATGTCAACTATAAACACAAAACCCACAGAAATGATTTCGTGACAATGTTGACATTTTCTAATGGGGGGATTATTGAATTGTTTCCATATTGATTGTGTCATCCTGAATTAAATCAGAATCAACATTGTACGTGAACGTTTAACAGCAAAGCACCATCCTATAAGTTAACATATTGCACTAACAACAAATCAGAAACGGTATTAATATGGAAAATTGATCAAGGCAATAACCATAATGATGGTTTATACGCTAACGATTACGATAACAACAACCAATATGAACATGAAGAAGATGCTAAAGATAAAAATGACAAGGATGAATTTTAAATAACTATTAAAATGATGTCATTTTTTAAAATAATTTTGATAGTATAGGTTGTGTTTACCAATGCTGAAGACAGCATATCGCTTAAGACAGGACATTGTAAGATTTATTGACCGACACCAAGATGAGTTATCTTGATGATTAACCTCATTTTGAAGTTAATCACACAAGTCTTTATTTTCCATTAGCTGATGACGCTAGGTGCACTTTTCTTAGCCTTTGTTGATAGAGTGGCTCGACCATTTCAGGAAAGAAGCAAATAACCAAGCGTTTTGAAAAAGTAACGCCTTTAAGTCAATTAACGAAGAGATATCTTCGGAAAATGAATCGCGGCGATGGTGAGGCTTTATGTACCATAATATATTGTGGTGTTTGTCGCAAATACGCTGGTAACAACTAGCATTATCATTATGCATTATAGCCTTTACAACAGTACTGTCGGAAAAATAGGTTTGAAGTTTTGTTTACTTTAATCCCCCCTATTTTGAAACATGATGCCCCGGGGCGTTTAAAGGGCACAATATGATGGAATTTTTGCCAATGAGAACCGTTTTGATATTTATTCGGCCTGAGCTTGTGTCAGTGTTTGACAGGAGGAAGGGGAGGGGGGACATTTACGCCGAATAAAAATATCATCAATACATCATAAAGCTGTAAAAGTACAAATCAAAGACAATTCATATGTTTGTTTAGTTTGTTATCTAAAGTTGATTGTCGATATTCATCTCCGTTTTTTCTTAAGCAGTACTTCTCATATCAAGATCTAAAGCCGTTGCTGTGATATGTTATTATTAACACAAAACACAATGAAACAACCATGCTAACCTCTTCCATCTTTTTGCTACACAATAATGCATATTGACCTAAATGAATGTTCATAAATATAGTTCAAAAGAATAAACATGTAAATATTTTTTAACTTACGATTATGTCGGGTTAGAAAGATATTTAATAAAACAAAGTAATACATTATTAATATTGTTTTTTATTATTCATTTCTTATTGTAGTATCAAAATATATAATGTTCTATACATTTTTACAAATAGTTAAGTATTTCCTGTCCAGCTTCATTGTGTTTCCAGAAAATGTAATTATTACCACATTTGTTATAACCTTTAACTGTTTGCCTTGTTGGTGCCTTTTATCCCCCTAGGTGATATACGCTCATAGTTTCTTCAAGAACATATATATATATATATATTATTTAAATTTATCAATTTGAAAATGCATGTAAGGAGTCACTTATATTGTCGATTACCATAAAAGTATAAGATTCAAACAAAAATGTTTAAATTCAATAAATGAGCTATACATTTAACGCCGTACAGTCTTACAACGTAATTAATCCACCTCTAGCTATCATTTAATACTTTTTTATACAAGCAGGTAATCGTTGGAATTGCTATCGAGTTCACTTAATGAGATACATGCTGGATTCAATTTGCGCTTATTGTGAACAATTTCCATCAAGCCACTTTGACGCATGTTTATGTCACTAAGTATTGATGAAGTAGAAGCTTGGAAATAACATATATTGCATTAAAATGTTATACTGGGTGTTACTCGTTGTTACATTTTAATTGTCTTATGTGGAATGAATTGTATTTTGCAAGAAGTTGTTTGATAAACTGTCTTCCACAAAACAATGTATTTTGTATAAATACAATGCTGTCGTTAAGACCTATTGAACAATCACAATCATTTTATCCTTAAATCGTGAATCATAACACCATATTGTTTATCAGATTTAAAATAAAAGTAAGAGTTACAACCTGTGTAGTCTATGTCGCGTTATAGCCGAAACTATGCGTCCTTTCCAAGGCAAATGTCCACATGCAAGTTACAACATGTGTACGACACACTCTATATCGACGGGAGGGCAGTGAGAGACTAGGAGTGGGCGGGGGTCATGTTTCTGTGTGTTCCTGAAATGTGAACGGACTAACGGCGGACAAGTTGAAGACGGATGAGCTCGTAGATGTGATTCGGAGTCATGATATTGTTTAATTGTATGAAACATGGACGTCAGCAGCCAATACATTTGTCTTAGAGGGCTATACCTGTCTTAACTTTTATCGAACCTTTCAACATAGGAAGGCAAGACGATCTAGTGGAGGTTTTCTTGTTATGTATATAAATAGGTTAATGAACGGTATAAAGGTGGTAAGAAACCAACATAATACAATTATTTGGTTACAACTCAGTTGTGATTTTTTTAAAGTTGAAAATGACATTTTTGTTGGGGGTATTTATTTATGGATTGAAGGATCGCCAGCGTACGATATTATTAATGCTGATCTTTTTGACATGCTGCAAAATGATATATGTTCTTTTATTGAAAAGGGGTCTCTTTTTGTAACGGGGGATTTTAACGCACGGGTGTACTGTTAAAGCACGATTTGTAGTATGTGATACAGTAAATATGTATTTAGATGGAGCAGAATACATTCCCGATGTTTTTGCTGACAGGGCCTCACAAGACAAGAAGTGTAACACATTTGGTACACGTCTGATAGATCTGTGCAAAAGTACATGTGTACAAATTGTTAATGGCCGGTGTGGGAGGAATTATAAAAAGGGGAAATTTACCTGTCAACACAAGGGGCCTCGGTTATTGACTATATGTTAGCATGCGAAAGGGATTTTATTGTGTGTTGTAAATTTTACAATCGGATCGGTTACACCGTATAGCGATCATGTGCCCCTGTCGTTTTCGTTACAATGTAATATGCCTCACTTAACGTTAGAGAAAACATATGAATCAGAAAAGCGATTTAAATGGTGTGAAGATTTAAAAGATGAGTTTCGATCAGTCTTAATAAGTAAACTTCCTGATTTAAACAATTTAGTTCGGGGGTGTACGGAGCCAATTGTAAACGTCGTAAATGATATGGAACAAGTTAAACACATGGTAAATAATTCGGTTAAGCAATTCACAGAAAGACTAAGGGATGTTGCAGATCCGCTTTTTTCTAAGAATATGGTGTGCGAGTCAAATAAAACTACGTTTAATATAAATACGCTGTCAGAAAATAAAGAATGGTTCGATGCAGATTGCATAAGAAGGAAGGGGGTGTATTATAACGCTCTAATATGGCGTACATTTAGGGTCTTTATTGCATGACCCTGTATCATGCTTAAACTTTTAGCATGATACAGGGTCATGACAATTATTTTTTTAGACTCATGCTAAAACCATTAGTATTATGCTGCAACAGGCTTAAAGATACTTTCGACCTTTTGGTGCGGAGTTGCACGACCCTGCATCAGACAAATGCAATTTAAGTATCAGTCTAAATCTTTTAGCATGAGTCTGGAAATAAAATGCATGATACAGGGTCACGCAAATTCCGATTGGTCGTTTCAGCATGATGGTGGACTATATTGCATGACCCAGGGTCGTGTAAAATTCGATTGGTTCGTTTTAGCATGATACTAAAAGATAACTGCACCACCCAGGGTCATGCTAATTCCGATTGGTCCGTTTCTGCATGAGGCTAAATAAGAGTTGCACTATCCAGAGTCATGCAAATTCCGATTGGTCGGTTTTAGCGTGAGGCTAAAATGAGTTTAAGTATGTGGGTAAATGATTAGCCTTGGGTTAAATAAATTGTATTGCACAGTGCCTCTGTATTAGTTTCTCCAAATTTAATTCGTCTGCAGTTTTTTAAATGGGCGAGACATCGAAATTTTATGGATGATTGACAGTAAAATGCTTCCTGCGACTTAATCCCTTTATAAATAGCTAATTAGTGAAGTGTTATTTCCTGGGTTGGGCACATGATATTTTGTTTTGACCTTTACCCTGTAGATTTTTAATGAAATAGACAAAGATTTCCGACAGGGTGTCAGTTGCTACATATCGTTCGCTAAGTACAGACGCGTTTTGTTTTTACAATTTAATTTTCTTGCAATTGATGTTTGTCGTTGATGTTTGTCGTCCGAATCGTTAGTTCTCAGTGTCCTTGTTACAGAACCCAATATATTCCTTGCACCTTGTAGAAACTCTTCTAAATTCATTTTTTTTAATAAACAAACGAAAACGAACAATATGGCTTCCAACACGTGTATGTTTGTCCGCTTCATTCTATTGGTTCAATACGCAGAGGTGCATTGTGGTAATGATATCTTAGCCTCATGCTAAAAGGAACCAATCAGAATTTGCATGACCCAGGGTGATGCAATTATTATTTAGCATCATGCTAAAACGGACCAATCAGAATTTACATGACCCTGGGTAGTGCAGTTATCTTTTAGCATCATGCTAAAACGGACCAATCGGAATTTACACGACCCTGGATCATGCAATCTTTTGAGTACCATGCTAAAACTATATTTGTTAGATGCAGGGTCGTACACTTACGCACCAAAAGGTCTAAATTATTTTTCAGCATGATACAGCATGTACCTGAAAAATCAATTGTCATGACCCTGTATCATGCTAAAAGTTTAAGCATGATGCTGAATGTTTTAGCATGATTCAGGGTCATGCAATAAAGACCCTAAAGGTACGCCATACTCTAAGGTCTTTTAAGTTGTTAAGTAATTATCAGAGTAGACAACAAATGTGTGAGACAAAAGATCGGTACAAAAAGTTGATTCGGTGTAAAAAAAAAGCTATAACAAAAGAAAATTATGGGTTATTGAGAACCTCAAAAACAAGACACTAAGAGATTTTTTGGAAGTATTTTAAGAAGAGTAGAAGAAGTGTAGATAAAAATATAGCAGTTGATGTATTCTTTGATTATTTTGCTTACTTAGAAAGTGACATTTTTCAAACAACTAATGTTGAGGCTGAACATTTTTGTAGTACATAACATTTCGATAAATATAACGATGCAGTGGATTTCCCTTTTACATTCAGTGAAATATTAAATACTGTAAAGAATTTAAAACGGAGAAAATCATGTGGCATCGATTGTATTTTAAACGAGCATTTAATTGAGAGTATATATACTTTGTCCATACATATGTGATATTTTGATATGATTTTGAATTCTTTTGAATTTTTGAATTATACGGCTTAGGTGTAGACGGTATAATTTTAAGAATATTAAAAAGTATGTATGCATCAGTGCAATCATGTGTGAGAGTGAATAATGTTAAGTCAAGTTGTTTTTTTTTTTCATAGTCAGGTCGGCTTGAAACAAGGGGAGACAATATCACCGCTGTTAGCTTCTCTATACCTAGAGGATTAAGAATTTCTTTTCAATCTAATGGTGGATCTGGTGTTCATATTGATAATTTTTCTTTAAGTATGATTTTATTTGCAGATGATATGGTTGTTTTGGGGGATTCGCCCGAAATGTTACAACAAATTTAGAGGTGTTTCATAGTTATTGTTGCAAATGGGGTTAAGAGTTATATAGTGATAAAACCAAGATAATGGTATTTAGGAAAAGAGGTAGTGTATTAGCAAACGAAAAGTGGACTTATAATGGTTTAAGTGTCGAAGTTGTGAATGAGTTTAATTACCTAGGGACAGTTTTTAAGTACACGGGGTCCTTCGATGGGCATAACGAGTATATAACAGGTAAAGGACTTAAGGCGATGAATACTTTAGAGTGTAATTGTAAACAAGTCCCAGTCTGCCCTAAAATAATGTGTCAGCTGTTTGATGCGTTTGTGGGATCTACGTTAAATTATACATCTGAAATATGGGGGTTTTCTAAGGCTAAATCTATTGAGAGAATTTACTTAAATTTCTGTAAAAGAATAATAAATGTTAGTGTAAATAGCAGCTCTACATGGGTGTATGGGGAGTTAGAAAGATATCCACTGTATATTGTTAGATATGTGAAAATAATAAACTATTGGTGTAAAGTAAGAAGTAGTCAAAATGTCATTTTAAAGAAGTGTTATAATGTCTTACTTAATTATTGTTCTGATGGAAAACGAAATTGGGTTGAAGAATGCAAGAAGATACTAGATGATTATGGTTTTTCGTATGTTTTTGATATCAATAATGATTTTAATTCCAAGATATTTGTGAAATTGTTTAAAAGTGTCGCTATCGATTGTTTAATGCAAGGCTGGATAGCATCTGTCGAAAGCAGCCAAGTGCAAGTTGAATATAAAAAATTTAGATCAGGCTTTAAGTACGAACCTTATTTGGATTTAGTACGGTATGCTCTACGTTTTTACATTTCTCGTATACGTATATCTGCGCATTCGTTAAGAATGCAAACAGGTCGATATTCAAATAGTTTTTTACCGAGAAATAAGCGGGTATATACATTTTGTAATACAGGAGATGTTGAGATATATATAATTTTGTAGTTATATGTCCATTGCATAATGACCTACGTAAAAAGTACCTAGAATCTAACATTTACTGCAGACCGTCAGTTCATAAATTTTGTTGCATGATGAGTTCAGGGAATAGAAAAGTTCTTATTAATATTGCTCAATTTGTTAAGCATGCATTTAAAGTGAGAAGTAATTGTAGTAATTTAATCGATCTGTAGATTGATATTACATTTTAGTATTTTCCTCACTATAGAAACATTACTCTTTTCTTATAAGAAAACATTAATGTAAAAGTTATTATTCATATTGACTTTTTAGCCTACATCACGGTGACAGTATGTCAGGGTTGTTTGTTTTTTGTATCATAAAGACAATGTATGTATGTACAAGTCTAATGAATAAACTCTGTTATGTTCTGTAAGCTATGTCTCGTTATAGCCGAAAATATACGTCCTTTCCATGGCAAATGTCCACATGCAAGATAGAACCTGTATGTCGCGTTATAGCCGAAAAGATGCGTATTACCTACCCATGGCAAATGTTCACATAAATTACAACCTGTGTATTCTATTTCGCCGTATAGATGAATAGATGCATCTTTCCCGTGGCAAATGTCCACATTTAAGCCCAAATTTGACACGTAACAAGAAAAAATAATTTCGATAATATATCTGCATCTTTGTTCATAGTGTGCAACTTTCTTTAACCAGATAACCGGTCACATGGCCCCATCCTCTCTACTCAAGAGCGAGCGCAATCACATATCGCCAGGGTATTCAGTCGGTTGGAGATAATACGATATGCTAGAAGTACTCTTTTTTAAATTTTACTTCAAACTTAACAAAAGTCAAGAAGAGTGATAAAATATTCGAATCCCAAATCCTCATCCCCCACTCCCTCTCTCCCTCTCCTCTCATCTCCTCTCTCTCTCTCTCTCTCTCTCCTCTCCCTCTTCTCTCTCTCTCTCTCTCTCCTCCTCTCCTCTCCCTCTCCTCCTCTCCCTTCTCTCTCTCTCTCTCTCTCTCCTCTCTCTCCTCTCTCTCTTCTCTCCTCTCTCTCTCGACGGAATAGAGATATTGCAATCTAATGTATACTAAAATGTTCGGTAGACACCAGACAACGGTTTACTTTCTGGCAAGCGATGTACCTGTCAGCAATTGTAGAAAACGTTGATATACTGTAAACAAATCTCCATTTGTATACCTTAATATTCTCTTATTATACAGAATCCAGCCCACTAGACAGCTGTTTGCGGGGCTGAATGCCGCATTCCCTCTACACAATTGATGTAAAATGGGTCCTGATGAAGTTAGCTACAAACAACGTTTCTGCATATCCATATTGTGTGTTTCTACTGGAAAAAGTATAAGAAACAGCACAAAAGGAGTCGTTATTTTTTATTTTTAAGGTAACCTTTGTTTGTAATTTCTCGCGTTTTAGTTGCACTTTTGTAACAATAAGCGCAATTCTCTGTTAAATAATCATTACAGTTATAAAATAAGAGGATTAAATGTTTATATTTCTAAACATGATATGTCAACTACACATTTGATCTTGAGGTTACAATTTAAGTCTGAAAAGTCGTAGGAAAACAACAACATTGCATTGACAGGTTTAATAATAATTTTTGCTAAAATTGTCCCAGTCATTAGGTTATGTTGCATTGTTTGCATTTTTACTCTCATGTGTTTACCCCACTCATGGCATCACTGCCGTTGTTTATCCTGCGGAAAACATATTTAATCAGTTAGATTCTATACGTTCTATTCATGTTCTTACGTTTCCTCTCTCTTTTTGTCTGTCTCTGTCTGTCTCTGTCTGTCTCTGTCTCTGTCTCTCTCTCTGTCTCTCTGTGTCTCTCTGTCTCTGTCTGTCTGTCTCTGTCTGTCTCTCTGTCTGTCTCTGTCTGTCTCTGTCTCTGTCTCTCTCTGTGTCTCTCTGTCTCTGTCTCTCTGTCTCTCTGTCTGTCTCTGTCTCTCTCTGTGTCTCTCTCTGTCTCTCTCTCTCTCTGTCTCTCTATCTGTGTCTCTCTGTCTCTCTGTCTCTGTTTGTCTCTATGTCTGTCTCTGTCTGTCTGTCTGTCTGTCTCTCTCTGTGTCTCTCTGTCTCTGTCTCTCTGTTTCTGTCTGTCTGTTTCTGTCTGTCTCTGTCTCTGTCTCCCTCTGTCTCTCTCTATGTCTGTCTCTCTCTGTCTCTCTCTCTCTGTCTGTCTGTCTCTGTCTGTCTCTCTGTCTGTCTGTCTCTGTCTGTCTCTCTGTCTGTCTGTCTCTCTGTCTGTCTATCTATCTGTCTCTGTCTGTCTGTCTGTCTCTCTTTGTCTGTCTGTCTCTCTGTCTTTCTCTCTGTCTCTGTCTCTCTGTCTGTCTCTCTGTCTGTCTTTATTGTCTCTCTCTGTCTCTCTGTCTCTTTATTGTCTCTCTTTATTGTCTCTCTGTCTCTCTCTCTCTGTCTGTCTTTCTGCCTGTCTGTCTGTCTCTCTGTCTCTGTCTGTCTCTCTCTGTCCCTCTGTCTGTCTGTCTGTTTGTCTATCCTGTCTGTCTGTCTGTCTCTCTCTCTCTCTCTCTCTCTCTCTCTCTCTCTCTCTCTTTCCGTCTCTCTCTATCTCTCGGGAACCGTTCTGATTGATCTAGTACCGTCTTTGACTGATCAAGACAGTACCGTCCGTGGGACCTTAGAAGGGAGGTTGACCAACTTGGGCGATACTGACGGGACGTGACCGACTGTGAAGAATGTAAACAACAAAAGAAAGAAAAGTTTAGAGACGTTAAATGTAGGAAGAATTCTACAGTCAATTGCTTAAGGTGCAAGCCTACAGTACAAAGTAATTACATGTTGTATAATTATTATAAGCATTAGGAACGTGTCTTTTCAATTAAGATTTCTTTATTGTGACGTACTCAGGTGCGTTTGTCATGTTTGTTGGCGAATGCTGTTGTGTTTTTGTTTTGTTTAAAACCTTTCTTTACATTACATTTTTGTAATAATCCATTTGTATGAGGCTGTCTTGATAGGGTGTAAGTCGAAAGAAACAGACCGCAGTAGCATCTTTTCCAGTTTTAATGGGATTCCGTATCAATCAAGATGCATTGTTATGAAAGTAATAACATATCCGATATGCCTCTTCCTTAAAAATATAGTAGGCTTACGTATTTGTTGAAATTATGGATTAGATTTCAATCGTTTATCCGGTCAACAGGCGAATATTACCGCCGTATTTTGGTGCTAAGAATAAGATAACGTGTATTTGATTATAAAGTCATTTGTGTGCTTCCTATTAAGCTTGGTATTTTTCAGGAGCTTCCGTTTTATGGTTTGTTCAATTTTAAAACAGAGCAGGCAAAGTTTATTTCTTTTATTGCTTGACAGTTGGGACCAGTGTGGAAATTATTGTAGTAATAAAAAATACCGCATTCGCTTAAACAGGCCTAACATGGTTTATTTCATACTTTGATCTTATTTATACAACGGACGATGAAGATGACTCAGTCAAACAACAAATGTGAAAAGACGTACATGTTATTCAAATCGATGTTAGAATGTATTAGTAATAATGTCCGACCGCAAATTCTGGTAAACAGTTATTTTGAAAACTTGTCATTATATCAAAATTTCCAACATTTGCTCACAGGCAACCCCAACATTGAAAGTGTCTGTTCAGAGGAGAGATGAGGGACATATTTTGCATGTAGCGACGAAGGGCAGTATTTTCACTTATTTGCTTCATGGGCTTTATAAGCGGACACCAGTATCGTCTATCTTAAGATAACAAGCAGATTGGTAGGGCGGTTGAGGGTGTCACTTCAACAAGTGAGTTCGAGAAATAGGCACTGATATAGTGAGCAAAAAAACAACAACGTTTCCCAACATATCTCATATATATGTAGGAGCAGTTAACTGATATCAGTATTGTAACCGGTTATCCTACATGGAAAGTAGTTAGCCGGTTAATCGGTTATCGTGCCGTCCCTGGTTAAAATATCAGTTGTATGGGAAAGTTTTTGTGAAACTGACAACAGCTTTCACCTCGTTATCTCCTTTCGCGGATATCATGTTTGTATAAATAAACAGTTTCAATAACTGTTTCAATAACTCTATTAAAGGAAGTTTCAGTTGAACTTTAAGAAATGATGTCAAGCATGCCTAACGCTCACCGTGCCGTGGCGTCTTACAACACATCTTCTAATTAGGGAAAATTGGTCTGCATTTATAAGTTTTACTTCAAGCAAGTCATCAGCAAGCAAAGTGAACAGTGAAAAGTAACAGAAATTGTTTAGGTCAAACTGGCGTACATCGTGTTTGTTGTAAGAGATTACCACAAATAGTTCATGTGAAAGGCAGATGAACATGTTTAGCCATCCCGACACACCAAGATTTCTAATTATATCATTATCTGATTTGGGAACTATCATCATACGACGGGGGCCGAAACCTGGTCTTGATACTTCCTCTAAATGTCTAATACATTGGTATACTACTAATGTATGCAAAAATCTATTTTTGATGCTGTTTTCATGTATGTTCATATTATAGGCCTTTTTTGTTAAATTTTTCGTTTTAAATAAAGGATCGTACTTCGAGTAGTGATAACATTATTTGTGCATGTAAGGGAGCGCACGAAAATACTATTTCTCCAGTAACCATTCATTTTAATTTGTCTCAAAGCAACGCTGATCAGTAGAGGTGAGGGTGAATCGCACGTCAGTAGAGAATTGGGTTTGTAAAAAGATTTATAATATTTTCAAGCTATGGAAACTTACACTTAATTTGAGCTCTTTGAAATTGAAAGCAACTGTGTGACAATTACTCTTGAATTCATATTCAATTTGACAAATGAAATACAAAGGACATGAATTATATAAATATAGTCCATATATCATGAATTTAAATATGCATTAAATCAATCCTAAAAAAACTAAACTATATCCGAAAAACCAATAGTATTGATAAAAGACAATACCAGCAACACCGGTAAAACGAGAACAGAATGTTAGACAGAATTACTGGTAAACACGAGAAGCAAATATTACACAGCAGTACCGGTAAACACGTGAACCAAATATTAGACAGCAGTAACGGTTAACACGTAAACCAAATATTAGACAGCAGTTACGGTTAACACGTGAACCAAATATTAGACAGCAGTACCGGTTAACACGAGAACCAAATATTAGACAGCAGTAACGGTAAGCACGAGAACCAAATATTAGACAGCAGTAACGGTAAGCACGAGAACCAAATATTAGACAGCAGTAACGGTAAGCACGAGAACCAAATATTAGACAGCAGTAACGGTTAACACGAGAACCAAATATTAGACAGCAGTACCGGTTAACACGAGAACCAAATATTAGACAGCAGTAACGGTTAACACGTGAACCAAATATTAGACAGCAGTACCGGTTAATACGAGAACCAAATATTAGACAGCAGTAACAGTAAACACGAGAACCAAATATTAGACAGCAGTACCGGTAAACACGAGAACCAAAATAAGACAATAGTACCGGTTAACACGAGAACCGACTGTTAGACAGCAGTACCGGTAAAAACGAGAACCAAATATTAGACAGCAGTACCGGTAAACACGAGAACCGATTGTTAGACAGCAGTACCGGTAAACACAAAAACCAAAATTAGACAACAGTACTAATATTAGACAGCAGTACCGGTTAACACGAGAACCGGCTGTTAGACAGCAGTACCGGTAAACACAAGAACCGATTGTTAGACAGCAGTTCCGGTAAACACGAGAACCAAAATTAGACAACAGTACTAATATAAGACAGCAGTACCTGTAAACACGAGAACCGACTGTTAGACAGCAGTACCGGTAAACACGAGAACCGATTGTTAGACAGCAGTACCGGTAAACACGGGAACCGGCTGTTAGGCAGCAGTACCGGTAAACACGAGAACCAAAGGTCAGTTAGTTATATTGATAAACATGAAAACCGGATGTCAGACATCTCGCAAAAGTTGTCTGGGGAAAGTCATTATTCTCTGTCAGTGCCTGGATGGAAATCTATTAAAATGTGTGGCGGAAGCGGGAAGAGATTGGTGATGAGCAAGCTTGAATAAGACAGTAAAATAAAATGAGCTTCCGAAAAACAAAAGGAATCACACACACACACACACACACACACACACACACACACACACACACACACACACACACACACACACACACACACACACACACACACACACACACACACACACACACACACACACACACACACACACCACACACACACACACACACACACACACAGAGAAGTAGTAGTAGCAGTAGTGGTAGTAGTAGTAGCAGTAGTAGTAGCAGTAGTAGTGACAGTAATATTAACAGCAGCAGTAGTAGCAGCAGTAGTAGTGGCATTATAAGTGGTTGTAGCAGTAGCAGTAGTAGTAACAGCAGTAGTAGCAGCAGTTGTAGAAGTAGTAGTAGCAAATGAAGTAGTAGTAGTAGCAGTAGTAGTAGTAGTAGTAGTAGTTGTAGTAGTAGTAGTAGTAGTAGTAGTAGTAGTAGCAGCAGCAGCAGCAGTAGTAGCAGCAGTAGTAAGACAAATAATATAAAAAGTAGTAGTAGTAGAAGTAGTTCTAGTGGTTGTTGTTGTTGTTGTTGTTGTTGTTGTTGTTGTTGTTGTTGTTGTTGTTTTAGCAGTAAGAGGGGTAGTGGTAGTAGTAGTAAAGCAAACATACACCTGCTGAGAAGTAAACTATTTCAAACAAGTGATTTTTGAGATTTGACTTTATGTTGGATAACTTGTAATCGCCTCTGGTCAAATTGTATGTTCTTGTTTTTAAAAAATCTTGCAAAACAGGCTCAATCGCGCCCGCCCTTCTAAGAATACTGAATTTTGCATCTGGCATTCCGCAACATTATTGAAGATAATTTATTTATTTTGCAAATATTTATATAACAGATTAGTAATTTTTTACTAATCATATAAGCTTTTCTTTAACTGTATCAGGAAATATTCACGGATGTTTGCTTAACAAATCTGTCATTATCGTCAATGATCCGGTTTGTAGACGAAATAAACCTTGTGGATGTCAGCGGGTCTTATTTACGGATATGTTTTTTCTTGATTTGATATGCATGTATTGCTGTTCAGTTTGACAAAATAAGATCATAAAAAAGTGTGCGCCTTTTTATATACATATCCGTCAAAATGAAGATAAAGACTGTTTCAAAACTGTAACATCCAAAAAAGAACACCTCAAATTTCTTGTTTCAGTCATAATTTATACTACTCATAAGTTATCATCTATACTACTCATAAGTCATCATCTATACTACTCATAAGTCATCATCTATACTACTCATAAGTCATCATCTATACCACTCATGAGTCATCATCTATACTACTCATAAGTCATCATTTATACTACTCATGAGTCATCATTTATACTACTCATAAATCATCATCTATACTACTCATAAGTCATCATTTATACTACTCATGAGTCATCATTTATACTACTCATAAGTCATCATCTATACTACTCAAAGGTCATCATTTATACTACTCATAAGTCATCATCTATACTACTCATAAGTCATCATCTATACCACTCATTAGTCATCATTTATACTACTCATAAGTCATCATTTATACTACTCATAAGTCATCATTTATACTACTTATGAGTCATCATTTATACTACTCATAAGTCATCATCTATACTACTCATGAGTCATCATCTATACTACTCATAAGTCATCATTTATACCACTCATGAGTCATCATTTATACTACTCATAAGTCATCATCTATACCACTCATGAGTCATCATCTATACTCCTCATAAGTCATCATCTATACTACGCATAAGTCATTATTTATACTACTCATAAGTCATCATTTATACTACTCATAAGTCATCATCTATACTACTCATAAGTCATCATTTATACTACTCATAAGTCATCATCTATACTACTCATAAGTCATTATTTATACTACTCATAAGTCATCATTTATACTACTCATAAGTCATCATCTATACCACTCATGAGTCATCATTTATACTACCCATAAGTCATTATCTATACCACTCATGAGTCATCATTTATACTACTCATAAGTCATCATCTATACCACTCATAAGTCATCATTTATACTACTCATAAGTCATCATCTATACCACTCATAAGTCATCATTTATACTACTCATAAGTCATCATTTATACTACTCAAAGGTCCATCATCTATACTACTCATAAGTCATCATCTATACTACTCATAAGTCATCATTTATACTACTCATAAGTCATCATCTATACTACTCATAAGTCATCATTTATACTACTCAAAGGTCATCATCTATACTACTCATAAGTCATCATCTATACTACTCATAAGTCATCATTTATACTACTCATAAGTCATCATCTATACTACTCATAAGTCATCATTTATACCACTCATGAGTCATCATCTATACTACTACTCATAAGTCATTCATCTATACCACTCATAAGTCATCATCTTTACTACTCATAAGTCATCATCTATACTACTCATGAGTCATCATTTATACTACTCATAAGATTGTGTATCTAATATCATAACATCCACACATTCTTTTTACAAAAGAACTTGTAAATATTGTTATTTCATCTTACTTCCTCTGTGTATGGTATTTGCAAGAATTTGCCTACTAATTTCACGTTTTTTAAACAAAGAAAGGTATGATTTATCTAAATTTGCTGATAAGTACTGATAATACTACGTTTCTTAATCAAAATAAATATATTTGTTTTACTGCCCTGATTGTTGATATTACCCTAATTCATTTAGACATTTATGTTTGATGAATTTCTTTGGTTGGCCTTTTGTTTCGATCGACAAATGAAAACACTGTATGAATTGTAATATATTAATAAAATTAATTTAAACACATTCAAATGTCAATGACTTGCCTTGTTTATATTTTCTATGCCTCTATTTCGTATTTATCTTTCGAATATTAAGCTGCATTTCATTTCACTCATTTGACCCAAATAAATAATATCATTCTAACAACCTTGGTCTGGTATTATATTTTATGCAGATTCAATGATTTCTTCCACGTAAGGTCAATAGATGTCAGTTTCCAAAATCAGAAGTGCAATATAAAGTTTGAGAACACGTACAATGTGGAACGATTTCGTTTAAAAGTACCGAACTATTGTCCTAAGGTTTCACACTCTTCCTAGCATCTTTCGTTTATAGAAAGTGAAAAATAAATTATACAAAATACGGTAATACATAAGATCCTGCTGAAATGGAAAAACATCAGTGAAAGGAATTATATATATTGTAATTCACCACCGAGGTCAAGTAAATGAGTGAGAAAAAAAGAAAAGAAATACAAAAAAAATCCATTTATTTTCTCCCCTTTTTCCCCCCTTTCTCTCTGTCCTCTCTGTCTATATATCTTCTTATCTCTTTCTTCCCCTTCTGTGTATGCTTATATTGAGCACAATAAACAGTGTTTTTGTATTTACCATGAATTACAAACAGTGCATTGCCATCTTAAAGATTCAGCAAAAATATGACGAATAATACATTTACAACGTGGCTGAAGCAGATAAGGAAAATGAAATAAAATACCCTTTCTTCTCTGAATTATTTCCATCTTTATCTCCTTTATTACTTTTACTGACTCCCCATCTTTCAATCTGTTATTTATTTTAATTCATGCAGGCATATCTCTTTTTATAATTGTACCGAGCTGTGCAAAAAGATTATAGCTTATAAAATACACATAAAACACTTGAACCTATATTTTTACACTTAGATGTTTGGAAATATAAAATAACGACGCGTTAAAATGCAAAACTCGCTCAATGTCTATCAATAATCGACTGAAGTAAATAACAACCTTGTAAGCTTTTTCATTGTGTATTTTTGCGTTTTCACTTCTGGCGGTGCTTGATTGATATAAACAATGTACTTATATTACGGGAAGTAGGTAAGGCTTTTTCGGTAAATAACAACTATTTCATGGATTTTGAAATCCATAATTTAATTTGAATATCAAATAGCCACCATGCCAAAAATCAAGGACTGTAACTATTGGATTTGCTCTGTTTTTGGTATTTTATCTTGTCACATCTTGTTTATAAATGTTACAGCTGAGTAGCACATGAATACATTTGTCTTTTGCTTTCCAAATTTTAATATATGTTGCAGTGCTCACAGGACTGTGTCATATTTTCTTATTCAACATAATAAAATGTATTATTAACCATCAAATAATGTAGAATACTATTTTGATCCAAAATCACCCTTAAACATTTTAAAAGAAAATATTTTGTGCATTTTTTCACACATATAGTGACCAATGCCGAGAATACTTCTTCAGTCCTATTTTTATATCATTCATTGATTATTCAAGCAAAATAACTTGCTCACTTGGAATTTACTTATATGTCAATGAACCGTTCCAAAAAGTATGGTTTCAACCAATCAGAAAGCAGTTATTCATTAACGTCTCTTACAATGTTCTCGAAAGCTAGTGGTGGAATCCGAAATGCAACGGAGTTAAGAACACGGAATGAATGAGGAAAGAAACAACAAGAAACAGGTCTTACCTTTGTACTTATAGTCGTACGAAAATCTCTGGATATATTATAACGTTTTTTAGATAGATATTTGCTGAAGTACTTTTCATATCGGTAGAAAAGAAATATAATTTACATGCTGTTACTGGTGCTGGCAGAAGATGGTAGGTTTGTTTTGCTTGTTGTTGTTTTTTTTTTTTGCACCTCCATTATACCTTGTGAACAGGGATTAATAATACAGTGAAACTAAGGACATGAAAAGGAACATTTATATCAACTGTTTTATATATGTAAAAATCAACATGAAATGCGCCTTTATGGTCTGGCAAATACTGAGAAGACACGGGCGGTTTGCTGTTGTTCTCAACATGTCAGTTAGAATCTAGTGTAATTGTTTTTAAACATGTCTAAATAAAAATTATAGGGAAGGAGACAGTTAACATTTCCTGTAAGTGGGTTTGCAAATGTCGTTCAACTTATTTTTACATAAAGCAGACGTTTTTAATATAGAGGAACAGTAGAGGCAGAAACATAAATGAAATTAACTGAGATGTGAGTGGGATAGGCATAAGTAGTTAATAAATTGTGCCATTACTAGGAAGGGGGTTGATGATGAATTATTCTTTTTATTCGGTTACAGACACATTTCTGTTTACATGCCGGAGCAAAATTGACTTTAAGAGGTAATTAGAAATTAATTTGCACACGGTAAAAGGGAGGCGAAAATAAAAGTAATGAAATGATTTCGAGGCAGTTGTGGTATATGGAACAAACAAACTCTATCGATGCAGGTCTTGCAGACTGAATATGTCAACGTTTTATTATCAATGTCTTAGTTGGCTTTTTTCGAGTTTTAACGTACCACCAACCGTGGTGCCATTCTTAGAAATGGTACTGCTTCCGCTTCTAAAGCATGCATTGACTTCCACATCCAGTCATATTATTCTGACACGTATTCAACCGTATTGCAAAGAAAATAGCGCTTTTAGTAGTGGGTGTCAGCTGTAGGCAAAACGCCAACAGGTCAAATTCATTCAATTTTCTAGTGACTATCAGATGAGCTTCTAATGAGGAGGTGTCTTTGTAGTTTATGGCGACATGGGATCTGAATTAGGTAAATGGGGCCCGCTATATGTCCGACCGACACGCTTGTTGTTGTTTTTTGTTGTTGTTGTTTTTGTTGTTGTTGTTTTTATTTCCTATTATAATTTATGTAGCAGAGATACGCGTCTCCGACAGCGTAATAAAGGCTGTATATTAATCGAATTCTTTGTTTGATCATGTTTCGTAAGGTAAAACAACTTACACTTTTGCCGACTGACCGTTCCAGGCGGTAACTGCTGGTTGTTCTTTTTGTGTGCTATATCTCGTCTCTGTGTTTTGTCACATTACATTACCCTTGTTTGCCTTAGTCTACAGGTAGATAAAATTTAAATACCTGTTGAAATTTTGACAGAACCTTTTCTTATTTACATATCTATGATTTTTGCCATTTCAATGTTATGGCAGTGGCATTTCATAACGCCTTAGATATTGAAAGCGTATATATAAAATTTCTAAAACAAATATTATCTGTTAAACAACAGACTTCAAACGCAACTATATGGAGAATAAGGAGGTTCCTCTTTTTGTTAGACGCAAAGTTTGCATTTTGAAATATTGGTTTAAATGATTACTCATACAAATTCTCTGTTAAATAAACTATTTTATTTGACAGACGATCTAATTCTAAAATAGTCTCGAAGTATGCAGTTAATATTCGATAACCGTGGATTATCTTATCTTTCCTATTGTAATAGGTCTTGTAAAGAACATTTAACCTTGGCTATTAAAAAGATCACTTTATTCAATATTGGTACTCATCGATTGATAATAACAATAAACTAGATACATATCGTACATTTAAATTATGTATTGAAATAGAACCGTATTTCGTAATCGTTGAAGAGTCCTTGACATTGTAATGCTCTTACAAAAATAAACATTTCCTCTTCATAAATTGTCAATCGAAAAAGGTCGATACAGAAATAAAGAAAGGGAAAACAAAAAATGTATTTACTGTAATATGAATATATAGAGAGTGAGTACCACTTCGTTCTTGTATGTCCATTCTATCGTGAATTAAGACGTTACGAAATGTCACGTTATTATTGTTCCTAGCCAACACTGACAAAATTTTAATTATCAATGCAAAATATATAAGAAGGTTTTAACAAGATACTACAACCATTTATTCGTCTCTGGTCGTGTTTGTTTATGATTCAGAAAGTTAATTTCATGTATAATCAACCATGTTTGTGTAGTTTTTCAAATCGAAATAATATCATATTCTTTCCTAAACAGTAATGTGGACATTATTTTCAATGACGTCACTACTTTCGTCATAACCTATAGAAAATATCAGCGCTTGGACATTTTTGTATTCAAATAGATCGTTTTAGTTTCATTGCTTGCATTTAGGAACTCGTCAGGAAGTGCGAGGTTAGAGCTCTGTAAAACCGGTTTTAGCACCCCAGTCGGTCCATATTGCCGACTGACCGTTCCAAGGCGGTAAGTGTCAGGTTTGCTCTTTTCGTTAAATGACTCACATTTCACATTTCGAAATATCGGCGGGAAAAAATAGACAGAAAAAAAAAAGTTAAACATTCGTGAAAATTAACATTTTTCGTCAACCGGAAGTCTACAGAATGTTGTATAAAAGGGAGGGAACTGTTGTAAACGTAATACCATTGACAACGATAATTCGACAATTCGTAAGAAAATCATCTAAGTGCTTAACATATCATTAACAATTTGACGATGTTGTATTAAAGTTAGGAGACAGTTGCAAGATCATGATTGTCCATTTGTGAAAGAAATCAATAAAATAATCTATTATTCTGTTAAAATTTAAAGAATTTGTATCCAATTGAGTGTGGGGGGCGGGCATCAAAAGGAGTATCCTAGACTTTCCAAAATGGCCACCCACTATCTTCAAATACCTGCAACTAGTGTGCCTTCAGAATATGTGTTCTCTACAGCAGGAAACATCATTTCCAGAAAAAAAGATCATCGCTCACGACAGAAAACGCAGAGATGCTGGTGTCTGATACCACAACTACCGTCCAGCTCAAGGCCTTATAAGTTGTGTTGTTGTAAATAATGGAAAAAATGTTACTAAACAGTATTGTACTATGCGTCACATACACATGACAATGTGAATGTCTTTACATTGTAACGCTATCATACAAGTTTATGACTGATGTACCTGACTGGGAACTTTTCACTTCTGAAGTTTATGAAAATGTTTTAATTACTGTCTGTAGTTTGTTTATGTCAGTACATTTGTTAATCTGACTGTAATCACTTTAAAGTAATAGTGTATATTTGTATAAGTGATTAAACTTTCTGTTTATTTAATTAAATGGTTAAAACATAAGCATTTCGATTTCATCTTTGGATTAGCTATAAACAAATTAAAAACTATTTTTAACATTTTATTGGAAAATATCTGTTAATATCAAGCTTTAAGTACAAGAATGTTAATGGAAAATATATTAAAGAAGAAAACTATGCATAGTATACCCAAAATGTGCATACTTGGCAGTAAATTAAACAAGAATTACATTTTCTCCAAATTCCCTTCGATATATCGACGATATGTTTTCTTTCGATATATCGATATCATCGATACGCTTTTTTGGCGTATCAATGACAGCACTAATTACAGGCACTAGGTGCGTTTTCCGGATTTTTTCATAAGAAATGTTTAGATCGCACTTCAAATAAATGTCCAAGTTACCATAGAATGATTTTAAAATAAACAAACATCGCCGGTTTTCTTTTTTTTTTTTAAAAAAAGATAAATAAATGTTTGACAGTGCTTACATTGGCAGCAACGAATTTACTATATAAAGAATTGCATGTCAAAAGTGACAACACCATAACGTGATCATTTGTAAACAAATTTTCACAGTATGTTTATTTTAAAAGATTAATAAGGTCTGAAAGGAACTGGTGTTTGACATTAGGAGTAAGACCCTAAAACTCCTTTAAAAATAGAAAATTTGGGTTGTAAATTATAACAAACAATATAAAATATAACAATCAGGCATCCTACGGTCTGGTGTCTCAGGTGCACCGCGGAGGACCGCCACTAGCACATGTAACAGGTGAGGTGAAAATGGGTCCACTGGCAATTTTGCTACAGGCATATAATTTCCACATATCTTTATTCAGGTAATGAACTTCTTTCAAATATTACCTTTTCAAGATGATGTTATCTTTTTCATGAGCACAATAAATATTTAGGAATTCGTTTGATAAAGTTACGTTAACAAATGAGCTGTTAGGAATTTATGTTAAGAGAGTAAAATGTCGATCTATGGCCAGAATAAGTACATAGTATGTAGTGATTTAATGTTTTTAACTGAATTGAGAATGCAACCTCTATTTTCACCTTACCTGTAATAACTAGATAACATGTGCAGTCCCCACAGAACCAAAAACCAGACAAGGTGTCTGTTTTGGAGGGTGTCTGGTTGGTGAATGATAGCGAAATAAAAGGTACAGATATTCAAGTGTGATTATATTAAAGCAATGTGGTATGTTGAAAGATATATATCAGTTGCACAAAGCCCCATCGTCCATTATCTCTAAAGTGCGTTTGCTTGTTTTAAAACTACTACGCAGCTGTGTACTTTTCTAAATTGCGTTCATGTGCACGTATATGTTTATATTTGATTGACTGCTTCAGCTATGACGAGTCAACGAATATATTAAATGATGTGGTATAATTATTGTTTACTTTAAAAGTCTGTTAGCATGGATGTAAGAATTTATCAAAAATGATAATGTACAAGTGACTAAGCAAAATAAAAAATAGAACATATTTCAAACTTATAAAAACAGCTTTATCATTATTGTATAACGAATGTGAAAATGAACATATATTATTAGTGTTTAGTTTCAGGGGTCGAGGGGGTTAACAATATTGGTCCCAGCTGAATGTTTAAAAAAGTGTCGATCATTTATCAATGTGGGTGTATACATTGGCAATTACTTTTTACTTTTCTAACGTGTTGGCGAATCCCGTGCAAAATATTACTGCTTTCTTAGAACAGCTGTTGTTATTGCTAAAATCCAAGATGGTTTATAATTATAAGCTATATTGACTACAATGAAAAATTATCTTGCTTGTCCTGGCGTCTTATTGTTGATAAACATGCATTGTCTTCAAGGGAACCCATTTAGCGGTAGGTGTGTCCGTATCGTCTTGTAACTGCCTACATTTGCGAATGACAGACATTTGACAGACTCTGGATGGATGAGAGGTTGTAACATTGAAACGAACTTATTATTTGTTTATTTGCATGCACAAATGTTAAGGATGTAATTTATGGTCTTATATCAAAGACTGTGACATAGTCTTTATGACTTACCAAAAGTAATTTGCACAAATATATCAATTAAACGGTGTTAATAAGTTGTCATGCAAGTGTAAATAAAAATTATAGTCTACTTTAATTTTCTTGTATTATAATAAAGGACTGAAATTTTATAGTAAGCTTTATATTATTTTTATGGCACTGATTAGTTATTGAGTAAGCATCTTTTCTCCATATATGATCAAATCCTCAGCTGAATCGTTGATAGGATCAAGGAAAATACACCCCTTCTTAAGACACCATAACGAGTGTATAAACACGGATCAGGTGAAGCGGAAAAAATACAAATACAAATACCCAAAGCAACAAGATTGTGACACTTTCAACCATTCGTAAAAAATACTTCAAACGTAATAACAATAATGACGCCAAATCGCGTTACGCTGGGGTACGCCAACAATTTACGCGACGTCTAACTTGTAAGTAAGATTCAAAACACTCAAAATAGCAGCGAAAGTAACTTTTTAAATAAAATACAAAGGATATTCCAACAAATGAGAAAATACGCATGGACAATACGATGTTTACAAACCTCAGTTGAGGTATAAATATCTCTGCAAAATGCTTACAACAATACTCTGCAATGGAAATCCTTTTTTTAAAAAAATGCTTTTTAAATTTTTCCTTCCGGTTCCAATCAACACCTCATACCTTTCTGATATATCGCCGTTAAAAACCGACAATCAACACATCATACCATCCTGATATATCGCCGTTAAAAAAAACGACAATCAACACATCATACCATCCTGATATATCGCCGTTAAAAAAACGACAATCAACACATCATACCATCCTGATATATCGCCGTTAAAAAACCGACAATCAACACATCATACCATCCTGATATATCGCCGTTCAAGAGCCGACAATCAACACATCATACTATCCTGATATATCGCCGTTCAAAAACCGACAATCAACACATCATACTTTTCTGATATATCGCCGTTCAAAAACCGACAATCAACACATCATACCATCCTGATATATCGCCGTTCAAAAGCCGACAATCAACACATCATACCATCCTGATATATCGCCGTTCAAAAACCGACAATCAACACATCATACCATCCTGATATATCGCCTTTCCAAAACCGACAATCAACACATCATTCACTCCTGATATATCGCCGTTCAAATACCGACAGTCAACATGCTGATATATCATTCCATCCTGATATATCGCCGTTCAAATACCGACAAAGAATAATGAATAATCTACACACTTAGAACGAGAATAATGACTGATCCCAACAGACATAATCTGCAGACTGAACCAGTCCAACAGCTGGTTCTCGGGCTTACTGCTAATAAGTCGTCTTTGTCAATCATCATGATTTTAGGGAGATCAGATCTCGTTTTTATTAACGGCTTTTTAATTTGTGTGGCTACGTTGATAATTTGCACGTGAGTTTCTCAAATATCGAGTTTAATTATGTTCAAAGAACGATCTTAAAAAATCATTATCTATACGCAATCATAAGTACTTACAAGATTATAATTAATTGTACTGGCTTAGGAATAAATATTTATCAGGTAATTTTACGGTTGCTTTAACGGTTAGAAAAAAAAATGTACAAGGCCTCTTAATGGCTCATGTTTGTGTTTTGCGTTAAGTATACCTGCTAATTAGGTATGTTGTCTTTTAAATCTAAAAAACAAAATTATGCTTCTTTATTTCAGAAATAAAAATGAATATCTGCTTTTGTTGTTCTTAAGCTTCTGGTTATGTTTAAGGTTCCACTAATTGAGACTGGAAGGTATAGAAATAGTTTTTTCCCTATTAATTTACCATACTCTCTGAAATTGATCCCAGTTCCAATTCACACACAGAAGAATGACTGATCCTGGTGATCACGGCGGAAATCATGCACTGCTGCAATGCAAGCACTCTCATCCCAAAAGTAGCAATTCTGTTTTTTTATGTTGCTATTGTTGCCATTGCAACTTTTTGGCCAATTATAAAACAAAAGTACCTTAAAATCTGGTCATTTATTTTGACATTACTATTTACATTGTATGTAACTAATACTTCATTAGCTTAATCAATAAAAACAAAAATATGACTGGTCCTTTGAGAATTCAAACATATTTACATGTATAAATTAGAACTTTTTACTGATTCCAACATAAACCTTAATTTGAACTATGTACTAATTAGAACATATATTTAAATATAAGCTATTGAGTGATTTTAACATATACGTTGCTAAATATGAATTGAGTCCAACCTATATCAAAATTTGAACAATCAACTAATTTCTACAAATATGTATATATATGAACTATTGACTGATTATAACATAAATCTAATTCTGAACATTTGACTGATACAGACATTTGATATTCAGATTGTTCAATATATAAAAAGGAACTACTGACCGGTTTTAACATATTTAAAAACATCACTATTGACTTATTCCATCAGAAATCATGGATTTGTGCGTGCCGCTCCTAACACGCGTAATTAGTTTTATTGCTTCCAGTTATAGAGTGGATTGGCCGGCGGGCAGCTGTTTGTCCAGTTTTAATAAAATGTTAATGTGTCGCGTTTAAATCTTCTATTACAATGTGAGAGCAATTAAATGCAACTGTGACTCGTTTTCACACCACTTCAGGGACTGTTTTATGAGGAGTGTGTTTGTTCACATTTCAATTAACTGAGAAACCTCAGCATGTCGATATTGTATGATGTGAAATGTACAGTAAATCAACTGAAAATATCCCACTTATCTACGTCCATAAACAGCTCGTCGTTTAATGGTGTCAGTTTTACTTAATAAAGAACTGTTAATTATTTTTGTTTTCTGGCGCTAACTTCACGTAAGGCTTAAGTCCTGGCTTAGGTCCCTAACCGGAAGATGAATCGACAGACACAAGTGGACAATTATTGCACTTGGTTTCTTGAAGGGCATCACAACAACGTCTCGTTTTACCAATGATGCCAAGCTACCTGCAATTACAGCTGAGTTCTTGTATGGCTCGAAGATTCTGGAAAATTAGGCGCGTTCGAGTAGAAAATATATAGGTAGGCGTATTGTCAATACAACATTATTTCTACTTTGGTTAAGTTAAATGGTGAAAAGGAAAGAAATCTCGTCAACAGTTGAAATAATACTGTTATATTCAAGCGTTTATTATCTTATTATAATCTGGGTCTTTGTGTACTTGCAAAAAAATCAGATTATAATATCATAGAAAAGGTGGATCGATGGTTGTCCTAAATATATATATATATATATATATATATATATATATATATATATATATATATATATATATATATATATATATATATATATATATATATATATATATATATATATATATATTATGTACTTTGTTGAAACTTACAAATGTCCCGCTACCATTTATTTTAAAATAGGATACAAGATGTCAGGTAGGCATTGGAGAAGTAAGTCTTTTTATTTTCGTGTATAACATTACTTAAATAATTATGCAACTTTTTTGATTGTCTTCACCTTTAAAGACACAATACAAAATGAAATAAGCTATCCAAATAGAGAATAAGAGAATTGCAAAACAATTGAACGACAGAGTTTCGACCTCGTCTACAAATTTCATGTTCTTAAGAAAAGCCTTTAGCGGTCGAACATAATTCAAGGAAAGTGCTAAATGAGGTCCAATCCTAAACATCAGTTGTCATCGCCTATTATACAAGGACGATAACGATGGAATTATCAACAAACAAAATTAATACAGTTGCATAAAAATAACACTCAAGGAACAGTTTGTCATTTACGTTTTATGTGGGAAGGGAATAATAAAATATTCATTTTTCAAATGAAATCGATTATATTTAATTCTGCTACGTTATAAATCAATGACGGCTCACAAAGAATTTAATTAATTAAACAAAAACAACCATATTTAAACATAATTGAGAGCTTATAATAAATTTATAAGTTAAAGCGCATAAAATTCCGGAACTATATCTACACAAGTACTATTTACACTTGTTTGTTGTGTATCAAAAATAATTGAAGTAGTCTGGACTGAAGTAACTGTTTGCTGCAGTTATTGAAATTGATAAAAAATATGCTCATACAATATTAGTTTTTTACTACCTCAAATTTTCTGCTGCTAAACTGTATGTATTTGTGTTCACAAACATATAAGTCTGTCTTTATATTTGTGTAGACTTTACACTTACTTTTAAGATATAGATGAAGTCTGTCTTTTGAGACATGTATGGGTTGTTTATTATTTGTTTCGTTTGTGTGCTGTTATCAATTCTTTTTATCAAAACGTGAGTAGTCAAAACATATTCATATCATTCTAGAACATAAAAAAGTTTCAAAACAACGTGTGTTTTTATAATTGGCATAAATTAAGGATAATTTTATATTAAATTCTGAAAATGCAGGTGAAGGCATGATGTTTTCTAGTGTTGTAAAAGGAATATGATAATTTCAAATTATTTAAAAAAATGTATTTCTTGCTTTTTGTTCAGTACGATTCATTATAATGTTTACTGCCGCTCTTACTCTTGCCTTCAAAATTCTACGGATATTAACGCAAATATCTGCTTGGCTTAACCCTCTGCTATAGCATAAGTAGTTATCAAGATTTTCTCTCTGCATAAAGCATGCCAGAGCACTCTCCCATCTTATCAGAGTCGCCAGGATGCAAGACGCCATTTAACACTCGTGTGGCTAGATTCAGTCCATGCATTTGATTCAATACCAAACCAGATGAGCATGGACAAGAAAAGATAACAAGATCCTGTTGGTATTGTAACATATAATAAAACACTATGTTTCATAACAATCCTGCTTCTCTGCTTGCAGCTGTTTGCAGTATACACCATGCAGGCAAACATTGAAAATGGCATCAAAAGTTAATGCACATTTTAAGTCAACCTAAAAATCACGAGTATGAACCTAATTTTCAGTGAATCAGAAAAGGAAACCAGAGGATTTAGACAAATCAGCGAAGTTCGACTGCAATCAAACAGATGGATCATGGACTGTTTTTTCATCTTTTATCAATAAGAGTCCATTAAACGCATAGCAATCGATGCTTTTAAAGAATGAAATATAGTCTTCATCTGTTATTGTCATATGATATTGTTCGTCATTGTTAGAGACCGAACATAGTTCTACATTTATTAATTACGATTTAAACGGTCGTTGGTTAAATATTAATTTCCTAAAACTAACAGCTCGTCGACGAGGTTTAGGAGCTGGACATACACTCATATAATTGCCAATTATCGTCCATGTGCGCCTCACCTGTATTAAGTAGATACGGCATACAGCCCCCATATCATCCTCCTGAGAAATTAGACAACCGGATGTCTGGTTTGTGTACGATCGAGTATTGACTGGTATACAAGTGGAAATATGTTTAAATTGTCGAACCAATTATTTCCGTGCGCTGGAAGAACTTCACACAAAACTAGGTCGCCAATACTGCAATTTAATTTAAGAGTGTTAAAAAATGTTAATTAAGAAAGTACTACGCTTTGCTGTATTTTTTTTTTAATTTTCGTCTTTTATATTTTTAACCTTGATGATTGCTTCAGCTGAGATAGATCAAAGAATACATTTGATGATTTGGAATTAGCAATTTTAAAATTCTATCAGTATTAAATTTAGAAGCTGATCTCTAGAGTAAAAAGAATCAAAACCCGTTTTTTTAAAAACTATAAGTTTGAAAAAAACGAACAAGCTGTTGGTGATAACCTCATAGTTTTTGGAACTACCAAAGCACGATTGCTTTTGCACGTTATTCCCATACATCTTTTTAACAAACGGGTTGTTTCAAATATCTTTTACTATTTAATAAAATTAACCGACATTAAAACTCCGTCTGATTTCTTTCGAAGTTTGAAATACGACAAGGTTTACGCCTCTTATCTCCGTTGCAAAACTTATTTAATGAAATAAATTTTATATCATAAAGCATAAAATCAAGGTACAATAAAATGCACGTAATGATATTATTATATTATATTACATCTTAATCATAATCAGTCGGATGACTGGGGAAGGAAGTTAATAAAATCAACAATTTCTATTAGCAATCACTACCCTAAAGCGCGTTGTTCATTGCGGACAATTACACTGTAAAATTTATCTAAGGAAAGCATCTTATATTGCTCATTAGTGTTGACTTCTGTTGTTTCAGAACATCCGTTCTTCAAATCATTGCTGATTCTACAGATAGGAAGATGTTTTGGTTATAGCTTGGGTGAGTGTTTTACTCAACCCAGTGTTTTATAGATAGCCGAATTCTTACTTCCTGGAAGCCTACAAGCTTAAAATATTTTACAGGGAAAAATTTTACCTTTTTAACCGTAATCCCTACTACGAGAGGTGCATAACTTATATTTTTAAACAAGAAGAAAACATAACAGCTTCTTCCCTGAATCTCATTCATTGTAGCAAATGCTCAATATGAGACCCATGACTGTTGTTTATCAACGCATTGGAAATATTTGAGTCCTAGATCTCATTTTTTTACCACCCGTCCTTCAGTGCCTTTTTGAAATCGACAAGCGTGTTTATTGGCCGCTTCTGCAGACAACATTAATGCACAACTAGATACCCAAATCCATCGGGTCAGAATCATGTTATTATAAAATAAATGATACAATACACATATTTCTTAAATTTCTAAAAGCAACACTGTAATTTGGGGTGAATGGTTTTTATGCTTTTTGGATGCTGTTTTACGTATAACACTCCGTCGTTCTGGTTTTCAATCAATCTCTTTACCATCTTAATTGATCACTATTTAAATGCCGAAAAGGAATAATGAATGATCTGATCCCCCAATTCAGAAAAAGCATAATGACTGATCCCAACAGGCGTAGTCAGCGGAATTGACTCATCTAACAGCGGCTCTCGTGTTTATTTCTTTTTTGTTACCTTTATTTTTGAGGATGAACACTGATGTTAACTATTTTTAAATGACAATAATTATATCAAAAGTCGTGCATAATAATAATTTATAAAATAAAATTAAATTTAATGTCTTATGTATAGTTTTTGTTGATTTTTTAAAAAAAAACTAATGCGGAGCTTCTTTTATAGTGGCGTAAAGCAAAAAATAACCTTTTATGAGTTATTATTGATGTTGTTTTGTCATTGTTGTTGTTGTGACACGACCTTTTCCTTTGTCACTTATAATTTCTATGTACACTTTATGGCGTTTTGCGGTTAAACAAAGTGGCCAATAAGATGCACAATACGTCTGTTTTGGAAGTGAAATATTTTCATTTTGTGTTTTTGTTCTTTCCAAAGAGCTAAACTACATGTATGTGCAATGTTCCACTGCATTCGAAATTGAGGTGTGGTTTGTTTTCCCGATCCATCTACATTGGCCGCCTGGATTGATCAGCGTCCTGGTACCGACAAAGAATAATGGCTAATCCCGGGGGAAATAATATATTGGTGTACGGCACGCTCCCTTACACGCGCAAATATTGTACATGCATTCACTTCCAGAGAAATTTAATGGGTATGTTAGTATATTAGACTTGAAATAACAAAATATAATCAATGATAACATTAGGACCGGATACATACTAATCAAACAGTCCCCAACGCCCTCTTACTTTTACTTGAAATTACCCTCCTCTCTCTCTCTCTCTCTCTCTCTCTCTCTCTCTCTCTCTCTTCTCTCTCCTCTCCTCCCTCTCTCTCTCCCTCTCTGTGTTGTATATATTTATATATATATAATATATATTATATATATAATATATATATATATATATAATATATATATATATATATATATATATATATGTATATATATATATATATATATATATATATATATATATATATATATATATATATATATATATATATATATATATATATATATATGTATGTATGTATGTATATGTATATATATATTGTTTATTGGGTTTATTGGGGTTTATCGCTCCACCAACAGTATTTCAGTTATCTGGAGACAGTGTGTATTTGAAGCAGATATAGTGCTGCCTTCACTGTGTATAACATGCCGTGAACACCTGGCATGATACCACACCCAGTCACATTATCCTGACACCGGGCCAACCAGTCGTGGAACTACCCTTATAAATATATTATTTTCTTTTTGGTATTTTAGATATATGCACATGGGGTATGTTTTGAAACTAAAATTGATCAACAATGTTCCTGTTTATTTATTCTTTTTTAACTATTAAATACTAGCTATTATTCAATTATTCAATTAAATTGTATAAATGTTTTATATTGAGAAGTAGGGAAATATGACTGCTAGATAGTCGTTGGAAATCTTGATAAGTACAGTTTCGTTATCAAACTGTAGATTTTCTAAACGTAAGAGGAAAGCGTTATCAAATGTAACATTGCACGTGATAAGTTGAAACAACACTTCCAAGGTAAAAATAAACTGTATTGTGGTATTTGAATTATATGAACGACTTAACACTTAGAATATAATTCTAGGGAGTTGTTTGGTTAAGTTCAATCTCAGCAAACATTTGTCATCGCTTATTGTAAGACATGAGGAATGAGGAATTCTAATCGAGTTAACACACACATTTAATAAACCTGAATGTAGTTTCACAAATCTTAACACGATTTCATTAAAATGTGATTAAAAAAAACAGTTTGACATGCTATCTTACATTGTACAATCAACAATGTTGGAGACACATTATTTTTACATGAACTCACACCCGGCCCGATTGGACCAGTATGTCAGCAAAACATATACGATGTAAATCATTGCGCATGTTTAACGTGTGAACAGTTTATTTGTACGAGCATAGTGTGAGGGAGTATAGGTAACACAATATATACTGTAATATAACCCGCAAACATAATGTGACCAATAAGAAATAAAGACAAATGAAACTGAATCATTATCGATTCCAAAACATTTACGACCTTTTCTGACTTAAGTTTTTGTTAAACCAGAATACAAACATTATTTCAATACAAAACATTTACGGCCATATCTGACATTTGATTTAGTATAATCAGAGGAAGTCCATTATTTCAATACAAAATATCTGCGATCATTTTGTAAACTTTTGTCTTAGTATAATTAGAAGTAATGTTGTTGTTGTTGTTTGTTGCGTTTTGGGGTCGGGAGGGGGGTGGGTGTAAGATGTCTGATAATAAATTGTCAATCAACTTCCCATTTCACTACAGCAGATTTACCAAGATAAAGCATGCAGCCCCTTCTGGGTAACATACACGTATGGATGTAAAGTTTTTGAATATTTGAAAATTGAAAGGTATGCAGGCGGAAGTATGTTTACATTATCGAATCAATTATCCACAAATGTCAAAAATTAATACCTTTTTTACACGCAACCAGATTGGTCATACTGCAACTTATTTTTAGGTTTTCAAATATTATTCTTAAGAACCGACCGCGCTTAAATTCATTTTTCTAAAATGTGTTTCATGTATATGTTTTGTTGAATGCTGTTAATAATTTAAGAAATAGACAAATTCATTCTTTCAAAATCGAATGGCCGCAATAGCTCAGGTGGTAGAGCGTCGGCTTTACCAAGGACTTCTAAGTTGGTAGTAGTGGCTTCCCTCCTAACGCTCGGGGCTAAAGGGACAGCATTACGCCTGACTCGTCGGTGTCAGTATAATGGACCGGCTGGGTTCAGTCCTCATTAATGCCCCTGTGCTATAATGATAGAAATGTCGCTGCGCAGCATCGGCAAAAAATGCCGGCTAATCCCAATCCCTTTCAAAATCAACAAATTTAAATTTTTAAGGTCATCACCATTTAAATGGTTTCATTTAGCATCATCGACAATTATTTTTGGAGATAGTGTGACGGAAAAAAAATCTGTTGTATTACTTAATAGTGCATGCTATTATATATGTAAACGGATACGATGGCATTGAAGTCTGCAAAATATGGTCGCTTATTATACGTTTCTCCCGTCAAAATGATTTTATGTTTGTCCTCTCATTTATCCTATCAGGATTGTTACGTATATTTTCTTTTGACATACCATGGACTTATTTTACTTGACCCTGTTTGCCTTTGTCTAGAAGTAGATTAAATTTAAATATCTGTGGAAATTTTGATATGACTTATTCTTATTAACATATTTATAATACTTTATCATAAATCGTAAAAACGCGATGTAACAAATAACACTTAATGTTATTTCCTTCAGAGAATCAAAGGAAAATCAATGAAGACACAATCAGTTGCATTTTAATGAAAAGCCCAAGAACTTATCAGTGGTGAAACTCATTTTAAGTTCTGTGACGCATTTAGACAAATCCCCCTGTAGTGGTCCACAGGACAAAGACATCTTCCAATGCTCATTAGTGTTATCTGCTGTTGTCTTCGCGCAAACGTTGCCTAAATCTCTGGAGACCTTCCTAATTAGAGGCTGTATTGACTAAGGCCTGGAGGTTGATCTTAGGTCTTTCAGATAATTGTTTTCTTCTTTCTTTTTCATTTTCAGACAACCAGCTGGAGTTAGAAGAAGCTGAAAAGAATCTTGAAAAACATATAAACATTTTACATTCGTGAATAATATAAGTTCATTGTATTTCTTATTATTTTTAGTAAAACATTGATCTTAATTAGTGATGTCTGCCCATCTTGAATCTGCAGTAGGAGAGACAATAAGGTTAGGACTGAAGTAGGAACAGTAAAACACATGTTAACAAATAATAAATAATCAACTAGAATTACTATAACAATTCTTGTCAACACAAGAGGAAAGAAACATTCCCAAAGTTTGATTTTACCTATGTCGATTGATGTAATACAACGATGTACACATTATAAAGCAAAGGGGTAATTTTGAATTCGGTGTTGTCAAGCTTTATCTACGTTGTCTTCTTTACAAAAAAGGAGATGTTTCTAGCTTCTATGAAAGAACAAAAAAAAAGAGAGAAGAAAGTAAAAAGAGAGTAAAAAGGTGGGAACTCCTTCCTATGAAAGAGGTGTGTATGCATGTAACGTTACAACTAAATATAAAATAAAACAACATAACTACACATGTTTCATTTTTCAAGCACTACGTCAAACAGTTTTAAAATGCAATTTAAAATAACAAATATTGCCCCAAACCAGACTAAGCAGTAAGGATTTTCCTTAGGAAAGAAGTCCGGATAGAAACGGCAGATCAGAAGTTGTTTTTTCTCTATTTTGAATAGTTCATAGTACATCGCTTTCACAAATGCAATTAAACCAAATAATTAATATACATATTGTACATAAAAATTCAAGTGACAGGTTAGGATGTTACTACGTTTTAAACTAAAAAGAAATCTAATTTGATAATGATATTTACCACACATTATAAATTTTAATGCATAAATGCACCGCTTATGTTTAAAGACCAACATGACGTCATCCATAGTGCTTTTCCAGGAAAGATTACATAAAGATGATCTACCAGTGGGGAATGTTGACAAGCGCATGCATCAATTAAATGTCATAATTGTAAAAAGTATTGCACTTGTTTTATATCGTGTATTTGGCAGCACACGAAACAAATCTTCAAAACTGAAAACAGGTAAAACAACAATGGTATGCATAGGTTAATCGTTCACTTGCAAACTCCAGAAAAGGTTTCGTGACTGGGCTGTCGACCCCCATAATCCTGTGGTTCTTTTCCAATCAAATTTTAACTTATTGAGAAACCTTGGCATGTCAAGTTACGTAATTAAATCTTAATATCTGTTTTACACGTACATCCTTTGGTGGTCTTGATTTGAAATTTATAATAACTATATCCATTATTAAAAATCAATTAAACAGTGAGCAGACTTATTTTAATTATTGAAAATGAATGCTGCATTAACACATTAAAAGCGAAAAGTTCTTTGTATGCTTTTGTATCGAATCCCATTTAAAGTCACTAAAAAAAAAATATGCTTTTTTACTTTTCACGATCCCATTACACCACAGGAGCCATTTGAGCTTCCAAGTAGTTAAGTAGCCATAATTGTGTCAGATATCCTGTATAGACATTTTCAATGTCTGATTAACAAAGTCTTCTATATTTGTGGACCAATCTCATAGATAGACCGTCTAAACAAACATACGTTGTTCATTGCCCAGTCATGGTGGTCTATTGTTTATATACTTTGTGGCATATTAGAATCTAAAATGGTATATGGCCTGAAGGATTCTTGTAGTTGGTTTTTGTTGTTGCTGTTTTACAATTTAATTAATAATATTATCAACGTATGCGGGATGTAATTAAAAAAACACATAGCGAGTGATTTAACTTCTCTCTATTACTTAAAACTAATTATTTTCAACTTTTAACAAGAATACTAACATTAAAAATTGTAGATCATATTCCATATTCAACAAACAGAAGGTAATCATCGAAGAAGGCTTCTTGACATTCAATCCGAACTATTTGTGTCATCGCTTATTGTACAAACACTATAACAGTGGAGTTCTAACCGTGTTGGCAATGTCAGATGCGAGCTCTTATTGATTTCATAAATCTAAACCTGAATTTACTCAAATTTTCATAAAAGGTTTAGCATTAAGTTGAAATGGAAATTCAGAATGAACCTATCTTCATCTTTTAATGACATAAATTTATCAAACTTGAAGTGGACTGTTTTAGTTCACTGCCCTCTAACCTATGCACAAACAAATAAAATAAGAACCAAACTTGATGCAGTAACAAACCGCAATAAGAATATATGACAAAGTCCTATGAGCATTGCAATATATACCAAAATTTGAAAAGGCACAGGACAAAGGTATTCACATGCAAGTCAAATGTAAAAGTACGAACAAATCTGTGATGAATCATTAAATAAAAAAGAGCGAACCCGACAGTTACCGCTTTCGAACAGTCAGTCGGCTATATGGACCGACTTGGTTGCTTAAACCGGTTTTCCAGAGCTCTAACATCGCCTTTCCTGGTGGGTATCTCAAATGCATGCAATGGAAAGAAAACCGCTCTATTTGAATAAGAAATGTCCAGCGCTGACGTTTTCTTTGATAAGTAATGACGAAAGTAGTGACGTCATTGAAAAAATAATGTCTACATAGGGGGAGGGGGGGGGAAGGAAATTGAGGAACCAAAGTCCAATTTCCATCAAAGGAAATGCACATAACATGAATTAAATGACAACATAGATTACATGCACGGGGAGATTTTGTTACGACCGCCACGCTGTACAAGTAACATTGTAGTGTTTATTAATAAAAATATATGACAAAGTCCTATGGGCATTACAAACCACGAAATTTCTCAAAGGGGGCCATTTGTATTAAAGTAAAGCTATTACTTAACCATCAATAAGAGAAATACAAACAGTTGCTTATTCAAGTTGTTGCATTGCAATTGCAATATTTTAAATAATGTTCGTTCTAATACGAATGTAGTAATATTGTCAAGTGGATTGCAAATGAGAAATATAAAAAAGGATAGATAGTGCTTTCCCTGATTGATGTCTTTTCTTGTGTTTCATACAACTTTACCACAAAGTTTCAGAGAACAGATTCCTAATCCGTTTTAGTCAATGATTGCACACATAATTCTTATTGATTGCAAAAATGACATCCTTCCATGGTAAACAAGTGTAATGATGCCATAAGAGGGGTCAACTCATGCGGCCGAAATGCAAACAACTAACCATTAACAAATGATTAAGTCAATATTTGCAAATACTTAAGGTATGTTAATGCATCGTCTTTCTCCCTGATCTTACCGGCTCGAGGTTGAACCAGCTTAAACTGGTTTAAGCACCGCAGCAGACCACTAGGTCCGCTTGCCGACTGTTCGTTCTAATAAGGAATTTGTTGCATGTTATGTAATGTCTCGTTTCGAATGTTTTATGTTACGTTCGAACCAACTTCGTTATTTATATAATTGTGTCTAGTGCTAGTTCAAATTTTACTTAAAATGTTGTGATTGTCATGTTTCCTTGTCAAACTTCCTAATCAACTTGGAATGGCCAGTATTAAATGTTTGCTTGTCTTTTCGTGGCTGTTTTATTCATTTTTTTCTGAATGTTATAATGGCCCAAGAATCGGATGAAATCTGCAGTGCTTTACCTTAAAACTGTGCGATGAAATGGTTGTCAGACGATAACAGAATTGCTATTAAAACTGTTACTCATTTTTTAGAATACCATTTAGATTTAAACTATTACAAGAGGCACAATAAAGTCAACAAAAGGGAGTCGAGTAGACAAGTATACTACGTCGAACTTTGTCAATAAGTGTGCTTTTCCAAAAACCATGTAAATTGTTTTTATTGATAATTATTTTCACTTCATTGGCATATCTGCGCAGTATTACCAAAAAAAATAAATTAATGAATGCTTCAATTGTTTGCATCCTATAATGCGATTACAGGGAAAACACTTGCTGCGTTGTTGCTGGTAATAACTTATTCCACCACACCGTCTCCTGCATTTACAAGATAAGGCTTGCAGCCGCAACAAGGGATCTGAAAAACAGTTCTCTGTAAGTCTGATTCTTGTATGAAATAAAATGGAAATGTACACAATTCTAGGGCAGTGTACTCTATGGTTCCTTTTATGTTCTACATTTGCTGAAAAGTCTATCTTGAGTTGTTCTGTTATTTATAAAATGTAAATGTTTGGCCGATGTATAAGATTGTTAGTCATAAAAATGTGAAAATCAAGGCTCATAAACGCAATTGCGCTACGAAAATATTTTCTTTTGTTGAATTCTTTACATTATTTTTTTGGCGACTTTGGTGTTCTGCATCAACTTTTCTTGTGTCCTACATTTGCTGAAAGGTACATCTACCTTCGAACACTATCGTCTTTATTTGGTTCAATTTAATGTTTAAAGGTTAATTTTGGAGAATTTTAGCGAAAATACACAAATGGGTATATACAGAAGCGTGTTTAATTTTCCGTATGTTAGCGTTTATATATGCATCATTTTTTTACATCATTACCAACTGAAACTGAATTTATAGATACAATAAAAGTAGTTGGAAGTTAATACAATTCTTAGTAATGTAGTTCTTCTTCAATGACGCCTTATTATTCTGTTGTTGTTTTTTCTAATGTTGTATCCGAGGTTGAGCCTATCATATTTTACAAAAAAAAGGTAATTTAAACATATTTTGCCAACTTCAAAGTCAGGATAAAACAACAATTTACAAGTAACAGAACGATAAATTGTCTAATATTTATACCGACCCTCGACGAAAGCCACAGACATCAACACAATTTGCAGATTTTCTCATTATTGTAACTTAATTTTATTTCGTTCATAAGTAGATCGTGAAATTCGTCATGAAGTGAAAAAAAGATTAAGTTGCAGCAAAATAATTAAATATTATGGCACGTGTGTAAGCTCGTGTTAGGGTTGTGTTAAAGCCAAAAAAATCAAACCTAATTATGTTCTGGAACCAAAAGCGTGGACACAAATTAAGTAGCAATATTTACTCTAATACGGTGTGAAAAGTTTATTCAGTTGTGAACATTTTCATTTAAGGAGTTCTGCCTTTCATCAAAATTTCTAAATAAGCACGTTTACCAAAATAACATTTTACATAAAGTAGGAACAAAATGTAAAATATCATCACAATTAAAATCGTCATCAAGTGTGTTCTTTACTTCACGATAGAAAAGTAGTGTTTTTAAAATGACTAGCATATTTAGATCTTTATTTCTATATAAATATACAATACGTTCCCGGCTGAAAGAATCTTATCAAAGCTTGAAAGGAATCGTTATTTTAACGTTGTAGTTGTTGTGTGCTCAATAATTTTAAAGGCAAACTCAAATCTGTGTTTATATCATGTTTTGAAGGAAGTCGGCTAACCATGAGACGTAAAGCACATTACCAAGCAATTAAGTCCATGTCAAACAAGTTCAAGTAATAAAAAAACAATCACGGCGATTTAATGCAATATCTTATATGTTCGAATCGTCACATCAGTCAATATTTAATATCAAAAACATTCGTGAAAGTCTCTAGACAGAAATTATCGCAAACTGTAATAAATAGAAGCAAGTTGCATCTCACTTAGTCAACTTGATTATAAGTCAATCGATGTCCTGCTGGTACAAAATGATAAATAATAGTTTTGATTGGACTTTATTAAGCTGTGACTTAGAACTTCATTAAATCACAGCAACTAACCTTTTACTTTGTTGTTGTTTGGTGTTGTTTTCTTAACTCACTTAAGAAGTTATAACCATCTTGAAACATTTTTATTTGTTACAAATTTTATGTGTTACGCTCAAACAGCGGTGAAAAGAAATGCCTTCTAAATTTAAGTTTCCATTTTGATAAAAACGAACTTGCACCGCAAACGATACCAGCAGTGTGTGCCATATCCCTCGATTTCTTCCAAACAATTATTCAAGCAAATGGAGTTCCATGAATATGCCAAACAAATTGTCTTGAAATAAAACAAACTGAATATAGCCGACATCTTACTGTATTGCTCCGCGTAAAATTTCCACGATAATTTTCTTAAATTTCCATTTCTGCTAGACAAAGGTTATATTTGGATAATATTAAGAGTAACAAAATAAACACAAGTGAAAAAAGAAAACAGACTAACGTCTCATTAAAATCGTTAACAACATTGTTTATATTTTAAGTGAAACAAGTTACATGTAAAGCACAAATTATTGTGACAGTACCAAAGGTAAACGGAATGCTTTGTATATGACTAATTTGTCAATATTTTAATCTGCGTTGATTTTAAACTCCACAAGTAAGGTGTACAACCAAATGAAAGATAAGGCAGCGTCGTGAAAGAATCGCTACATATATTAATAGGTAAATAAAAAAAGGTCCTATCAAAATTTCCACAGATATTTAAATTTTATCTACAAGTAGACAAAGGCAAACAAGGTCTATGTAAATGTGACAAGACACAGAAACTGGACATAACACACAAAAAGAAAAACCATCAGTTACCGCCTCGGAACGGTCAGTCGGCAAATTGGCCGACGTGGGTGCTAAAACCTGGTTTGTGGAGCGCTCCAACAGACTTCGGTATACATGGTCAAGTAAAATGTAAAAGTAAAATGAAGAATCTATGACAAAATATTTGATAAAATCTTGATTATAGAAACCCAGCAGTAACCGCTCAGGAACCGACAGTCCGAGTCGACTTGGTGCTGGTAACAGGCCCGTCAAAGTAAGACAACTAGCAATAATCATTTGCATCAAAATTATTTAATTGTTACTCTGCTATACCAAAATTTGAAAAGGCACAGGGCAAAAGTATTCACATGCAAGCCAAATATAAAAGAGAAACAAATCTGAGATGAGTCATTTCACAAAAACAATGCTCAATCGGCAAAAGAGACTGGCTGGGGTGCTTAACCCGGTTTTACAGAGCTCTAACCTTTAACTTCCTGAGAGTTTTTTAAATGCAAAAAGATTAAATAAACCCGATCTATTTCAATAAAAATGTCCAAACTCTGGTGTTTTCTTTAATAAATTAATTCGAGAGTTGGGACAACATTGAAAAATAATGTCCATATAGTATTTAGAAGAGAGAGAAGAACTACACAAAATTGTTACTTTTTAAAAATAAAGAAAAAAAATGTCCAGGGAATGGTAAATGGTTGTAGCATCCTGTTCATGTGAAGATGGAGTTGAGGAACCAAAGTCCAATATCTAAGGAAATACACGTAACAATCCTTATAGGATGAAATAACAACACATATTACATACACAGGAGATTTCTACGACCGCCACACGGCACGAAGTAAGATTGTTGTAATCATGAATAAGAATATATGACAAGGTCCTGTGAGTATTGCAACATATACTAAAATTTGAAATGGCACAAAACAAAGGTATTCAAATGCAAGCGAAATGTAAAAGAAAAACAAATCTGTGATGTGTCATTTAACGAAAAGAGCAAACCCTACAGTTACTCTTGCCTTGGTTTAAGGTATTCTTTATTGCTTCACGGAGTTATCTCTGTATAGGTGTTAAATTTTGGAAATAAGGGATTCAAAAACAACCGTGTGTAATGCAAACGCTAAAGCCAACTTAATAGCAATGACTGCCAACCAGTTGACCTCTCTTGTAATTGGAATAACGTTAACAGCATCTGAGACAAATCATGCATTTATGAAAGTGCAGGAATACATATATCAGTCGGGATCATTAATTATTCTTGATCTATATCAGTATGTTAATCAATTAGCGATGTCAATGTAGATGATTAAAGAAGGAATTGTTCAATACCTTCCATTTCCTAGAAGTGGAACATTAAATGCAGGTTAAATCAGTCACTCAAAAAGAATGTAAAAATACGTCAAAATTAACATTTAGAGGTCATTTGTGTGCATTTTGGGACCAAAAATTAAATGACAGTTATATTAGTATTTTTGCTGTACATGAACGGACGAATGTTTGATATCAATCATTAAAAGTCTTTCAAAATTTACATTTATACGCGAAGCATGGGGCAACAAATCCTTATGAAAGAGACTACGTCATGCCGACTTTTGTAATGAGTTTACGCGAGTACACAAAAATAGGTTATGCCAGTCTTACAGCAATATGTTATACAGTGACGTGTTCCATTAAACAAGAAACTTGATACCTCCCTACATTATAGTGTCTAGCGTCAGCCAACAAATCTTTAAAATGTATGGAGACAGAAACCGATTTGTCAGACGAAGAAATTTGATCAAGCCAGAAACGATGACTTAATCACTGTTGAAGGAACTGGTGATTTAAAGAATATCTGCTTTCTTTTAAAAATATTCCTCATTAACAGACAAAATATAATGTTTCAGATGATCGATTAAAGTTTTCGGGTGATAAATAAAGTTTTCACTTCGGTATTTTTATTACCTCAAACTCATGCATATTTTGTAGACTGCTCCTTGTCAGTTTCCAGTATTTGCCAACGCAATGTGTTTTTATTTATTTGAAGATTTGAAGACATTAGGTCTGAGGTCTTCCTTCTCCAGTTTTAGGTGAGCCTTTCCAAAAAATGCCTTAACATGCCTTACATCCGTGATGTAGATCCAAACAACAGCCAATTTATTCCAATTACACAGTGTTTGGTCTTTTTACCGTCACATTGTCTGATTGCACCACTGCAACAGCATCTTTTATTGGTCAAGTCATTACAAATTTTAGCCAGTGGTTGTTCTACAACAGAAACGCATCCTCCAACTGACAAAGTGACTAAGTGTTTAGCCCAACGGTTGTTCTACTACAACAGAAACACATCCTCCAATTGCCAAAGTCACTGAGGGTTTTAGCCCAGGGGTGTTCTACAACAATAGAAACACATCCTCCAATTGGCCAAGTCACTGAGGGTTTTAGCCCAACGGTTGTTCTACGACAACAGAAACACATATATATATTTATTAATTATAATTATATATTAATTATATATATTTAAACCGTATATAAACCGTATATACCGTATATATACCGTATATCACCACGAGACCGAAGGCTTAAATGTCAAATTCATCATCATGTAATAGCGCTCCATTACTTTATTTGGTATAGGTTTATCGGTTGTATGACAATATTTTGGAGGAAAAATTTCCTTGTCTGGTATGTGTCAAAAGTTGCACTGAGGTTAGCATTTTGAATATTTCGGGAATATATCCAATGTTTATTTCTTGTCTGCATAATATTCGAATACGTTAAGCCTTAAAACCATGTCTGCTCTAGATACGTTGGGAAACAGTTGTATTCTTTTGCCAGCTAGTCGTGTAAATCGTCCAAGCTTCTGTTTATTACTGATATTTGAAATACTGGCCATAGTTTTGCCCCATAAAGAGCAGACGACATTCCAACTTTTTTTCTCTAGATCGCATTTGGTCATGGGGTTGATATCGCAACATTTGCTATTAACTGAGACAGACATTTTCGAGCTCGGTCAAGTCTTGTGTCTATGGTTTTGTTGCACTGAATGTTCGTCAGAAGTATTGTACCGACAAGTTTGGCAACATGTGTGAAATAGCCAAACAGTTGCCGAACGTATACCGTCGGTTATTTGGCCAGAAAAACTTCGTTCTAATGAATATATACATGAAGCATTTGGCTGGCTCTATGTCCAAAACGGCACGGAAATTCTATGAAATTATTACAATTTGTAAACAACAGGCGTTGCAGAGTATTGACCACAACCAAAATGTGACATATAGTAAACGGGTTGCGGGCATTTTTATTGGAACACTGGTTGCTGTATTTCTGTAACAGGGTTTTGCCTTGATTTACGTTTCTGATTTACAGTAAGAAAGTATGACCAGATCATGTGAGTATTGTAACATACATTAAAATTTGAAAATGGGTCAACGATATTAACATGCCAGACAAATGTAAAGTTACAACAAACCTGTGACTAGACATTTTACAAAATATAACAAACCCATCAGTTCCTGACTCGCACCAACCAGTCAGCAAAACGGAGGCCAGGGGGTGAGGAGAGGGACTTAAACAGGGTGTTGTTTTTTCAGAAGTCTACTCTCGAACTTCCTGATGAGTTTCTCAAATGCAAGACGCCAGAAATTATTTGTATCACCTTCAGCAACATCATTCAGTGTATCTCAGAACTTTCTATTTTCTTTTATAATAGCTTGCATTTGTCTATAATAAATTTCTTTTACTAATGTATTGAACAAATTATTTCTAAACATATAAGTTGTACTTTTGAGTACACTTGTTCCATGCAATGTGTGCTCAGATATGGAGCATTCCCTATCAGCAGCATATGGTCTGACAGCAATTTACAGTGATGTCGATGTAACATGTTTTAATTACAACGTAATCAAGCGTTTCCTTTAAATGTTTAAACGTAAAGTTAACGTATGGTTGTGTTCAGACGTTGTGATGCCTCGAGATTAGTTGATGTTAGAAAATCAAAAGGTACACGTGAACTGCGATCATTGGCATCATTAAGCTGGGCATTAAATAGGAAAATAAGAAAAGGTCCTTTACCACATTTACTAAAATGTGGAATACCTCTAGACAAAGGCAAACATGGTAAATGTAAAAGTGATAAAAAAGTCACCTAAAATGATGATATAGCCCTCATTGCATTGTTCACGGACACTATATCACTGACATCAGCACTCAATGTAGTCTTAATGGATAGTAGATATACACAGAATAATAGAAATGTTAGTTTTACACCTGCTTTGCAGGTTCATTGTATATCAGCCATTTTCATCGATCGAGAATGACTTTTGTAGAGCATGGAAACGCCGCCTTTTCTACATCTCCGTTTGCATGTCTGAAGGTTTGCAAGTAGTTATGTAATTTATACGAAAGATGTAAACTGTCAAAGCAATTGACACAATTAATCTGGGTCCGATGCATCAATATCATACTTTACTTAATAAGCTAGTGGATGTTAACATGTTACACTGGTCACTAGCTTTCATAGGTACACGAAAGTAATTGTTAATTTATTAATGACAGTTACAAATCGGAGTTGGCATTGTTCTCATATCGAAAATCTCTCCAGCTACTTCTTGGTACTAGCTTTAGCCAGAAATCACGTTCTTCTATTATTTTAATATTATAACATCAGTATTGCTTGATTTGTCTCTTTAAGGCATTCTTTGTCTTATTATTGTATGTAGTAGTTAGTGAGACGATTATTTTGTTTGTGTGATTTTTTTCTTGTTGTTATCTTTCCTTTTGGTCAATGGACGGTGGAAATAAGGCGCCACATCAATTTACATTATTACATTATTTTAACTAAATCTTTGGACATTTAAAGTTGTTCAAAGCTAGGACAGCGACGTTTTTCTTATTATAATGAAAAGTCGAAAAGTGTGTGAATAAAGTGGGTACTCTTTATAAAGACATGTACTTAATATGGAACAGTTTAAGTTGCATTTTGTCATGTTTGATTATTTGATAAAAATCAAATTGAAACAAATTTGACGATAAGGTTGTTGTTATATTTAAATTTTGAAATGATTTATTGAATATCCAAAGAGGTACCCGTGGTCGAGCTGTAAGAGGAACGATTTATAATTCCTCGACCCCTCACTACATGGTGTGGAAAGGTCTTCCAGCTGACCTGTGGTGCGCCGGTGCTTGTGGAGTAGTTCTCCAACACGCATATAGCACGAAACACGTATATAGCAAGAACCTAAGGATAAACAACCACAAATGTCAGAAATATAACATAAAACACAATTCAAAATTTGTATACAATATCCTGTACCTTGAACTTAAAAAGTTTCTGACCCACCTAACTACCGGTCTAGCTGTTACTGGTTTTGTCCCAATCGGAACTCCTCGGGTAATTCCGTCCTCGGGACAATCATCCCTGCTGCAATGATACTTACTGAAATCACGATCGTTTTGTTCGGAAGAAGAATATGAAGAATGTAGCTTGCACAAAACATGAGCACTGTCATGGTTTGACAGCTGCATGTCTGCTGCGCTGGCTAAATTAAACTTGGATTATTTAAGTTAAGTTAAGTTTTACAGGCTTCATACTGTAGTGAGCTGTCATCCGAGCTGTCATCTTTGTTTTGACGTCTGTCACAGAAGCAGTCCTATTTATGGAAAGGCCGAGGTGATCCGACTGCCTACATACATCCGTGAATTATCCGAGGTGTTCCGGTTGGTTGGTTCCGGAATTGTGGGTGAAAAAAACGGAAGGGGTACTATAAACGCTTTGTTTTTCACGATGCTTTGAAAATCAAGCGTCTCAACGATGTCGAGTATTGTGTGTGCCATCAGCATTCAATTTTATCTAGAAATGTACTTTAATTACAGTTTTATTCACATTTGAGTACACTCCTTAAATACGCTTTCATACATAAATCCATTTCGAATTGTGTTGCTTAGTATGAGTTATCAGTATACATGTTTTTTTGCTTTTTTTCTCCCGGTAAATAAATCAGAGCGACGTTCCAGTTACGATAACGTTTCGGACCTGGAGTGACCGATTTGTTTTTAATCCTAAAAGTGTAGTTCACTAATCGTGTTATTTGAAGAATTTATAATTGCTGTTATGATAAAAATAATTATAGATATTTTTGTTTAAATGCCAATGTTACATCTGATCACCTCAAAAGAAATTAACTTCGTCATAATAATAACAATAATAAAGTCATAATTATACACTGCTACTGTGTTGTTCTTGTTGTTGTTGTTTCACTTTAGTAAAATATAATTGAAGGTATGTGTTTAAATTAAGTATTATTGTTTTTTTGCTGATAAACCTTAATATTGTTTAGCAGAATATAAGTGATTCGAAAACAATAACTCTGCTTCAAGGAAGGAAGGTTATACGATTCTTCTATTTTCAATAATTACTTCTATGTATTCCAGTTACTATCTGAACTTACTGCAGAAGAGGATTGAAACATCTCAAAATGTCCTCCGAATACATTAAAAAAGCTGGGGAAAAGCACTATTGCAGGAATCAGATAAGAACATCAGCCAATACCTTATTAAAACATATAATACAAAATATCATCTGAGACAATTGTTTCATATTATATCATACCTAAAAAATATGATCGGACCAGTCACTGCATATGGTATTTATGGAAATATATTGAAACAAGTTATTACTGTTATGCGTCAGAAGTCATGACCAGTTGAAAAAGTCTAGATGCTTTTTTATGCTTTGCTTTTTTAGAACTACACAGACATATTGCCTTGCTTATTTACAAAAAATTTCCACTCCACAGCATTCAGGTAATTTTGTCGACGTCAGAACGCTGAAAAAGGTGCAACCAGCCCAATGCGTGTCAGCTGGAATACATCAATCCAAATGTCATTTATTTTACTGAACCAGGACAGTTATCCCCATGGTATGGCCAAAGGGGCCAAGGGAGTTACAAGCCGGCAACTTTACCTACTCGGCGACTGGCAACCATTATGTGTTCTTTTTATCCCAAAAGAGAATGATCTGATAATGACATATAACTCTTGATACAAATAACATAAAGGTTTGGTGACTCAACAATATACTAGTAGTTGTAATAACATAGATCTTTGTTGTATGTATACATAAATTAATAAAACTTTCAGTCCGTCTTGTAGTTAGTACCCAAGTTCATATTATATAATATATTTCGTATATTTGCATCAAAAATTATTTGAAAGTAATAGAATGCCCATTAAACATGTGGCCTATATCTTCTAAGCCATAATGTAGTCTTTACAGCCAATCCCGCCAAAAGAATACATGAAATTTAATCTTTACTGCACTCAAGACCCGAAGAAAAAACACATCGTGAATATTGAACGGTCTTTAAAATCTTTGGATTTTCTTCAATAAAGAACGATAAATTAGCACATATTGTATTTTAACATTGCAGCGACGCAAAATGGTAACAGCAGATGCAAATGAAACCTCTGACCTAGATTTTCTAAAAGAAATAATAAACACGAAAAAAAAATCAAAAACTGGGTAGAACTGATAAAGCCAACATAATGGCTGTTTGTTAGTGTAGTGTTTTGTGTTTCCACGTAGGGTGTGTACGGTTTCTATAAATAATCTCTACTCAATTAACAAACTGAGGAGTCGGTACAGGTTTTAACGGTTAGCCGAAAGTCAACAAAAACCGAGTTGTCTAATAAAATAAGATATACCGGTACCTCAAACTTAACCAATAGCTGTACTCCTTTCTATTACTATGAAACTAATTCTAACATAACATAGGGTGCGATTTAGAGAACGCCACGTGCTGATTTTGCTGCTCATACTGTATTACCTGTCCCGCCATTAACTCACGGGTTTTTACGAGACAGGGCTTACAGCCACAACCAAAGATCTGGCAAAACAGCTGTCTGAAGGTCTGGTTCTGGTATGAAGTAAAATGGAAATGTACACAATTTAAAGTTAGTTTACATTATGGCACCATCCATTTTATACATTTGCTGAAAAGTACAAAGGTAAGACACTATACGGTCGTCTAAATTTGTTTCAAATTATTTTAAGGGGTTAATGTTAGAGTGCAATCTAGAGTGCAATGATGTTACCTTCCAGCAATGCATCGAAACGTAATTGTCTTATGGCCAGTGTTCAGTAGACCATAATTTACCAAAGTCTCAAAGATGTAGCGGTTGCAATGGTATGTACGCAAACCGGTTTGACACTTTTACTGCTGAAACACATAGATTTTGCAGTATGTTGAGAAAGAAGTCATTGAAATGAATGTACAGACTGTGTATCATTTAGATTTAGGATGTTTTGTTTGAATGTTAATAATACTATGACACAGTAAACAATCAATGGGGAAATGCATACATGGGTAACAACAGCATGTTCAGGTGATTGTATGTAGACTTTTACACATGCAACATTTGTTTACATCCTTACAAACTTAACTTCATTATATGAATACAGTCATAATAGTATGCATTATTGGATAAAATATGTTTCTTACGGGTTTTTTTTATCAATTCTTCAGTTCAGATTGTCCGTTTATTCTTGGAATGTTTATCCACAGTTTAGCATAACTATACTTAACTAATTACTAGTTTAACTATACTAGCGTAATTACTAGCCTAGCTATACTAGCCTAATTACCAGCCTAGACATATTAGCCTATTTACTAACCTAACTATACTAGCCTCATTAGTAGTCAAGCTTATATTGGGCTAATTATAATACTACAAAAAGAAGTTTAAATATATTATTGCCAACTTTCCATGCAGTATAGAAAAATTAGTGATAACTGCTGCACAAAATATGTTATATATTCTTATTAACCCACAACTAACTCACGCACAAACCAAAGATAAACAAGTTCCAAACTTGGCCGTTGTTATAAATCTGTTCCTAAGTAGATAGTAAAATTCGGCATCTTCCAATGACAAATTTAAATACTGCACACTACACAAATGCAGTTGTGCATGCCTGTTTAATTGCAGTTTTAGGGCAACTGTTTCAAACATAATTATTCTCTGGGAATAACAGCATGCTTTCCTTGTTTGAGCAAGTTCCTTACGTAGCAATATTTATTCCAAGGCCAGGCACTGGTCATTACATGTAAATTATGTAAATTTCGTTTAGAGTGTTCTCAATAATATTTCTAAGGCGGCGAGATTGATAAAAGTAATATTTGCCATGAAATAAAATCACAATTAAAATCGTTTCCAGTTGTCTTCTTTTACTTGATACGAAAAAGTTATGTTGTAACTGCTAGTGTAGGTAGATGTTTTATTTCTTTGAAAAGTAAGTTTTATATATTTGCTTATACTGTCAGTTATTGAAAGTCAGATCTGCATCTATACGTTGTTCTGATAAAAGATGGATAATCAAGCGATGTATTGCACATCACCAAGTTCGTTTTAAACAATTGAAGTTCTACCAATAAGAAACCCGAAGTTTGGTGTTTTAATACAATATATTTTATGTCCGAATCGTCACTTCAATCAATATTTTAATGCCATTCGTTAAAGTCTCAGGACAAACGTGATCACAAATTTGAATAAATAAACACAATTTGCATCTCTCATAACTTGATTAGAATTCAACTTATACCATGCTGGTACAAAATGATGAATAATAGTTTAAATTGAGCTTTATTAAGCCGTTCCTTAGAATTTCATTAAAATTACACCTTTCTTTGTTATTTTTTCAGGCGTTACGTAAATGAAGTTAAAACCACATTTAAACATTTTCAACGTTACAAATGATATTTAACGCTGAAACTGTGATGGTAATGGCTTCTAAATTAAATTTTCTGTTTGGAAGCATTCAACTTGCGTCACAAATGAAACACTCAATGTCTATCTACAACCGAATCTGTCATTTCCCACGCTTTATTACAACCAATATTTCTCGTCAACAGAATTGTATGATTATGTCTAGAGAAAAATAAGTCTTGAAATACAAGTTGAATACAGCCGGCGTCTTACTGTGTCTAAAATACAACAAGTGAAATACAGCCGACATCGTTTAAATCTTACTGCTGTCCAAAAGTGAACGAAATGCTGTGAAGGTCCATTTAGTTGACAGCTTTGGCATGTTTGTGAAGTTTTTTAAAATTAACTCGTACTATTTACAACTGGCCTTTTATTAATAATTAAAAAAATATGACAGGGTCCTGTGAGAATAATCATATATATTAAAATTGAACCTAGCAGAAACAGTGGTATACATGAGCGAAACAAACGTAAAAATAAAGAAATGAAATGTGACGAGGAATTGAAGGAAATCTAGATTTTGGAAACCCATACCCTATTTGTACCGCATTGGAATGGACAGTCTGGTCCATCTAGGCACTTAAAACGATGTTCAAAAGTTGTTGACGGTGAACTTCATACTCGGACATTTTGGGGAATTCTGTCTAAAGATAAACAGTGCAAATTATACTGGTCCATCAGGCTTAGACACCTAACAATAACTATTCAACGGGTTTTATTTAATAGTGGTTCTACCATTAATCTGCTTTGTTAAATAGAAACAATAGTGAAAATTGGCGTCTACCAATAATCAGAAATGCCTTATATTAGAGAATTCAGCCAGAATTTAAGCTTTTCTTAGCCTAATGCATCGACAAACATAAGTGATTATTAATGGTAATGTCACAAACTTTAAGTCAAAATAACACTTTTGCCAGAATCTCAAAAATAATATTATATCCACCATCAAGAATTGTATCATTGTCGCTCATAGCATCGTCTGATAATCGACTCAGTAATTCATTATCTTCCATCCCACTTATTTCGTCGTAACAGTAGAATTGTTGTTCTTGGCATAAAAGTTTGAGCAATATGTATATAACCCAGAGACTGACATTTGAGGTGGCGTTCCACCATTAACATTTCTTGCACAAAGTCGATTCTGATATAGATGGTCTCAGAAGACGGAAGACCAACAATTAATTGCGAGTTTATTTAGTAATCCTATTCCATGAACGAATGTCAACATCCTGGTCACGCAGCATTCTCTCTCTGTTGTCTGTCAATAGTTCGGTTTTACATCTGGTACTTTAAAAATGGTTGTTTGTTGTTTTTTAATGTCCATTTCTTTCTAATTTTTAGAAATAATAAATCATTACATCCCTTAGGCAACTGTACACCTGTTTTGACAAATTTAATACATGTTCCTTTGATAAATAAAGTGAAAATCGCATCATATGATTATTTTCGTGCTATACGATGTTACCAATAATTAAATTTATCCTAATACGACATTTATAAAAATAAATTAAACATTTAGTAAGTAAGAATGATCTTTGTTTATGTATCATTATATGTACATTAACATTGGACGGACATGAAGAAAAATGTTTGATACAATGTTGCTTTGTCTTATTGATATGCTATGACTGCAAAAGTTGTTAAAATGTTGAACAATGCGCATATTCATAGTATTATCATTCAATAGTTCACGGCGTTGTCTCTACAAAGGTTCCATACTTCACAGCGTTATCTCTACATAGGTGTCATAGTTCACGGCGTTATCTCTACATAGGTGTCATAGTTCAGGGCGTTATCTCTACAAAGGTGTCATAGTTCACGGCGTTATCTCTACAAAGGTGTCATAGTTCACGACGTTATCTCCACAAATGTGTCATAGTTCACGGCGTTATCTCCACAAAAGTGTCATAGTTCACGACGTTTTCTCTACATAGGTGTCATAGTTCACGGCGTCATCTCCACATAGGTGTCATAGTTCACGGCATTATCTCTACAAAGGTGTCATAGTTCACGACGTTTTCTCTACATAGGTGTCATACTTCACGGCGTTATCTCCACATAGGTGTCATAGTTCACGGCGTTATCCCTACATAGGTGTCATAGTTCACGGCGTTATCTCCACATAGGTGTCATAGTTCACGGCATTATCTCTACAAAGGTGTCATAGTTCACGCCGTTATCTCTACATAGGTGTCATAGTTCACGGCGTTATCTCTACAAAAGTGTCATAGTTCACGGCGTTACCTCCACATAGGTGTCATAGTTCACGGCGTTATCTCCACAAAGGTGTCATAGTTCACGACGTTTTCTCTACAAAGGTGTCATAGTTCATGGCGTTATCTCCACATAGGTGTCATAGTTCACGGAGTTATCTCTACATAGGTGTCATAGTTCACGGCGTTATCTCCACATAGGTGTCATAGTTCACGGCGTTATCTCTACATAGGTGTCATAGTTCACGACGTTATCTCTATATAGGTGTCATAGTTCACGACGTTATTACTACATAGGTGTCATAGTTCACGGCGTTATCTCTACATAGGTGTCGTAGTTCACGACGTTATTACTACATAGGTGTCGTAGTTCACGACCGTATCTCTACATAGGTGTCATAGTTCATGGCGTTATCTCTACATAGGTGTCATAGTTCACGGCGTTATCTCTACATAGGTGTCATAGTTCACGGCGTTATCTTTACATAATTGTCATAGTTTACTGCGTTATTACTACATAGGTGTCATAGTTTACGGCGTGATTACTACAGAGGTGTCATAGTTCACGGCGTTATCTTTACATAGGTGTCATAGTTTACGGCGTTATCTTTACATAGGTGTCATAGTTTACGGCGTTAACTCTACATAGGTGTCATAGTTTACGGCGTTATCACTGCATAGGTGTCATTGTTTAGAAATATGGGATTTAAGTACAACCGTGTGTAACACAAGGCTTAAGGTATGGTCAAAGATCATGCGGACATTAACTGTGTACACTCATGAGTACCATACTTTTTTATCAATCAATCAATCAAGCAATAAAACAAAATTTCAATTTATATAAAAATATACCTCGTAATTTCAAAAGACACTCAAAACAAATAATGAAATAATAATATTATAAACGCAAAATCTATAGACCACTAGATCTTTCTTTAACAAAATCTAAATGACTACCTAGCTATTCTACTTCTCTTATAGTGAAAGTAGAATATTAAACATCAAAGCACATGTACGCATTTTGTGGCGGTGCGTGCTATGCACCAATACACTTGTGCGTATATCCGTCGGGATATAGTATATATTCTGTGTCTATACCAGTATATTGGTCGATCTACTAAGTCACTGGAAATGGATTGAAAATCAAATCAAATTCACTCAGAACAAATGTGCAAAGGAAACAGACGTCAATATTTATATGACGAGACCATTTTCCATGCAATGGCACCAACCAACTAATACAGAGACATTTATTTTGGTGTTTTTACATGAACGTGCGAAGGTAAAATATAAATAATTCAAAACATTTTCCTAATTTTAACGTTCATCTACGAACATGCGGCAACAAATCCTTGTGAAAGAGATTGCGTCATGCCGGCTTTTTAATGATTGTAGGCGAATATACAAAATTAGGTTAAAGTGTTTTGGTTCTATGAGTGACGCGTTCCATTAAATAAGAAACCTGACACTACCCTACATTACAGTGTCTAGCTTCAGCCAACAAAGCTTCAAAAATATAAAGACAGCGGCAATTTCTTAAACAGACGAATTTTAACAGGCAAGAAACGATGACTTCATCACGGATTCATGAAGGACCTAGTGACTCAAACAATGTCTACTTCCTTTAAAATAACATTTTTCATTAATAGACAAGAAATATTTTGTATGTTAAATTTAAGTGTTCGACTTTATAAATATAGGCACTGGGTTTTCACTTCTTTACTGACTTGGATATATTTATTTTTATAAGCTCAAGGACTCAGTCATAGTTTGTAGCGTCAACTGTCTATTTTAAATGCCAGCCAATGTGTGCTTTTATGATTTATTTCCAGAGACTTGGATGGGAACCTCCATTGCCAGTTTTGCATTGCCCAAAAATGCCATAAATGTGCTGATGAGATGTATATCCACACCACAGCAGCAACAACTACACTTTATCGTCACTTCCTCTGCATGTACGACGTGCTTGTAGTTAGAAATATAACTTACTGAAACAAACTGAAAGTATGATCTAACGGCTTCAAATGCCTATCAGCTATATTATTTTGATTCCCTCAAAAGGGAACGCCGATATATCACAGTCTAAGAAATAAGCGATGTTAAGCCGGATCATCCTTTAGGTCACTGTAACAACATCCTCATGTCACTGAGGATTTTAGCCAGCGGTTGTTCTACGACGACAGGACAAAAACATCCTTAAATTGACCAAGTCATTGAGGATTTCAGCCAGCAGTTGTTCCACGAAAACATGACAAAATAATCACTTAAAAATTGGCCAAGTTACAAATGATTGTAGCCAGCGTTTGTTTTACGACAACAGGACAAAAACATCCCTTAATTGGCCAAGTTATTGAGGATTTCAGCCAGCAGTTGTTCTACGACAACAGAAAAAACAAACATTCTCTACATGTATTAAAAAGACGACAATTCGCAAAAGACAGACTAAGTGCATTATCATTATCCTCATCATCCTCATCCTCGTCGTCGTCATCATCATCATTATCATCATCGTCGTCGTCGTCGTCGCTAGAAGTAGTAGTGGTTGTTGTATTGGTTGTAGTAGTAGTAGTAACAGCATTAGCAGTAGCAGCAGTAGTAGTAATAGTAGCAGTAACAGTAGCGCAGTGGCAGTATTACTAGTAGTAGTAGCAGTAGCAGTAGCAGCAGCAGTAGTAGTAGTAGTAGTAGTAGTAGTAGTAGTAGTAGTAGTAGTAGTAGTAGAAGTAGCGGTAGCGGTTGTAGTTGTAGTAGCAGCAGTAGTAGTAATAGTAGCAGTAGTAGTAGTAGCAGTAGTAGTAGTAATAGTAGTAGTAGTAGTGGTAGTAGTAGCAGTAGTAGTAGTAGCAGTAGAAGTAGTAGTAGTAGTAGTAGTAGTAGTAGTAGTAGTAGTAGTAGTAGTAGTAGTAGTAGAAGTAGTAGTAGTAGTAGTAGTAATAGTAGCAATAACAGTAAGCAGTGGCAGTAGCAGTAGTAGTTGTAGCAGTAGCAGCAGTAGCAGCAGTAGAAGTAGCAGCAGTAGTAGTAGTAGAGGTTGTAGTAGCGGTTGTAGTAGTAGTAGCAGCAACAGAAGCAGCAGTAGCACTAGACGTAGTAGCAGTAGTAGTAGAAGTATTAGTAGTAGTAGTAGTAGTAGCAGTAGTAGAAGTAGTAGTTGTAGTAGTAAGTAGTAGTAGTAGTAGTAGTAGTAGTAGTAGTAGTAGTAGTAGTAGTAGTAGTAGTAGAAGAAGAAGGAGTGGTTGTAGTAGTAGTAGTAGTAGCAGTAGTAGAAGTAGTAGTAGCAGCAGCAGCAGCAGTATTCTACAAGAAGAAAAGCCAGAGCAGCAATAGCAGAAGCAATAGCATATGAATAATTTTATGATAATTGTATAGTGCAAACATTATCTTTTAGCATTGTTTGTTATATTTCATTTGTGTAAGGTACATAACTATGGAAAACTATATAACATCAATGTCTGTATTTGCTCCTCTTTTTCTGCTCATACGTTAGAATTCGTTATTCTATATTTATCAAGTTATACAAAAATCAAGTTACCTTGCGATTATATTCCCATATCCGTCTTTAGACTTACTGAAAATAACGTTTTCTATATGATGTATATTAAATAGACATATACTTACAAAACGATTCCAGTCAACATCGACGCGTTTTTTTCGTTGCGAAATATAATAACATAATTAATTTGTGTAAATGTGTGTTTATGTTTACTGGGTTTATCGTCCCACTCACAGGATTTCAGTAAACTGGAGACAGTGTCAACTCAAAGTACATATAAGTGCTGCCTTCACTGTGTATAGCGTGCTGTGAACACCTGGCATGATACCACAGTCCGTCACATTCTCCTGACACCAGGCCAACCAGTCGTGGAACTGCCCTTATATTTGCTTGAGCGTTAGCAAGGGTACTTTGATATGTCGCGGTCCGGGGCCGAACACGGGGCCTCCAGTACTTGGAGCCGACGCTCTACTGATTACGCTACCAGGCACGGTGTGTGTAAATGTTGAAATAGTTCAGATGTTGTTCGAATAGAAAACTACTATAAAAATGGTCAAACTTGATAATATATAAAAAAGACAGTTTAAACGTAACTACCGGACCTGCTAGCGCAATCTATAAAGCACACAACGGGTTCGAATCCAGCTGGCGACATAGCAAAAGCGCTGAAATTGTTGGCTGGGGCAAACATAAGGCTAGTTCCACGATTGGTAGGTCCAAGTGTCAGGATAATTTGACTGGGTGTGGTATCATTCATGGTGTTTAAAGCTTGCTATAAACAGTGAAGGCAGCACTATATCTGCTTCGACGACACCGTCTCCGAATAACTGAAATATTGCTGGCGGAAAGATTAACTTTTCAAACAACATAAAACGAAATAATGATATAAATTCACTTTAAAATTTAAAGCACATAACGAATGGTCAATCTACTTCACACACAAGAGCACGCCTTTTAGTGTTGTTTTGTTGTCATTTTTAACTGACAGTGAGCACTTGTCCGCCCGAGGTGTAAATCGGAATTGTCAAAATATAAAAAGTGTTAATCCTGAACCATTAATTGGGTTGAAACAAAGTTACATTTTTCGAGCAAAGTAGACTATCTGTGTCCCGACCACTTTAATACATACGAGCACAAGTATCGGCCACGAGCGAGACCAGGCATCTGTGTGTATTCCAACGTGAAGCAGGCCAGTCGCGACACAGTATTTAACACAAATCAGTGAACACACTCCAACTCACGATTTGCACGTTAATGTCGTCATTGTGTCTACGCGTTGAAGTCACGCCGTGTGTACGCTAAGAGTTATAGATGAACATTTAGGCTATGTCACCCTGTTTTCTGGCATTTATGAACCCATATATCGAATCCTTTACCAATGGCATCACGCCGAGTTGAAATATGAAATATTATGATTTTGTTGAAAGACAAGTCGATGCTGAATTTGTTAAAAAAAGTTATTTTAATTAACAGTATAGATGTGCGAATGTTTGATTCGATGATTTGTTGAATTAAAATTCTTCAGTGGTGCTTATTTTGTGAGTGTCAACATACCAATAGTATGTTGTAATTGTTATTGCTGTAAGGTGAGTGGAGCTGGTTCTGTCAACAAGACAGTACGCGATGATATAAAAGGACCTCTTATAGGTAGCCATAACGTAGGTCACAGGAAGTGGGTGCCCAGGTTGCCATAGCAAGGTCCAGAGTCTGCACCGGACAGTCACAGGTAATTGTTATTGTTTGTAATCACTGTTTGGCGATAATTGACCTAGATTTGCTTTCTTTCGCATCAGATTTGTATTGAAAATACGCTGCGTTATAAACCGGCATGTTACTTGTCATTTACATGCCCTTTAGGGGGTCTATAATATAATCCTCAAACAGGTAGGATACAAAGTGAAAACAGGTCCAAACGGCTCTTCCAGGTATTTATTTAACGTATGTGGTGTCTGTAATGAAATCATGGTAATGGCAGTATTTTTAAGTTTGTTTCATTGCATATAATTGTAAAATAAAGCAAACTATTTTCACCCCACACGGGGCAATCTACCAGTATGATCCTCACCCTCGGTATCATTTCCTTGTGACGGGCCTTTCTGTTAAACAAAACGAGTACGGGAATGTATTATTAAGATATGTATTATTAAACTTAAATATAGACGTCAATAAGCAATAACAAAGTCAACCGAAATGTAAACATCCATTAATTAACGAGAGTGTTAATTAGCGAAGAGTGGTTATGAGTTAAATAATATTGAGTTAGCACATATCTATTTATGTGCATATCTAATGTCAGAAAATGAATAAGTTTTTGGGGCTGATGTTGGTTGGTTGCTGTTGCTTTGTTATTGTTGTTGCTGTTGTTGTTGTTCTTTTATTATGTGCAATTTCCACTGTATGTAAACGTCAGCCTTTAGTAAATTTTGCATAAAAAAGAACAACACAACTTTGATGAAATATTAAATTAAATATTTGATTAAGTTACTATTCACTCATAAATTGTTCATCGTTCATAAAACATTGCACTTTGAGTTAAAATAGTCATACTGTGATTAATCCCATCGGATTTTATCAAATTGACTTAAATCACCTTCCTTTGTATTGTGCTAAAACTGTGCGCCAATATCGTATCTCATGTAATATATAAATAGAAACATGCATTCAAATGGAGAAAATTGACGTGTAAGATCACCGAAAAGCGTAAATTACATTTTACAGTTTGATCTGGCAATAACTGGTTCACGTTGCGTCAAATGTAAGTGCCCACGAGCATTCTTTGAAGTTTGAAATAAACCAGTAACACGTTCGATCGTTGTCTGCAGCGTTACAATCAGAATATTGCCTATTTGAACAAACAGCTTTAATAATGTCTGTACCACCCATAATGTAATGCATTCAAATGTTTTATAGATAGCTGATGTAGCCATGCCCAAGTCTCATGTGCTGTATATTCGATAAAATGGTAAACAGCGTGAAAGTAGGAAATAATAGGAATTTGATCTTTTTTAAACGTTTTGCTTGCAGAAAACTGCTGTTGTGAGCTGCCGTTATTCACTGCCAAGTGATCATCCAAGCCAGTCCTAACTGTCGCGGCCCAAGATGACGACAAGCGTCCATCATGACGCCAGAAACAACCCTGATGAGGGTGACAAACTGATGTATATCGGGGTCTCCTTTTCATTCTTCGTCTTGACCTTCCTGGTGTCAGCCGTTATCGCTCACAGACTTTACTGCTACAGAATCCTTTCCTCCAAAGATAAAATTTTGTGGAACCTCTGCATTGCCCGTGGAGTTTTTGGAATATTCTGTATTAGAGTCGGTGTATGGTCCTTCTTCCAGGACAATGAACTCCACCGAGACATTATATTCGAGAGTACAGCCACAAGTAACTTTATACTATCTGTCGCAGTTGGCTTCTTCTTGTTCGACTTGCTAATGTTGACCTGGTCTGGCATGTATTACAAACAATTCAACTGGCTGTTGAACCTCCACCACATTCTATCTCTGATCAGCTACTCTCTGGCCCTGCACTATGACTCGGTCCATTACTTCGGCTGTCGCGGCCTTATCGTCGAAATGACGACGCCGTTCAGCTGTTTGTGCTGGACGCTGCTGAAATCAGGGATGGCGCATACACTGCTGTGGAAAATTAACCAGTTTCTATTGGTGCACTTGTACCACATCCGGTCAGTGATTGAGTTCTCCATATGGTGGGAGACTTACAAACACTGGGAGAACATCTGGCGACGTACCCCTGCCTTAGTCCTTGTGGCCATGTACACCTTGTTGGTGCTTGTCACGTTCGTCATGACGCCCTACTGGAAGTACATCAAGACTGTACAGCTTACCAACCCCGTAGACTGGAGCTTCGAGGATGCCACCGATTACGGGGACATGACCAGACATGCACAAACGAAAGATCGGGTGAATGGACATACAAGTAGACACCTGAACGGACATGCCAAGATTAAATAAGTTGAACAAAGTTTGATCAGAAATATGTGAGCCAATTCACAGACAATATTAGTTGAATACAGCATCAATGGTTACCCAATTCACACTGATATACACATATACAATAAATTAAATGTGTTATTTTTCTGTTGTTTTATAGAGGAGTGTTCTTCCATGAATCCAAATGTTTTCAATTTTAAATTTCAATGTGGGTTTCTTGCCGGTTAGAGAAACCCTTTTGTCGAAGTTCAATAAAGCATATGGACTTATCTGCCCTTTATTGTATCAATATTTAATGCAGATGGGATCATGATAACGACTGGGTTGTGTTTTATATGATATACGAATTAGACAATGTATACATGTTTTGGGCATGGTGTGATTGTGTAAATTGAATGTGAATTAAATTAGCCATTAAATGTTAATTTTGCAAAGGAACATTTATTCTTAAAGCTTTGTTAATTTGTTATTTATCCGAATAAATCGGAACTATTAGTAACTTTTGCCATTAAATCAATCCGTTAACGTGTGTCACATCTCTTTTCTTTATACTGTGTAATTTAACTTTTGGCGTACTCACTTGTCTTGAAATATTCAGATGCCCTTTTTATTACTATCTTGCAAGCGAATTATTTAAGTTTTAGGTCATATTATTGAACAGAATTTAATTGGTCAATATTTGTCATTGACTTAGTATCCTACCAATCTGATTGGTTAATATTTGCCATTGTCTTAGTATCCTACCAATCTGATTAGGTCAATATTTGTCAGTCTTAGTATCCTACCAATCTGATTGGTCAATATTTGTCATTGTCTTACTATCCTACCAATCTGATTGGTCAATATTTGTCATTGACTTAATATCCTTCCAAATTAAATAATTAAAATTGATTAAGAACCTAGCCCTATTTGTTTTACCCCATATTCAAAATGATAAAATTGATAACGTGTCTAAAATGTGTTATGTATTGAAAGGAGTAACTCTTTCATGTTACACTTTAAAATAATACTAAGTATTTAATTCTACTTTATTTAATTTAATTTGAAGACTACTTAAGAAGTTATCAGCACTTTCCGCTAATGATTTGTTTTGGCAGTCAAGACCTCCAGGTGTTAATTTTTGGAAATCCCAGCCATTTCCTAGGAAGTCCCTGCAAGTGAATAGGACTACGAATGACGAAAACGGCAGATGTAAATGTGTATATATGTATGTCTTATGTTTGCCCTTTATATTTTACATATTTAATGTTTCATTAATATATGTATATTTATATATGTCTCTATTGGTGTTATGTTTGTGTCACACCCTTAAAAGGTAACTATCATTTATTATAAAGTAGGCAATATGTGCTTGAAATATCTAACTGTTGTTTATGAGAACATTTTTGCTTTCAAACCTCTAAGTTTATATGTCATACATATATAGTAATTTCAATGAGAAGTATGAAATGTTTGAAAGAAACATTTCTTTGATGATATATGAAATTTGTTCACCTTTCGATGTAAATATGAACAATTACAACAAACTATGGTTAAATAAAATTGTAAATTCAGGTACAAATCTTTGTCAGTTTCTTTTATAAGCTGCAATGGTAGTTAAAGAAAGCATAAGACTGATGTTAGATGATTATTCAGTTTATTATTTTAACTATACATAACAACCAAAATGATAAAGGTAAAAGATAAAGATTTATAGTACAATATAGATGTACAATGTATACATGTATCAATATACATAAGGACCAGATCTACAATCTACAATCTACAATAACTAAAACAACAAGCAACTCAAGGCATGCAAAAATACTTGCTTAAGTATCTTAAGCAGATCTGGATTTCATATTGTTTATGCCAAGTTATATTAGAGGAACCTGGAATTGCAAGGAAATTTAGATTAGGATTTCGAATAGAGCGATGTCTAACACATCCAATAAATATGTGACATTCTATGTCTCTATAAACAACATCCTATAAAAGTGGGCAGCACACTTTAGAAGCGAGACACTCATAGAGTGGGCAACACGCGTTCACAGCGCAACACTATTAAAGTGGACAGCACACGTTCACGGAGAGACACTATTAAAGTGGCCAACACATGTTTACAGTGAGACACTCTTAAAGTGGCCAACACATGTTTACAGTGAGACACTCTTAAAGTGGCCAACACATGTTTACAGTGAGACACTCTTAGTGTGGCCAACACATGTTTACAGTGAGACACTCTTAAAGTGGCCAACACATGTTTACAGTGAGACACTCTTAAAGTGGCCAACACATGTTTACAGTGAGACACTATTAAAGTGGCCAACACATGTTTACAGTGAGACACTATTAAAGTGGCCAACACACCCTTTTTAAGTTGGTCATCCGATAAATGTGTTAAACCCTTTTAAAGTGAGACATCCTATTAAAACTGAGACATACATATTAAACTTGATGTAAAATTGTGGGACACAATGAGACCCTATAAAATATTAAAGACCTTTTGAAGGTTGACAGTTAAGTGAAACATACCCTATGAAATTGAAACCCCAATAAACGAACACCTTGGTCAAGTATTAAAGTTGGATACCTTTATATGGCCGTATGAAAGTAGGACACATTATATTCAAGTGGTACACACTATTAAAGTTGGATACCTTCTTATGGCCCTATGAAAGTAGGACACATTATATTCAAGTGGTACACACTATTAAAGTTGGATACCTTCTTATGGCCCTATGAAAGTAGGACACATTATATTCAAGTGGTACATGCTATTAAAGTTGGATACCTTTATATGGCCCTATGAAAGTAGGACACATAATATTAAAGTGGTACACACTATTAAAGTTGGATACCTTTATATAGCCGTATGAAAGTAGGACACATTATATTCAAGTGGTACACACTATTAAAGTTGGATACCTTCTTATGGCCCTATGAAAGTAGGACACATTATATTCAAGTGGTACACACTATTAAAGTTGGATACCTTCTTATGGCCCTATGAAAGTAGGACACATTATATTCAAGTGGTACATGCTATTAAAGTTGGATACCTTCTTATGGCCCTATGAAAGTAGGACACATAATATTCAAGTGGTACACACTATTAAAGTTGGATATCTTTTTATGGCCCTATGAATGTAGGACACATAATATTCAAGTGATACACACTATTAAGGTAGATACCTTTATATAGCCCTATGAAAGTAGGACACGTTATCTAATCATTATGTAATCTATGCAACCTTTTATTGATTACCTTACTGTTATCAAGTGTGTGCCTGTGAAAGACATAAATCTATAATAGGTAAAATTTTCTAGTCATAGACAAAAATCTGAAAATATTGTCTATTTAACAATGAAATAACAACTAAACACAACCAATGGTTATCACAAAGTGTAAAAGAAACAATCTAGTAAATATATTAAAATTTAAAAAACAAAACAAACACAGTTTCAAGCACTGTGTTGTAGGTGTGTCATGGAATTTGCCTTGACTATATAGAATTGTAAAATAAAAAATCTTGCAATAGAAAGCTTATATCGCCAAGATGTCAACAACCAAAATGTCAACCACAATATTTCAACAAGATGTCAACAGCCAAAATTTTAACAGCCAAAATGTCAAAAGCCATGATGTCAACTGCTAAAATTTCAACTACAGGATGTTTACAACCAAGATTTTAACAGCCAAGATATCAACAGCCGAGATGTCAACAGATAACATAACACAAGCCAACATGTCTACAACCAAAATGTCAACAAACCAAAATGTAAAAATAGTAGTCAACAAATAAGATGTCAACAGCCAAGATGTCAACAACCTATCCAATGACAAAACAAAGACAAGAATAATTATAAGGTTTATTAAAATGTAGACAAGTAAATCGCCTTGTCAAAATTACAAAATTGAATCTGTTTTATAACTAAATACCCTTAGTAAAAAGCATAGGGAAAGTGCAGATAAATTTTATAACAAAATCACCTCCATAAAGCTTAAAATGTATAAATAGATCAATATTTGATAACTTAATCACCTTCAAAAAGCTTAAAATGTATAAATAGATCAATATTTTATAACTTAATCACCTTTATAAAGCTTAAAATGTATAGATAGATAAATATTTTATAACAAAATAACCTCAGCAAGCCACCTCAGCCTTAGCTAAATAATATCAATATGTCAAATTTATAAGTCTCATCAGGAAAGCTAAAAAATGCAAAGGCAGATGATGCTATTATACTAGATCCATATTGGTGATTTCTCACTGACAAATTCTCAAGATATTTTACAAGTTTGAATATATTGCAGTTTTATATATAACTAGGTAGAAATAGTTGTTTTCTTAAAAATGATAAAAAGATGAATGTCTTTGGAACACATACATACAAAATTTATTTAATGTTATGAAAAGGGAGACATTTTGGAATGTGTCTTTTTTATTGTAGCAAAAAAGTGGGTTCTTTTTGGAATGATATAAGTCATAAAATATCAAAAATGAAGCATTCCTCATTTAAGCAATATAATAGACACAGAGGTAGCCAATGTGTGAACAAATTTGTATACAAGCAATGAGTGAAAGACCTATTCTATGTCTACTATACATAGTTATATTGTAAGAACATTTATATAATTATATATGCAAAAGTATTGCATGATATTATAACAAAATTTCATCATTATCTACATTTATACATATACAACAGAATCATATAATAGAACTACCTTGGGTTCAATGTTATAGGTTAAGTTAAAGAATAATTCTCAAGCATTTGATTGGTAAAATTTGAATAAGAACTCAAATCTGACCAATCAGGTGCAGGCAAAAGATCTCAATCTCAATAGATTGAATAGATAGAAATGAGACTCTTGCACTATTTCAAAGATTTTTTTTAAAGCACCTTGATCTTACTTTGTCAAATGAGCACTTTTTAAATTTGTTTAAATTGTATACCCCCCCCCCCCCCCATCCCCCGTCCACCCCGCCATCCCACCGCGACCCCACCATAAATATGCTGAAACTATTAGCTGTGATCACTAGATTAAATGGGAACATAATGTCCTACAAAATAATGTGATGTCTTTAGGTTGATGAATCAAAAGCACCTTCATGCTGTGTATTTTTAGCTAAACAACCTAGTATATCTTTGAACTTCCATTGTATATGCCATGTCTGAATGCCAGTTATAAAAAATATGGATAGCTCGATAGTGGCACAATAATTTACATACTTATAAAAACAAATATTGTGATTCTATGTGTCATGTGCTTACACAATCATGTGGCCAAGTCACTGTAGATTAAGTACATATACTTCAGGTTCACAACAACATCTGTCTAGAGGAATTAAAAATTACGAGCCTTGTATAAAAATTAATGATAGCTTTAGCAAAAAAAATCAAGCTAATACATCTATACAATAGAAAGTTATACTACATTTAAGACAGTATATAAATGTATGCATAGATAATACTATATTTATGATGATTTTAGAATAAAAACTTCAAATTATTTACCATGAACACTTCCATCGACATGTAAGTACTACTAGTGACAATAGGGGGAGACAACTGCTTACCACACTGAAGCTTGACAGATTAGGTAATAACTAGCAATTAGCCCCTGTTATAAAAGACAACAAAAAATATGATTTTTAATTTAATGGAGATACCAGTAGTATTGTACTCAACAAATGATTTATTTTTTACGAAACCATGGCAATCTTTGTAATTGCTAGAGACTATTTCTTGTACACTTTGGCAGTAAGAACCCTAAAGCGAAGGATCAAAGTGAAGAACAAGCCTCCACCCTACCGATTTCTAAACTATATAGTAAATAGACAGATGGTAAATTTAAAAGTACTGACATCTGATTGGGTGAAAAAAATAGTTTGGGCTTGTAAAGTGTGCAAAAACTTATGTTGTTTTTATAAACAACAATGTCATTGCTAGGCTTGAAATTTAAGATTTTTCCTACAACTAAAATAAAAACTGTTGTTTATCTTATTTCTGTAAAGCAACACTATCATGTAGATAGGAATGCACTATGTTGTGGCTATAGGAGGAAAAGTAGTGTGCTGCCTTTATATCAGGCAACAACATACAGAAGGACAATGTGTAAATATTTATTGGGTATATTATGTTTCAGAGTGGACCATGATTAATCAGATGATGAAAAAGAACCTTAAATACCTTTACCTTAAATATTATGAAAAGAGTACAATGGTTACACATTACTGGGGTTAATTTTAAAGCAAAAACTAACGTAACTTGTGTTCTTATAAAGAAACATAATGTTGAAAAATAATTTTGCTAAACAGTAGAGAAATTCTAACCTGGCAGTAGAATGTTCAAGATGAAAAAATGACAGCTGACCATTCATTATAACAATTAATTATACCTAACCCTTAATTTTACTAAAAACTAAGTAGTGCACACTTCTTGTACCTTTTAATGTAAACAATGAGAAAACATCTGATTAACTGATACAGATTTTGCTTTATTACTCAATGACTTAACAGTTCTACCTGCTGAATGTTAAAGATTCAAAAATCACAATTTACTCTTATTTGTACCTTTGTATGTGGAAAACAAACACAGGATGTATATAACATCAAGAAGTCTGCTATATTCCTGTTGATAATGTTGAAGGATTGTTTATTTGGGTTTATGAGTGAAAACTTCATTTTCTAAACAGGCTAAGTCTCAGCCAACATTTATACCAACTATATTGCACTTTAAACAGACAGAACTTTTCTACATACATCCATGTTTACATGGTATTACATGGAAATTACATGACAATGGCATGTCTTGCTACATACAGAATGAATATAATGGCCACAGTATACACACACAGTCTACCCAGTTAAGCACTACATAAATATGAATGATATTTAGGACTTGCCTACAACTTGCTCAGTTAATTGTGCCTCTTGTAATTGAATCCTTCATACTGACTTTTGACAACAAGAAAGCACTATCCACATTCATCATTTTATTGTATCGTTTCAGTCGGGGGGTTTTATGTCAAGGGAAAATATGTTAAATGCCGATGGCAGGAAATATTCAAGCAGAAGTGAACAGAGCTACAAAGATGGTTGTTCAAATGGTATGTGTTACAAAACCAGTTACTGGGTAACATTGCCATGGAAGACCCTTGGTGACCTACTAACCTATGTAATAGAGCTTTTTTCTGTCCAATTAGAATAAGATAATTGCCTCAGATCTTAAAAGTCTGAAGTTTTATAATCTTATAATATAAGTCTTATAATCCAACATTTCTGAATCCATGGCTTAATCATATGGAAGTGAATGGTGATGGTAATACAACTTTATGCTTTTAGCCTGAGGCCAGTCTTAAACATAAGACTAGATGTTACTGATTGGTATTTCAATTCTGGCCAATTCTGATTCAGTCTTTAAGTTTAGTAACCTTAGTTCAAACTTGCGATGCCATTTGTAAGGTGTGGATATCATGTCTGAACCATCGTAAATTGAGACACCAAGAGAAGAGGGTGGCTCGCAACAACAACCTGCTGCAAATGGTGTTAGTGGTCATGACAATTCAAGAGCCTGATGGTAGACAGCTGGTTAGATTGGGTGGAATCCAATTGCCAATAGTCAGAAGTGAGATTGCCAATTTCATTTTTTATTTGCTACCATGGTCAACTGACTTGTGGATATGGGAAGAACCCAAACCGATGGTACAATGGTAAGGAGCGAGATTGAATGTGTCTCTGGTGTGGTTTCTCTAGGCTGTCATAACTTCAAGGAGCTGGCTGAGAGATAGAATGATAGCTCAATCTGTTTCTTCCCCACTGCCACTGGCGTTACTGCCCATGCCAGGTAGAAACCTGCGACTGCTGCTACTTTCAGACTGGGTCACTGATTGGGTGGCTTCCTCAACCTGGGATATATAAACAGATATATTGAAATTCAACTCTGTCACATCTGCATTTAGTTTAATTTTAAATTATCAGTATCTGAAGCTATCTTTGAGTGTGTAGCCACATTTTCTTACAGTAACAATGAAAATGATTAAATATTTGTCAAATTTCTTGCATATCTGAAGACAGAACTTTTTTCAGCTTGAACATTTATGAAATATGTTTCAGGTAGTTTCTCATTATCACACCTGATTTTTATGGAAATGTTATTATTTCAATCACTTAAGAAGATTTGTTTTTGAAGAATTTAAATAAAATAAGTTTATAACCTATTTAATTATTTAATGATATAAAGGACATAGAGTGCCATTATATATTTTGAACATCATTTATGTTGTTCTTAGAAGGCAGAGAATATAATAATGAAATGATATAATCAACTGCATGCACCCAATGTGAGATTAGTCATTGTGATGTTAGATTTTCAAATATGACTATTTTTAGTGACACCTGCACATTTTTGTCAACATATTTGATAATAACATTGTATGTTTCTCTGTTTAGTTTTATGTACCTCTAACAATACTGTTGTCACTGACAGTGTAAACCTTAATCAATTTGATTGGCAGCAGCGTATTTGATACAATCAAATTATTGGTGCTTTAACTTTAAGAGAATAGCATGAATGCACCATGCCAAGTTATATTTTAAGCTTAGATGCTTATTTAGACATCTTAAAAAAAGTTATTATAATTTGTAATTAAACCTGTCAAGATTTATGTATCTTTATTAAGAGTAATAATACTTCAAAATTAAAGGTAACAATACTTCATAATTAAAGGGTATTAATACTTCATTATTAAAGGGTATTCATACTTAATAATTAATGGGTAATAAAACTTAATTAAAGGGTATTGATACTTGATAATTAATGGGTAGCACTTCATAATTAAAGGGTAAAATACTTCATAACTAAAAGGTAATAATAGGTCATAATTAAAGGGCAAAATACTTCACATATAAAAGGTAATAATAGTTCATAATTAAAGGGTAACAATCCTTCATAATTAAAGGGTAACAATCCTTCATAATTAAAGGGTAACAATCCTTCATAATTAAAGGGTAACAATCCTTCATAATTAAAGGGTAACAATCCTTCATAATTAAAGGAAAGCAGTACTTCATAATTAAAAGTGTTAAGATTCAGATGACTAAGAGGGTAATAAAGCTTGACATCAGCGAACTGGTAAAATAATTTACAGTTACATATTTTAAGCTTTAGATATCTGAAAAATGTTTTCAAAATATACAGTTAAACATGTCTTACATGTCATTTTTACTACTCTTTTAAAAGGACACATAAGAAGAAACTGCCTTTTTTCCTCAAAATGCATTTACTTTTATGAAAATAAATAAGATCTAAATAATGTTTCTCATAACCTGCCTTGCTGTTTCTTTCTGCCAAAAATAACTGGGTAAAAAAGTGTTAAAAAAATGGGATTAAGAATTAAAAGACAGCACATCAATCCAAGCCATTACTGGTGAGATGAAAAAGGATCAACAATTTAGAAGAGTAACATTTTGTCGACTGTTCTTTTTACATTTAATTATTATGAGCTTTCATTTAACACACCATATTGATCACTGGCATTATAAACAATTATTTTTGATGATTTCCAGCAAAATCTATTCATTTGATATGAAGAAAATACAATGTTAAAAAAAGGGTTAGAAAGTAATAAAATCAATATATTAATTAACAAATCCAATAACTGGGGCATTTGAAAACCATTAATAAAAACACACATGAATAAACCACAACCAAAAATAAATGAATATTTTTACCAAGTTAGATTTAAACTACATGGCAGTAACAATATACCACAGCAATCAGACTGCAGTAACAATGTAAAATGTAACCACAGCAATCAGACTGCAGTAACAATGTAACCACAGCAATCAGACTGTAGTAACAATGTAACCACAGCAATCAGACTGCAGTAACAATGTAACCACAGCACTCAGACTGCAGTAACAATGTAACCACAACAATCAGACTGCAGTAACAATGTAACCACAGCAATCAGACTGCAGTAACAATGTAACCACAGCAATCAGACTGCAGTAACAATGTAACCACAGCAATCAGACTGCAGTAACAATGTAACCACAGCACTCAGACTGCAGTAACAATGTAACCACAGCAATCAGACTGCAGTAACAATGTAACCACAGCATACAAAGTACATTAGCAATATAACCACAACAGTTATAAATTACATTGTAACCTCACTGCAGTAACAATGTTACCACAGTATCTGGACTGCACTAAGAAAGTAACCATGGGCAACCCAGATTTCAGTTATAAAAAAAAACCATGACAACCAAAGAACTCTCACATCTAGTCATTGCCATTCATCTCTCCGGCATCGAAACCCTATTGACAGAAAAACATGCCATATGCATGGTTATTATGAATAGTCTTTGATTTGGTCCAGATCTAACAATCACCAATTAAGTTTGACTTTTGTTACTTAATTGCCTGCAAGAGTAACACAATATATAGCATGGGTACAAAGAAATCAATTTATTTTATTGTAGGTTTAACATTAGCCAATTTATCATTACACAAATTGACTTTTATATAATATCAGGTTGAAAGTCTGCCAGTGTTAGTTGCAGATATGTTCAAAGCTAAATATAACTTTGCTTGAAGCACAAAGATTCTGCAGCAAACAGTGAAGCTGCAGAGCAGAAAGCACCCTCCTGTGCAGACAGTGGCCAGTACCCAGCAGGAGCAGGAATTCTACACGATTGGCACATGTCTAATCAACTGATTCTAAAGATGCTAAGAGTTTAAGGCATATCTGATTTAACCATGACCTAAAGGAATATCTGATGTATCTATGAGTTTAAAGCACATCTGATGTAGCTTCAAGTTTAAGGCATATCTGATGTATCTATGAGTTTTAAGCACATCTGATGTAGCTTCAAGTTTAAGGCATATCTGATGTATTTTTAAGTTTGAAGCACATCTGATGTAGCTTCAAGTTTAAAGCATATCTGATTTAGCTATGAGTTTGAAGCACATCTGATATAGCTAAGATTTTAAAGCACATCTGATGAAGCTTTGAATTTGAAGCACATATGGTGTAGCTTAGAGTTCTAAGCACATCTGTAGCTTTGGGTTTAAAGCACATTTGATGTTGCTTTTAGTTTAAAGCACGTCAGATGTAACCAATAGTTCAAAGTACATCTGATGTAGCTAAGCATTTAAAGCACATCTGATGTAGCTTTGAGTTTTAAGCACAGCTGATATTGCTTTAAATTTTACGCACATCTGGTGTAGCCAATTCAAAACACATCTGATGTAGCTTAGCATTTAAAGCACATCTGATGTAGCTTTGAGTTTTAAGCACATCTGATGTTGCTTTAAGTTTAAGCACATCTAATGTTGCTTTTAGTTTAAAGCATGTCTCTGGTGTAGCCAATAGTTCAAAGCACATCTGATGTAGCAAAGGATTTTAAGCACATCTGACATAGCTTTGAATTAAAGCACATTCGATGCGGCTTTGAGTTTTAGGAACATCTGATGTTGCTGTTAGTTTAAAGCATGTCTGGTGTAGCCAATAGTTTGAAGCACATCTGATGTAGCTTAGCATTTAAAGCACATCTGATGTAGCTTTGAGTTTTAAGCACATCTGATGTTGCTTTAAGTTAAAGCACATCTAATGTTGCTTTTAGTTTAAAGCATGTCTGGTGTAGCCAATAGTTCAAAGCACATCTGATGTAGCAAAGGGTTTTTAAGCACATCTGACATAGCTTTGAATTAAAGCACATCTGATGTAGCTTTGAGTTTTAAGCACATCTGATGTTGCTTTTAGTTTAAAGCATGTCTGGTGTAGCCAATAGTTTAAACACATCTGATGCAGCGATAAGTTAAAAGCATATCTGATGTAGCCATGCGTTTAAGACATGTGTGATGTGACTAGAACTAAATTCATATCTTATGTAGCTTCAAGTTGAAAGCATATCTGATGTAGCTATGAGTTTATAGCTTATCTGATGTAGCCATGAGTTTAAGACATACATGATGTGGCATGGAGCTTAATTCATATCTGATGGAGCTTCAAGTTTAAAGCATATCTGATGTAGTCATAATTTTAAACATATATGATGTAGCATACAGCTTAAATCATAATTATCTGCTATTACAAGGTGCAAAGGGAATAATTATATGATGGAGCTGAAAGTTTAACACATATCTGATATAGCTTAGAATTTCCTGGAATACCTGACATGAACTATATATGTATATATAAGTGACACAGTACCTGAAGGCGACTGCAGATGGTCTGGTAGGTCTTGCTGTTGAGGGTGTTTTCTAGCACACCTTGGAGCTCAAAGTCTGAATAACATTTCTGAAAAAAAGGGTAAACAACAATGTCCCTTTACTGATTAAGAACACAAAACAAATTATCTTGGTTTCTAATAAATTCAGATTGCAGCCCAATTTGGAGTCTCAATGAGGGTGAGACATTTTCATAGAATGGGCACACCAAATATTTTTGTCAAATGATAAATTAACATATTAAAACAACTTTCAGTTTTGTTGCTCAAATTATGTTTGCAATGTGGTAATTAATTCAATATACTATCAAATAGAACCAAAGTCAAGATAAAATTATGATAAAAGCACTTAGAGCAGACAAGATAAGGGATAGCTGATTACAGATTGTGCTTGTAGTTTTAAAGAAATATAGAACTGTGACTGTACTTGACATTCAACAAAACATTTACTGAAAGCAAATTTTAAATATAAAAAAAATGTTGTATCCAGTTACCCTGGAGATTGCCATGATGCAGGTGAGCTGGTAGGGATGGAGGGAGAGGTCTAAACGATCTGTCAGCCAGTCACACACCATCTTCATCTGGTCAGCGTACCACTCCTGGTACAAACAGACAAGCAACATCAAAAGAGGAATGATTAAAAACTAACCATGCAAGCTATCTATACTCCCGGGATGAAGCGTACTTGCAAATAGTGACAAAATTGTAACAATTGTTTTTTTTTCAACTTTAGATGGCCATGTGGCAGAGTCACAGACTCCTGAGATGATACCATATTCTGTCACATGTTCTTGATACCAGGTAGACCAGTATATGCATATACCAATTAACCATTGTAAATTCCTTCTTTATATGTAAAATAAGGAGATTTAAACTGGGTCCTTTCTTTCATCAGTTTGGATTTTAGAAGGGATGGCAACAGTTTACCAGTTAACTTGTTCACATGTTGAACCTGTCAACCTGGTTAAAATTCTGGTAATCATTCTTAACACAAATAAACAGAATCTGTAAGATAAGGTTTATATTTATTTACACTTTGTGGCTCAAACCATCACTGGATTAGGCGACACCTTCATCTCACCCCATAAATTCGCTAATTATCGAGTGATTTACAAGACAGCATGTAGCCTTGAAGAGTAATAATTCTAAAAAATAGAGCCCATTATCAGGACATGTGTTATAGCCCCATACCTTCACCTCCTAATCTGAATATGTCTTCACCATTTAAGGCTGACTTTAGTGTGCCTTTATGTACAGACGCAGGGTATATGGTCATAATTCCAATTTACATATGTGCAAGGCCTGCACAAGTTTATCACAAATTTATTTACTATAATAATTTATAAAAACAATCATTACTACTGATACTTTCCATCCCAATATTTGTTGTTTGTTGAATATACATATATGTGTATCTTGTTCAACAGTTTGTGTTAATAGTCCTTATAGATTATCAAAAGTCATTAAGAAGCCACAAAGAGTAACAATATCCTGATTTTATAACTTTTTCCATCTCAAGTTTTATGATGCAATGTACTAACAAACTTATAAATACATAAGGTGGCATTCAGGTCTTATTGATGGAGAGAGACAGGTAAGTTTGAGAATCCTCCGACATGAAGGTTTTCACACTTGGACAAGTACACATGCAAGGACAGGCTGTAAAATTACACAAGTCAGCAACATTAACAGCTTGACCATGTGCACCCCTAAAATAATTTCTTTTAAATGTTTACAATCTACTTCAAATCAGCAGCTAGGCTTCTTAAAATCAAGTTTTATGCAATTATCATGTGAGATAACACTTTTTATTTTCTAAAATAAATCAAATAATATAAAGCTTTCCTCAACTGTTTCTATTAGTCAAAATTTACCTCAAAGATGGACAAGACGAAGAGTTCATCAAGGATTTTTTGTCGTAAGATGTCCAGGTTTCCTCGCATGAAGTCAACATAAGATTTTCCCAACTCATTCACTGGTTTCTATCAAGCAATGTGTAATAAATATCATAAGAATATTTTTATCTTAATATAAAAACATAACCTATAATAAACATATAATATTTATATTTCTATAATATTTATATATCTGTCTTGACAAATCTTCATTCAATAACATTAAACTTCCACAACAAATCAAACTAACAAATAGTTTATCTGCTAGATATAAAACAAGGTAAATATTTTAACAATGCAAGGTTTCCAACAATACAAATCAAACACATGATATAAGGATTGCAACCTTTTACACTGGGAGTTTGTCTCCCTTTTTTCAATCTTAACATGGCCAGTCTCTTTCAGGTCAAGCACTCTTCAAAAAATATTTTTTTTATTTTTAACTTGATCTAATATGACTTATTTATTTCCCATTTGCTTATGCATAACATACATTTATGAGCAACAAAATACACAAAATGTTATATAGGCATACACAGCCAAAGTGCAAAACAAATGAATGTACTTCACATGAGCTAGCTTATAAGTTAAGCATAAGTTGTATGTATGAAATAATTTTGGTAATATAACATAAACTGTTGCCCTGCTTTTTGCAAATTGGTAAGGCTTAGGCAAATTTTGTTGATCCTGATCAGCTAGTTCATGCTGGTCAGGATCTATATTATTTGCTGCATAGTCTAGCAGTGTGACATGTTTGCATCTAGCTGTAAGCCAAATATGAAGAACTTCTTATAGGTAATTAACAAATTTATTATGCTAATGGTGAAAACTTATTTTCTTATAAAGTATTCACTATAACTACAGTGATATCTTTTTTAAGTGGAAATATAAGAACAAAAATGCAATTTGTTATCAACTGTCAATGCAATTACCCATATTTTCAATGTATTGTTATTTCAAAAAAATCTACCATAAATATGGATTCAGACAGTTTATATCATACTTGGATAAAAGTTGGCCTCAACTTTTCATCAAGTTTAAATTTTTTCTCTAACCTGACATTTTGCAAACACAATATGCATGCACTTTTGGGTTACAATATGGCAAAAGCACAGCATTATTAACAGACAATTTGGACACGAAGAATGCCAATTATAAGTTAATTGGACATTATTGATGAAATCATTGACCAATTGACCAGCCTAGGTGCTGGCATATACTTGTGTGTCTTACTTAATGTATGCTCTCAATATGGAAGTCACTATCATATTTTCTCATACTACCAACTTCCATTACTTGATACTTTTTACACAGTATTGTACATTCCATATATATATATGGGCCCTTTCAAGAGGGTGTCTGACAGTTTGTCCATATCTAATAGAAGTAACAATATCTTATCTCTGTTTGGGGGTATTTGTACAGGATTTCTGCAGGGAAAAAATCCTTCCTCAGTCTAAGTGTTGATGATTTTCAACAGTATCTCAATTTTAGGGCTGTAAAACTCATTAATCAACACTTAAATGTTCACTTTTCTCAAATCAAGAAATAAAAAATACATAAGAACAATTGGGATTCATGTTAAAAATACACATCAATGTCACAGCAGATGATGTGGATGAGCTAAAACATAAGGGGTCATGTGGTTTTCTTAGTTTAGAAATAGCTAACTGTGCAGCGTGGCACAGATAGAAAATAACATGTTTAAAACGAAGAGAGTGACATTATGGTTCACTTTTCAGACAGGTGTAAGACATCAATAAACAGCATTCTGCAAGATATGTTCAGGTAACAATGTTTTAGAAAGACTTACCGTGAGAGAGAGGATGGAGGAGAAAAAGGTTCCTTCATCATATCTGGATAGCTTGCTAAGCACCTGCTCCAGTACTGACAGAAGCTGGAATAAAAAGGACTGGATTAATGTGATATATAACTATTTGTTTATGACACGTTTCCAGGGATAGCACAAACAATCCCTGTCATTCAATTCACTTCCTGGGTAAAATTTGTACATGTACTCAGGATCTCATTACCTGGATCAATATCTAGTGAACATTCTCTAGCAAAGTTCTAGACAGTTATCTGTGACGGGGGACAACTACCGGTATCTGGGGGATCCACCTAACAGTTATCTGTGAAAGGGGAATAAATATCTGGTGGATCCACCTAACAGTTATCTGTGAAGGGGAATAACTATCTTGTGGATCCACATAACAGTTATCTGTGAAGGAGGACAACTATCTGGTGGATCCACCAAACAGTTATCTGTGAAGGGGAATAAATATCTGGTGGATCCACCTAACAGTTATCTGTGAAGGAGGACAACTATCTTGTGGATCCACATAACAGTTATCTGTGAAGGAGGACAACTATCTGGTGGATCCACCAAACAGTTATCTGTGAAGGGGAATAAATATCTGGTGGATCCACATAACAGTTATCTGTGAAGGAGGACAACTATCTGGGGATCCACCTAACAGTTATCTGTGAAGGGGGACATTTATCTGGTGGATCCACCTAACAGTTATCTGTGAAGGAGGACAATTATCTGGGGGATCCACCTTCCAGTTATCTGTAAAGGGGGACAACTATCTGGTGGATCCACATAACAGTTATCTGTGAAGGGGGACAACTATCTGGTAGATCCACCTAACAGTTATCTGTGAAGAAGGACAACTATCTTATGGATCCACCTAACAGTTATCTGTGATGGGGGACATCTGGGGGATCCACCTAACAGTTATCTGTGAAGGGGAATAACTATCTGAGGGATCCACCTAACAGTTATCTGTGAAGGGGAATAACTATCTGAGGGATCCACCTAACAGTTATCTGTGAAGGGGAATAACTATCTGAGGGATCCACCTAACAGTTATCTTTGAAGGGGAATAACTATCTGGGGGATCCACCTAACAGTTATCTGTGAAGGGGAATAACTATCTGGTGGATCCACATAACAGTTATCTCTGAAGGAGGACAACTATCTGGGGGATCCACATAACAGTTATCTGTGAAGGGAAATAATTATCTGGGGGATCCACCTAACAGTTATCTGTGAAGGAGGACAATTATCTGGTGGATCCACATAACAGTTATCTGTGAAGGGGGACAACTATCTGGGGGATCCACCTAACAGTTATCTGTGAAGGAGGACAATTATCTGGTGGATCCACATAACAGTTATCTGTGAAGGGGGACATTTATCTGGGGGATCCACATAACAGTTATCTGTGAAGGGAGACAACTATATGGGGGATCCACCTAACAGTTATCTGTGAAGGGGAATAATTATCTGGGGGATCCACCTAACAGTTATCTGTGAAGGGGGACAACTATCTGGGGGATCTACCTACCAGTTATCTGTGAAGGGGGACAACTATCTGGGGGATCATAACAGTTATCTGTGAAGGAGGACAACAATCTGGGGGATCCACCTAACAGTTATCTGTGAAGGAGAATAACTATCTGGGGGATCCACCTACCAGTTATCTGTGAAGGAGGACAACTATCTGGGGGATCCACCTAACAGTTATCTGTGAAGGAGGACAAATATCTGGGGGATCCACCTTACAGTTATCTGTGAAGGAGGACAACTATCTGGGGATCCACATAACAGTTATCTGTGAAGGGGGACAACTATCTGGTGGATCCACCTAACAGTTATCTGTGAAGGAGGACAACTATCTGGGGATCCACCTAACAGTTATTTGTTAAGGAGGACAAATATCTGGTGGATCCACCTAACAGTTATCTGTGAAGGGGGACAACAATCTGGGGATCCACCTAACAGTTATCTGTGAAGGAGAACAAATATCTGGGGGATCCACCTAACAGTTATCAGTGAAGGAGGACAAATATCTGGTGGATCCACCTAACAGTTATCTGTGAAGGGGGACAACTATCTGGGGATCCACCTAACAGTTATCTGTGAAGGAGGACAAATATCTAGGGGATCCACCTAACAGTTATCTGTGAAGGAGGACAACTATCTTTGGGATCCCACATAACAGTTATCTGTGACGGGGAATAACAATCTGGTGGATCCACCTAACAGTTATCTGTGAAGGAGGACAAATATCTGGGGGATCCACCTAACAGTTATCTGTGAAGGAGGACAAATATCTGGGGGATCCACCTAACAGTTATCTGTGAAGGAGGACAAATATCTTTGGAATCCCACATAACAGTTATCTGTGACGGGGAATAACTATCTGGCGGATCCACCTAACAGTTATCTGTGAAGGAGGACAAATATCTGGGGGATCCACCTAACAGTTATCTGTGAAGGAGGACAACTATCTTTGGGATCCCACATAACAGTTATCTGTGACGGGGAATAACTATCTAGTGGATCCACCTAACAGTTATCTGTGAAGGAGGACAAATATCTGGGGGATCCACCTAACAGTTATCTGTGAAGGAGGACAAATATCTGGGGGATCCACCTAACAGTTATCTGTGAAGGAGGAAAAATATCTTTGGGATCCCACATAACAGTTATCTGTGACGGGGAATAACTATCTGGGGATCCACCTAACAGTTATCTGTGAAGGAGGACAAATATCTGGGGGATCCACCTAAAAGTTATCTGTGACAGGGGACATCTGGGGGATCCACCTAACAGTTATCTGTGAAGGGGGACATCTGGGGGATCCACCTAACAGTTATCTGTGAAGGGGGACAACTATCTGGTGGATCCACCTAACAGTTATCTGTGAAGGGGGACATCTGGGGGATCCACCTAACAGTTATCTGTGAAGGGGGACAACTATCTTTGGGATCCCACATAACAGTTATCTGTGACGGGGTACATCTGGGGGATCCACCTAAAAGTTATCTGTGAAGGGGGACAACTATCTTTGGGATCCCACATAACAGTTATCTGTGACGGGGGACATCTGGACAGTTATCTGTGAAGGGGGACAACTACCTCGGGGATCCCACATAACAGTTATCTGTGAAGGGGAATAACTATCTAGGGGATCCACCTAACAGTTATCTGTGAGGGGGGACAATTATCTGGTGGATCCACCTAACAGTTATCTGTGAAGGGGAATAACTATCTGGGGGATCCACCTAACAGTTATCTGTGAAGGGGAATAACTATCTGGTGGATCCACCTAACAGTTATCTGTGAAGGGGAATAACTATCTGGGGGATCCACCTAACAGTTATCTGTGAAGGGGAATAACTATCTTGGGGATCCACCTAACAGTTATCTGTGAAGGGGAATAACTATCTTGTGGATCCACCTAACAGTTATCTGTGAAGGGGAATAACTATCTTGGGGATCCACCTAACAGTTATCTGTGAAGGGGGACATCTGGGGGATCCACCTAACAGTTATCTGTGAAGGGGGACAACTATCTTTGGGATCCCACATAACAGTTATCTGTGACGGGGTACATCTGGGGGATCCACCTAACAGTTATCTGTGAAGGGGGACAACTATCTTTGGGATCCCACATAACAGTTATCTGTGACGGGGGACATCTGGACAGTTATCTGTGAAGGGGGACAACTATCTCGGGGATCCCACATAACAGTTATCTGTGAAGGGGAATAACTATCTAGGGGATCCACCTAACAGTTATCTGTGAGGGGGGACAATTATCTGGTGGATCCACCTAACAGTTATCTGTGAAGGGGAATAACTATCTGGGGGATCCACCTAACAGTTATCTGTGAAGGGGAATAACTATCTGGTGGATCCACCTAACAGTTATCTGTGAAGGGGAATAACTATCTGGGGGATCCACCTAACAGTTATCTGTGAAGGGGAATAACTATCTTGGGGATCCACCTAACAGTTATCTGTGAAGGGGAATAACTATCTTGTGGATCCACCTAACAGTTATCTGTGAAGGGGAATAACTCTCTTGGGGATCCACCTAACAGTTATCTGTGAAGGGGAATAACTATCTGGTGGATCCACCTAACAGTTATCTGTGAAGGGGAATAACTATCTGGTGGATCCACCTAACAGTTATCTGTGAAGGGGAATAACTATCTGGTGGATCAACCTAACATTTATCTGTGAAGGGGAATAATTATCTGGTGGATCCACCTAACAGTTATCTGTGAAGGGGAATAACTATCTGGTGGATCCACCTAACATTTATCTATGAAGGGGGACAACATTCTGGGGGATCCACCTTCCAGTTATCTGTGAAGGAGGACAACTATCTGGGGGATCCACCTAACAGTTATCTGTATGCCTCAAGGAACAGACTGACCTTAGGAATAAAAGTGTATCTACAAAAATAATGTCTGTACTTTATGGTTGATAACCAATGTTACAATTAATATCTGCAATAAACAAACTCAAGCCCTCACAATAATACACTCACCTTTTCAATGATACATTTCACCATCTGAACTTGGACACGCTCAAGGAACTCATCAATCTTTGTATGATATTGATGCTGTAAAAAATCATAATGTCAGGTCAAAATATAAATTTTTATTTTCTTTGACTCATCAATCAAGATCAAACTTTTTATGCAATGTTAAAGCAACACCTATTGTTACATATATTATGTTTTGATATGGAAGGCATCAAGAGATTTGTTTGTTTATTGGGTTTATCGTCCCACCAACAATATTTCAGTTATCTGGAGACGGTGTCCACTTGAAGCAGATATAGTGCTGCCTTCACTGTGTATAGCATGCCGTGAACACCTGGCATGATACCACACCCAGTCACATTACCTGACACCGGGCCAACCAGTCGTGGCACTACCCTTATATTTGCTTGAGCATTAGCAAGGGAGCTATACCACTACCATTTTTAACGACTTTGGTATGTCGCTGCCCGGGATCGAACCCGGGGCCTCTCGTACCTGGAGCCGACGCTCTACCGATTGCGCTACCAGGTCCGGTCATCAAGAGATTTCGACTGAGAAAAAAAAAATGATCTCAAACCCAAAACTAAGCCCAAGAAACAGTTGGCAGTTTCAAAAACAATTCCAGTCTACTCTTGCACATTATTATACATATATTACATTTTCACATGCCAAGAAATTTAGCTAGGACACTTTAAACTTTTAAGTATTAAAGCCCTTTTGTCCAAAGATTGCAGGTAAAAAAAAATAACATTCAACTTTAGAATTAAACCCAAAGAAAAAAAATTGTCAAAGGGAAATCAATAATTTGCTAAGCTCATTCATCAAAAATATATTAATTCCCTCACAGTGAGCTAAGCGTGTATTTTATAAGGCCTAAAAGAAAAAGGAAACAAATAGTGTTGATCCACATCAGACAGCACCAGCTGGTTTAATGAGGATCCAATCTATTTGCAAATATATCTGGAAGTATTAATACAGCATTGATTACACTACATGATCCTTTTATTATATGCTCTTTATAAATCAATAAATAATAATCAAAGCAAAAAATGAACACTTCCACAAATAGATGATTGGAAATATTTTGTTGGAACATTAGATACAAATTGATTATATGTGCATTGATACATCACACCTGTAGTATATTGTGCATAGAGTACAGTTGGGTAAACAAACATGAAATAACTTGCTATACCTACATGTACCTATATTATAATCTCTACATTAATTAAAGTATAACAACAATTGAATTTTACATTGATGATAACATTACCATTTGCAACTTTCTTTCATTATGTCTGCTGATATCACATGAACAATCCATAAATAAGACAAACTTCTGAATAAGATTTTGCTGCTATTATTTTGTGTGTGTGTCTATTCCATTACACTATATGGTAAACTGTTCACATAAAACACATGTACATGTAACTTTGATATTTTAGTTGAAAAGGAAATTGAAGTTTTGATATTTTAGTCGAAAAGGAAATCAAAGTTGACTGTTTGGTGAGACAAGGCTCTAAAATTACAAAATTAGAGCCCAATATCTGACAGATGAAATATGGAAACAGAAAAGCCCAGCACAGAATGGGGATCATTATATTCTATCATTAAACATATGCTGTTGTTTTTTCACAATTTTATTGTAAGCATATAATAAAGCAGGTTATGATATTAGTGACAAGAATCTACAAATCATAAAAATCCATATACCATTGAGCTATCCCTGGGTGCCTTCAAGTTTACAAGGTGTACACTCTGCAGAAACAGAAACAACATATAAACAACATAAAAACAACATAAAAACCACATAAAAACAGCATCATCTATTAAATTTTTAATCTATTCTACAAAATATATGCATGCAAATACAAGTATTCAATACCAAAAGCAAAATTTTCTGATAAAACAAAAAACAAGACTCAAGACATGATGTTAATAAGATATTAAAACTATATACTGACCCCATCGTCGGCAACCACAGTATTTTCTTCCATTACACTCCATACATACCGTGGGAAATTTGACTAGCAAAATCTCGTTTTCATGAATATGCATGAGGCAGGGGAGACCAATCTTCTTCCAATGAAATCGCATGTTACAATAAAATACTCTTCAATCTCAATGACGTCACACTGGGATATTCTTACTAAAAATAGAAACCAACGCACATGTTTACTCATGGAGGTCGCCATTTTGAACGGTAAACCGAACCTTAGTCATAAAACGTAATTTATTGGCTAGTTGTCCGTGGTGGTTTCCTTATGGCACCAATGAAACTGCCTCATTAATTGTTCATGACTACGAGATTTTCTTAGCCAATTGTCCCACGGGTACATAACGCAGCATAGCGGAGTAATGTAACGGGGGATAACCGACGATGTACTGACCCCAATGCATGTCATTATTTGTACAATAATTTCTAGTAAGATAAAATATACAGTAGACAATTATACAGATGTGCATTTTGGCTAATTTATCATTTACACATGGTGTTCTGATTCAACAGCCAGGAAGTGTGTCACACACAGTGTGATGGTTGTCTGGCTAATGAGAGACATTAATGAATAGTCTCCCCTGAATATTCCCTAAATGCAAGTAGGTCCTTTTCATTTGTTTTACTCGGTTTTTATGCTTGTGCTCTTTGAAGTGTATGTTGACCTTTCTGCCTTTCTTGTGATAACCAGGTTAACCAACATCAGCAGACACTTCCTCTTTCTTTTTGAAATAACAAATCTCTGTAAGTATATAAATGGTTTTTAAGCTTACATTTATGCAAAAGTAAGAAATTTCACTGTTTGTAATTGCAATATCTACAAAAGAACAGGCAATAAAGTCCGAGAATTTCAACTGAAAGGACCTACCTGCTGTTTGGAATGCCTCGGATATTAATTAACAAGGGAGACAATTTCCATTTCACCAATTTACCCAATTGGCGCACCATCAATTCTCTAAAAATGCAATTTGCAATTTTAGGAAAGTGTTGAACATTGCATAGGTAGCTGAATGCATGGACGGACTATGTTCTTTTATTCAAATCTGATTCAATCTTAACTTTTTTTAGTCTTTTTCATATTGATCTAAAGTAATGAACAAAACATGCTTTCTGTTTGTCTCGACGCCGATTGATGTGTCACTCAAGCTTTGTCTCGTAACAGGAGTTTAAACGTGGAAGCCAATCATTGACGTATGGAAAACATACCAATGAACGTCCATAATCACAAAAGTGCTGTTGAATTGGACAACAGATTGTCAAATGATATTAATATAGCACTTTAACATAGGAAAGGTTACATTAAGAATAATAATTAATTTACCTTTCCTCAGACAAGCTGTAGCCATGCCCATCATAAAAGTAACTATTTTAGACAAACATTGACCAAAATGGCATCATTTGCATTAAAACTTATTTGAAGTTTGTGACTGGTTATTTAGCTGCTTAAATGCAACCATTGGATTGAATGTTAAATAGAATGAAACAACAATTTTTGCATTGTATTGTAGAGTGTATTTGATAAATAACTGGCTTTTACATGATATATAACTTTGTGGTTCAAATTTGAAAGAATTTCACAGATTGATTAGGAAGGAGGTAGAGAAACTGAACAAATACTAGTATATGTACACATTAATTCTAATAATTAAAAAAAAATCTTTCTGTATTGTAACATCAGCAACATGAATATTTGTGTGAAAACAGTTAATTTCATTTCGAGTCAAGTATTACACTTTTATGTCTAAAACAGATTAAATTGTTTTGTTTTCAAAGTATTTTTGGTCTTTATTTAATGAAGTACAAGTTCAGTTTTGAAACATGAGTTACTGTGTTGTTGCCTTTTTACTAAATTATTTCAAAACTTGTGGCCATCACATCTAAAATATGATATCTAAAATGTATTATAATCAATTAAATTTATCACATTCCTACACAAAATGAGACAATTCCTGTAAGTGCTTATATGTTTGTTATTGATAAATCTATTAAAATAGGCCAATTAGCAGCAACAGCAAATCTTTGAAGAGTTGATTGGCCTGCAGCAGGAGTGATAACACTGCCAACACATTTTTTTCACTGGTATGCCAGATGTCCTTGTGTTGTGTTTTAATCCATGTGTAGGATATTGTCACTTGTGAGGCAATTGTTATTTCACTTGTATGGTTTTGTGAAGGAAAAGATACCTTATCTACATTTACGGCACTGATATTATTTAAACATCTTAAATGTGTTGAACAAAAATGCATTTGTAATTGATGACAATGTTCAGCAAAACACCATCAGGAGTACGGATGGATATGAAGCAAATACAAGAAATGCACATTTGTACCATATAATACCCCAATGTCACTCTGTAGTACATTACTTTAAAATTTATGGATGAAATTGTCCATAAATGTGTATAATGAATCCACATTTTAACACTCTCAGAAAATATGTCCATTGTGTCATTGTCTTTATGGACAAAGCATCAGTGCAACAAATGTGCATCAAATGCACAAATCTACTTACACTTTCAACAATACATCTATTCCTAAATTAGCTCAATTTCATTTAAATATCAGTGATAACATTTGTTTTGAAGCATTCATTATGTTTTATGAAATATCGACCGCCTCCCTAACAACTGTATAACCTGTCTTAGCTTGGGCTGGCCATCACGATTACATGATGAAATCCTGTTACCTGATTGGTTAAAGAATCCTGTCAGTCATTACCTGAGGAAGGGTTAAATATATATATCCCAAGAATACCATAATATTGTGCACAAAAATATTTTGACAAAGGTATCAACATGCAACAATACAAAAATGCCCTGAAAAAAAGGGACAACACAAAACTGGTGTTAATTATGATGCAACAAAAGAAACTAAACCACAAGACAAGTCATCCTTCTAAGAACACCCTTATTATCTTAGTCCTATTGTCAGAAATTGTATCTTACTTGAGATTTTTCTTAAGCTTGAACTTTGACCTCAAAATGATATTAATTTTCCGTTGTAGTGTTCTGAGTTAAGTACTGACCATATTAATGATGTAAATACAGCATTGGCTCCATGATAGAAGGCATCAGTTTTAAACCCAGGCTGTAAAATTATTGGTCATTAAATGTGGTAATGGTATTACCCCCTTTCTTATGCTCTGAAATTTTAAGGGTAGATCTCTCAACCCTTCACTTACAGGAAACACCACCAGGGAGGGTTAACTTTTGTATTAATGAGATGAATTTATGTCCAGCAAGTAAAAGGTTAAAGTTGGTTGTAAAAACTCATTAGAGTTTATGTTACTTGTTGGCATCCTGACGACTGAAAATAAATGTTATCTTATATCTTATCTGGAAGGGTTAAAAAAAACAAAGTTTCAAACAAGTTACCAAGAACTGATGAGATATTACAATGAAATGTAAGCATGTCTGCTCTGAGGACTCAAAATGTAACCCTGAGAAAAATTTACAGTTAACTATTTCACAATACTCAGTAGAACAGCTAAAAAATCAGATCAAGAACATTGGTTATAGGTAGCTGACTGTGGGTGTTCTTAGACTGGCAGACAGTAAATCAACATTAAGGGCAGATAACTAACAATGTGCAGATAACTACCATATCACCGCTGTCCAAGGCACACAGATGAAGTGCCTGAAACAAGTAGTATTTTAATATAATATATTCTGATATACATTCATCTATGACATCTATGTGAAGAAATTTAACAATACAATCATGTACTGTAGGCTGACATTTTGTTCAACAATGTCTATTTGCACTAAAGGAGATGAATTTTTCTAAGTTGTAGACCAACAAAAAATGTTTACTAACAGGTAAAATACAGGCCTAATCTGCAATGAAGGATTTCTCTTACCAACATTCTTAAGAGCAGATCATTCTAATTTAAAATGGAAGTCCAAAAACATTGCAATATGTACACATTGACAGTTTTGTAGAATAAAGATTTTCGCATGTATAATAAACATTTGTGAGCTTGCTCCTTAGACTATCAAAAAGGAGTAAAACTCTTTTCAATTGCTGTACATATTCCATGAATCAGCAAAAATGGAGCATTGAAATGATGTTGACTATAACATCAACCATTCATTTACAACTCTCCCAGCGTACTATAGCATAATACAAATGCAAGTTTCAATACTGTTTGGACTATTTCTAAACAGTTAGACAAGTCTGTCTACATAAACCAGTATCTCCAAGTTTAACAATAATGCACATGATAAATGGTTGGCCGACTTCACAGAAAGAAAACGCATAAATCAAGTCATTTTTTTTGCACAAATAAGACTAAAGCTTGTCTATATACATATAGTTCAAGTGTATATTTTATATAAAATTAGAACAGTTTAAGTGTCAAAAATGTCAGAATATTCCAGACATGTATCTCAAAAACTTAGAAGAAATTGTATAAACCACGATGTGAGCAATTTCCCGAATGAATGGTGCCTTACACCCATGCTCTCCGTGTCTGTCTACTTTTTAGTGTCATTATCCTCTTGTCAGCATCAGCAACGGTTAACTTTTTGTCTTAAAAGTCCATTTATCAAAAAACAATCAAAAATACTCACTTCAAACTTAAAATACTGCTTTACTATTAAATGGGGAACCTATTTCAAAAGGACAGGTAACCCTTCAAATTAATTTTGGCAGTTATGCCACTTTTTGAACTACTATTATCCAATTTAATACATGTAGTCTCCAACAGTAAGAAAAGTGGAGCGCATTGCCTACAGACAGCTTTTTTATATGAATTACATCAAACCATGTCTGGTCATTATGACAACCTGATACACTTAATAGAAAAATATCCTAAATGATCGGTAAAAGTGTGTGTGTTACCTTGTTCTTGCAGTCAATAATTGTGTTCATCATCACACAAACTTCTGGAGGGATGAAGTAGTCCGTGCTCTTGCCACCTTTCCGTAGGTACAGCTCAAATGACTTGAGAGTCCTGCCAACAAACCATATCACTATAAAGCACATCAATTAATGGCAGACATATCCTAAAACACATCAAGCTAAAAGTAGTCATTTATGTCTAACAAACAACCATTATTATTCTGGAGATGATCAAAGCTCAAAAAGTTCAAATAATTTACCTTTAAAATCTTTTAAGACCATCACCAAACTGTGTTTTATAAATAAACTGAACATACGACTTTCCATTAAGATTCAACTTCCCATAAAGTTTTATGAAATATATTAACAAATACAGTCAATATAGATAAAACTTAAATCCAAACATTTCTGATAGTCCTATTTTGTTCTTGTTTATTTTTTCAAAACATCCCACTTGTGACATTATGTCAGTCTATATTTAACTGTAGCATTAACAATTTCCATGGACCAATCAGGCAATCTCCATACATGTAGGACAATGTCAGCACTGTACTAGGTAGAACTAATTCTGTTGGAAAATGGATACAGTGAATTAACTGACCACATAGTTCTAGAGAATTTTAAAGAACAGGCTTATGCAGCCTACTTTATATATAAATCTTTAAAGGTTCTTACCTTTTCCCTGATGCCTCAATCATGTCTGCAGCCATCAGTTTGAGCCTGTGGTCGAGATGTTCTGCAAACACCTCCTCTGGCCAGTGAAGATCTCGGATGAATGACTGGAGGGCATCCAGTTTCCATAACATGTCTTCTGATGTGGCACACCCATTACTATGACAACAAAAACAAATAAATATATAATTACTGTCTATAATGATAACTTCACTATTGATTTTACATAGGATGCAGATCTATAAAAGGCAGTCTTTAACTAGACACATGATAACTGGAGAATGATATAAACTATTTATTTGTGTGCATTGCATTGCCTGCCTCGCTTGTATCAAGTTTGCAGGGCTGAATAACATAACAAACATTTAAGTTATTAAAGGGGCATAACTCCTTAAATTGATTTAAGGGTAACCAGCCCTTTTGAAATTGGTAGCAGTTTTGAAAGTAAACATGTATTTTGATTTTAAGTGATTTTTTATGGTTTTTAAGATAAAGTCCTTAAAAAAACAGGTTAATCTACACCAATGCAAATAAAACTGTAGTGACTAAGTGGAGCTAAAAATTGTTTAAAATCATTCCTTAAATGTGGACATTCTTTAGATTTGCAAGGGTCAAATTTTGTTATTTTATTATACAACTGAGGAATGTGGTGCCAGAACACATTTGTCAAGAGACAGATATTGTACCAAAAATGAAAACATACAACTCATAGTAAAGAGTTGCAATGATCAAATGAACAGAAATGATATGAGATCTTTTACCCCTGTGATTCCCAGCGCTCCTTTTCGAAGCCTCGATGTATAGATTGAGCTACAGATGACTCCATCAGATCCACATAACGAACCACCTGGGGCGCAAACATGTCACGTAGGTGTAGGTGAAATTTACCATTGCATAAGTTTTCTGAAAAAAATAATGAAGATCCAATTTTGCTCTTTGCCAATTATTTTTGAAATCAAAACTAAAATTTTGATGATTTTTTTATATAATATTGGCAGTGAATGAAGAAAAATACTTTGAAACACATTTACAGTAGGCCAATTAACCTTTGTCAAGGTGTCATTGTAAACTGTCATAAAATATAATGAAACAAATTAGTTGAAATTGAATATTTTTTGCACAGATTCTGTTTGCATAAGTAATATAAAATGATGGAACAAAAAAGTATCTTTAACACCACATACATTTTCCTGTATTTATCAGATTTTCTGAATACAAAATCTGATTTCTGTTGTAATTTTCATATACTGGGTAGTATTGGACAGTATTGGGCAGTATTGGGTAGTATTGGAGAGTATTGAATAGTACTGGATAGAATTGGATCATATTAGGTAGTATTGGATAGTATTTGATAGTATTAGGTAGTATTGAATAGTATTGGTTAGTATTGGATAGTATTTGGTAGTATTGAGTAGTATTGGGTAGTATTGAATAGTATTTATAGGTAATTATACATTTTACTGTACAATACGGGAATATATTTGGACGAGTACACAGCTTGAAAAGTCATATTGGACGAGCCGAATGACTTTTCAAGCTGTGTACTCCTCCAAATATATTCCGTATTGTACAGTTAAATGTATAATAACCTTTTTATTATATATCTTTCGTTTACTTTGAAATATACATCATCATCATCCCCAACAAATCCATCTGTCAACATTTTGACTTCTGTCCAAACAAAACAACGCTTCCTGGTCAGCTAGACGCTTTACAAGCAGTTTTAAACATATACTAACAAGCGTCTTTATGCACACATGGTTCCCGGTCTTTAATTCGTTAGAGATTGAAATCGGAAACCAGACTAGCATCATTTAGTGCACATGTACCCAACCGTCCAAAATGAAATTAATATATATTTTTTGGATCCAATACGGGAATATATTGAACGGTCAAGTGGTACAAATGCAGATTGTCTATTGGTTATATTTATAAGATATATAATAATGGGTAGTATTGGATAGTATTGGGCAGTATTGGACAGTATTGGGTAGTATTGGATAGTATTGGGTAGTAATGGATAGTATTAGATAGTTTAGGTAGTATTGGATAGAATTGGTTAGTATTGGACAGTATTTCGTAGTATTGAGCATTGGGTAGTATTGAATAGTATTGGGTAGTATCGGATAGTATTGAGTAAATCATGCTGCAAAGGTTAAAATACTAATAAAAACCTGTATGGCTTACAATTAACCAAAGATAGAGGGAGGCCACTCACCATCACTTCTCAGGTAGTCATTGAGCACCTGGAACAAAGGGAAGCTATCCCAGGTATCTGGGGGCTGGGCCTCAAGAGCTGCATCCATGTCGACAGCAAACAGCGACCAGAAGATCTCTGCATGTTCAACTAACAGGTCACTGAACCATGCAAATGCCTGCACAAAAACAACCTGACACTCAGCACCAAGGTTAGATTACTATGGAGCTAGGTCATAAAACTTCAAGATCATTCCTAACAATCTCATTGGTCATTTTTGATTTTTATTAATCCATCCAGTCAGATGCAGATGCTTGATTATGGTCTAGGGACTTGCAAAGTTTTAAAACCTTCGGCCCAAGGAATATGAGCTTTTTTTCAGTACCATATCGGCTTGGTAATTTAAATGGGTTTTTTTCATTTTAATCCATCCACTTAGATTCCAGGAAATGTTCTCAGTCTTTAAGTATTTTAATGGGATGGCATTGGGATTAGCCGGCATTTTTGCCAATACTGTGCAGCAACATTTCTACCATTAAAGCACAGGGGCACTTATGAGGTGTCCAGGGACTGAACCCGGCCAGTCCATTATACTGACACCGACGAGTCAGGCGTAATGCTGTCCCCTTAGCCCCAAGCTTTAGGAAGGAAGCCATTACTACCAACTTTAAAGTCTTTGGTTTGACTTGGCTGGGGTTTGAACCTATGACTTTCCGATCCGCAAGCTGACGCTCAACCACTTGAGCTATTTTAAGTATTTTAATCTTAAGCCTTAGTTTCGTATTTAAAAACAAGGTGAGTGAAGGACAAGGAGTTACTTTTTTAAACAGGTTTAACACACAACAATAAAAAAAAAAGTTTAAAATTAGAATGTGCAAAAAAATCATAACATAAAATGTGTTTGTATATGAAATATTATTCCATGTTATTATCTTATTAACTGAAACCTGTGTATTTATAATTGGCTGAATACATGTTTGAAGTTCTATTTGTACAACTAACAAATCTTTTGGCTTTTAAACAATATTTTGTTTATTAAAATGCAAATACTTAAAAAAAAAAAAAACTTCTAAAATTCATGCAAACAGACAGCATGAAGAATGCAAATTGATTTAGAAGAAAGTATTTTAAGAATTTAGAAATAAAATTTAAAAGTAAAACAAAACATGTTTGACAATATAGAGATAACAAAAGAGAAAATGGCTTTTTGCCAAAAGAAAATGGCATTTTTATATGTACATTTAAATGTTGGTATTACTTTTAAATTGTTTACAGAAAAAAAATGTATTGTTTGGACTAACACAATTTGAAAGCATAAGCCAATTATTTATCAACTAATGGTGCAATGTGCTTAGTGCTTGTGTTAATATCGTTGATGAAGGACAGTCCGGAAGAAACCGTGTACAGTCTCCTGATACAAACCCTCCTGACTAAAATCATCCTGCTATTATGGAAGGTCCTGACAAACCCTCCTAGACTAAAATCATCCTGCTATTGTGGACAAACCCTCCTGTAATTTTTCCTACCGAGACAAAACCAATCCAGTTACTTTAACTTCTAGGACGACATGCTTCCACCACTTTTCTAACCAGGTCAAAAACCCAGAAGTTTTAATATACTCAGCCAAAAAAGAAACCTTACAGTGTATGTTTTTTCTTTTTTTTTCAGTAACCAGATATCCGAATCTGGAAATGATTGTTGGACATGTTAAAGACATGCATATCCAACACAGATAGCATTTTGTTTTTATTGGTTATGTTTTAAATTTGTTTAAATACTGTTTTTTTCATTCATAGGGGTCAAAATTAAATTTATCAGTTTTTAATTGGTGACATTGAAACATTTTATGACGGATGCCGACCATTTCATTTGCATTTGAATCATGTTTGAGTATTCTGTTTTTGAAATCAATATCTGTTATGTCCACCGTTTGCTCTAATCAGTGTATCTACCCGTCGACGCATCGAATTGACGTAACGATGTACGAGCCTATTTGGGAAGGTTGTCCCATTCAATGATCAAGGCATTTGTCAACTGCTGGATATTTTGTGGAGCATGTATACTGCGAACGTTTCTGCCAAGCACGTCCCAGATATGCTCAATCGGATTCATATCTGGAGACATTGCTGGCCATTGCATGAAGTTGACGTTGGATGCTGCCAAGTGAGCGCGTGCAATTCTTGCAGTGTGAGGACGGGTATTGTCATGTTGAAAAACAGCTGGAGCATTTCTCCTCAAGAAAGGAATAGCTTCTGCGTTTAGGACATTGTTGATGTATCTCTGGGCGTGTAAGTTGCCACGCAGAACAATAAGCCTGGTTTTCTGTCCCCCCATTATCCCGCCCCAAACCATAACACCCCCGCCGCCAAAACGGTCATGTTGTCTTACACAGACTGGAGCGAACCGTTCACCTTTACCACGATAAACGCGTACACGGCCGTCGGCATGGCTTAGATTAAACCGTGACTCGTCCGAAAACAAGACAGTGTTCCAGTCACGTCGACGCCAGTTGCGGTGCGCACGTGCCCATCCAAGGCGGGCGCGGCGATGGCGTAACGTAAGTATACCACCAGTATATGGACGTCGCGCTCTAATTGGGCGCCTTTGTGTGCGCAACCCATTGCGAATTGTCTGAGCACAGACGTTATACGCCTGTGCCGTCAACGTCGCGGGTGTGAACCTGTTACGTAAGTGCAATAGGACAATGGCGCGATCGTCCCTTTGGCTAGTTGCTCTTGGTCTACCCGACCTTGGACGATCGTGAACATCACCTGTATGCCTAAAACGCCTAACAAGATCATGAATTGTGGTACGGCTGCAATTAAACGTCCTACTAACGTCAACAACGGAAACTCCACCCTGGATCATTCCAATAGCACGATTTCTCTCGGCCTCTGACAATCGCGGCATTGTAAAACCCTTCAATTTGAGATGTGAATTTATCTGTGCGCTTACTGAAGACATGTACAGTGTTTTGTAACAATGACTATCGGTTACCATACCGCGTGCACGAGGTTCACGTGCAAAAACTGAATTTTTACGCTCGCTTGAATACCACTGATACCATGAGTGCAATATGGTTAACGTGTAGAGTGAATGGATAGTAAAATGTTCTGTCACATACATGTTTTGATTTAAATAAGATATATTAAAAATATCTTAATATTAAAAGTGTAAGGTTTCTTTTTTGGCTGAGTATACTTCAACATTCTTGTCCATGAAATGTACTTAACACACACACACACACACATATCTTATTTTTATGAGCATACACACAAACATACATGTCTAGGCAAAGAAATGTAGTATTTATATTACACAAACATATTTGAACAAACTCTGAATTATACAAGGTTATAAAACAGAATTTGTCCATGAATATTTCCTTTCATTTCATTTCATTTTTGGTCACATCCAACAGACACGTCTGTGAATAAACAGCTGCCTGTCCTTACACATTTGCAGCACATAAGCAGCAAAGGTAGAGGGCATAATGGAAACAAGTGTGTCTGGAGCAAAGTTCTATTCAAAATTTAAATAGCAAATGTAAAAAATGATATTCAGAAGTGATAGTGTTGTTTGTTTTCCTTGTTTTTGGGGGGAAGAAAGGAGGGGGGGCTAGAGTTACACATGTATAAAACAAACACGTTTACAAATATAAAACATGTGCATACATGTGCAAATATTCCAACAAAGGGACTTACTGGTATATAAAACATGTGCACACATGCATACATACACACCTTCACATACACACATATCAAACATGTGAATATATGTGCACATACACACTTACACATACAGACATAGAAAACATATACATATGCGCTGACACACACATATTAGAAACAATCAATCTGCTCTTTGATTTCTATAATCACCAAGAAGAGAATAAATGTTACTGCAAATAACTGTGGACAAAGGTGTTTATTAAACACAGTTTCAACAACATAATTTGAAAATATGTTAAAGGTAAGATACATTGTGAATGAATATATGAGACAAACATTTACATGTTAATTAAAACATACAAAAGTCCTTGTACATGTACACTGCAAACTTCATTCAATAAATGTTAGAATCTATGAGACTACAAAAGCCATTATATGTCTCTAAGCCTTATCCATGTCCCCTTAAATGTTAACAAAGCAGCGTGACACTATCAACAATTAGAGGACTTGTTATTAGTCTAGGGGGACAATATGTAACAAACTGGAAGGTGAAAGATATGTAATTACTGGTATGCTATGTAAGTAACAATATGTACGAAACTTTAAAGTGAAAGATATGTAATTACTGGTATGCTATGTAAGTGACAATATGTACGAAACTTTAAAGTGAAAGATATGTAATTACTGGTATGCTATGTAAGTGACAATATGTACGAAACTTTAAAGTAAAAGATATGTAATTACTGGTATGCTATGTAAGTGACAATATGTACGAAACTTTAAAGTAAAAGATATGTAATTACTGGTATGCTATGTAAGTGACAATATGTACGAAACTTTAAAGTAAAAGATATGTAATTACTGGTATGCTATATTAGTGACAATATGTACGAAACTTTAAAGTAAAAGATATGTAATTACTGGTATGCTATGTAAGTAACAATATGTACGAAACTTTAAAGTGAAAGATATGTAATTACTGGTATGCTATGTAAGTGACAATATGTATGAAACTTTACAGTGAAAGATATGTAATTACTGGTATGCTATGTAAGTGACAATATGTATGAAACTTTACAGTGAGAGATATGTAATTACTGGTATGCTATGTAAGTGACAATATGTACGAAACTTTAAAGTAAAAGACATGTAATTACTGGTATGCTATGTAAGTGACAATATGTATGAAACTTTACAGTGAAAGATATGTAATTACTGGTATGCTATGTAAGTGACAATATGTATGAAACTTTACAGTGAGAGATATGTAATTACTGGTATGCTATGTAAGTGACAATATGTACGAAACTTTAAAGTAAAAGACATGTAATTACTGGTATGCTATGTAAGTGACAATATGTATGAAACTTTAAAGTGAGAGATATGTAATTACTGGTATGCTATGTAAGTGAAAATATGTACGAAACTTTAAAGTGAGAGATATGTAATTACTGGTATGCTATGTAAGTAATGATATGTGAAATTGTACAAATACTGGTGTGTGTCAAAACTGTGTAAATACAGATTTGTAATGCTGTGTGAGTAGCTATGTAAGTTAACACTTTTCAAATACCAGTATGTCAAAGTTATGAAAGCACTGTAAGATCAGAGCTGTTAAAATACTGTTAAGTTGAGGGCATGTAAGTACTGTTATGTCGAGGGTGTGTAAGTACTGTTATGTCGAGGGCACGTAAGTACTGCTAGGTCAAGGGCGTGTAAGTACTGCTAGGTCGAGGTAGTGTAAGTAATGTTATGTCAAGGGCATGTAAGTACTGTTATGTCGAGGGCTGGTAAGTACTGTTATATAGAGGGCGTGTAAGTACTGTTATGTCAAGGGCATGTAAGTACTGTTATGTCAAGGGCATGTAAGTACTGCTAGGTCGAGGGTGTGTAAGTACTGTTATGTCGAGGGTGTGTAAGTACTGTTATGTCGAGGGCATGTAAGTACTGTTATGTCGAGGGTGTGTAAGTTCTGTTATGTCAAGGGCATGTAAGTACTGTTATGTTGAGGGTGTGTAAGTACTGTTATGTCAAGGGCATGTTAGTACTGTTATGTCATGGGCAGGTGAGTACTGTTATGTCAAAGCTGTGTAAGGACTGGTATTTTAAAGCTGTGTTTGTACCAGTATGTCAATGTCATGTAAGGTCTGGTGTTTCAAACTATGCTAGCTATGCTGGTATGTCAAAGGTTTATTGGTACTGTTATGTCAAAAATGTGTAAGTAATGGTAGGTCAGTGCCATATACATTCTAGTTTGTCAAGCTAACTAAGTGCCAGTATGTTAAAGTTGTAAGTCAATGTATAAAAATTACATAAACATAGCATTATAATAAATGTGCATAAAGTAGTCACATCTTCTAAAGTATGTCCGGACTCTTGATTCTGTTTCTGAAAACACCACCAACATAATAGAATATAACACCAATATTAGACTAGGAGCATCTACATCATTTTCTTTTATATGTAAAATATTTATAAATATACAAAATTGTGTCTTTATGAATTTTCATAATCATTGTTTTTAAATAATATCATTACAGAAAACCATGATCAACATGTATAGTGTACTTTCACATACACAAAGATCCAATATTATACTAACTGGTATTCTTTGCCTCAATTAAAAATTATACATGTAACATCAAATCAAAGACATATACCCACAAAAGTCTAATTTTCAAAGAAAAAAATAATGTTGATTACTAGTGACAGCATGTACAACACATCCTGCGGACATCAGCTGAGAACTACTGATGGCAGTCAAACTACTGATGGCAGTTGAACTATCAAAAAACTTTGTTTATACACAATCCAACTAGCCCCGCGCCCCCCACTCCCCCCTCGAAATGTAACTGTTATCCCATTATGGAGGATCTGGATGGCTATTTCCTGTATTATATGTTTTTATACCCCGTGTAAAACCTTTGTGTTTACAGGTCTTAGCAAATATTATATGTCCTGTTATAATTAGAGACACACAATAAATAACAACATATTAAATTATTAAAACATTCATTAATGTCCTTTTGGACTGCTGCATTTCTAACCTTTCATAAATGGCATGTACATATAGAAATAAAAAACAAAAAGAAATCATTTTAAGAGCATTCATAGATCAAGAAAAAATTGCAAAAATGATGATACAAGGAATTAAAAAAAAACACATTATTTTAATAGATTTTAATTTGTATAGTTAATTTCCTAAAGGGGAATCAATCTTTAACTTTCTGTACAAAACCAGAACCTTTTGTATACTGCTTATAACTAAATGAAGACGGTTGTAAGGCAACTGAACTTAACATCTATAATATGGCAAATCTTGATTTAAATCTACATAAAATTTATAGCAAAACATTTTCATGTTCTAAAATAACTGCAAGCACGCAATGACACAAAAAACACTGAGTGCGTTTATGTGCTGTAGGAGCAATATTCAGCCTGTTGAACATTCCTTGCACCTGACACAGGTGCACATTACACACTTGTGAAAACTGAGAAATAACTACACTCATTATTGAGACATCCAAACATAAATATAACATCTTCTATTGTAACAAAATATCATCTATCTTCTACAACAGAAAAAACTTACGAGGCATAAATTGAAAGAGCTATAAATATGAATTAAATACAACTGAGCATCTACAGAAGTGAAACAAGTTACGTGGTTGAGCATTAAACGCTTGAACAATCATAGCTAGAGGTGGCTTTAGTGAGGAGCCAGAGTACATAGCAACACCAAAAAAACAAAGGCTCCCAAATGTGTTCTGAGAAAAATAAACTTTCAAAAGGAAAGAGTGACAAAGGGCAATAACTTAAAGTAAACAATGTGATCAGTGATACAAACAGTATAGCAACATTTAGAAACAGTAGGCATACCTTGTCATTTTTCTGTAGAAAGCACAACATTGTACAACAATTAGTATAAGGTAACAATCAGTTAAACAAAGGAAATATATTTTAAAGGAATTTAGAATAGGGAAAATTGGGTATTTTTCTGGAACAGGTAAAGGTCAATAGATACTCAAGTCAAGGATTTCAGAATGGGAAAAAACAGACATTTATTCTGAAAAAAATAAAGGTTATATTACCAACAGTAAAATGGGGATTGGACTGAGCCTGTGGTACTGGGGGTTATATTTTTAATGTACAATTGAATTAAAACAAAAAGCAATTACCAACTTGTATTAAATAAATCAGCTTAATATTAGAAATTTAAAAGTGAAAAGATCTGTACATAATTAAAAGAAATATGAATAAATTTGTATGTATAAGAATTTGTTACCCATGGCAACCATCAGAGAAAAATGTGCAAATTTATCGTCAGTTTTGATTTTACTGAGCCTTTTGCTTTTAATTGAAATAGTCTAAAAACAGGTGAAAAAGAAGGTATGACTACAAGTTTAATACACTAGTGGGATTGTCAAGTAAATAGTAATGGCAAAATAACTAACAACTTTACCACAAAAAGACAATAGAAGCCCCATCAAAAATTAATGCAATAATAGCTCCATACTGCAACCTTCAAAAGAACACATAGCGCAGTAAAATAGCATAACAGTCTATGTTAATACAAAAAAGAAATGTGTGATCTTCTAATAGTTGTTTTTTTTTCATCTCTTCTGTCACATTAACAGCTCAAAACACAAGGAAGTCTGTCTACATTTAGAAACAAGCAATACAGCATCTGAATTACAAGACAAGAAAACCAATGAGAGGGAAGGGAAGTAAGCAAGATGTTGCCAGGGGAGAGAACTGTCACTTTGACAGAAAGTATTACCTCTGCATGGTGCTCTTCATTCTGCTGTAGGACTTCAACACACAGCTCTGCTAGATGCATGACATCTTCTAGACGCTTCTTAGGACTTGATTCATCCATCTGAGACTCTTTAGTGTTTGGGGAATAATTTAATACAAATGAATATTTTATTTAAATAATCTTTCAATTTTAAATTAATATTTTTAATATGTTTAAATAAATATAAATATAACGCCCCATAGAGAGCAAAACTAGAATAACACTCCAAAACATTGAAAATGTTATTTACAATAGAAGCTTATATTAAGTGTTTAAGAATTGATATAATTTTCCAACATCTGTTGTGTACAAGAGATAACTTTACAATCTTCCTCAGGAGAAAAAAAATGATGTCAAAGTTCCTAAAATTAAACAAAAAATTAACATGGTTGTACCACTAGTTCCTTAATCAAGTTCCTATGCCCTGGGTGCTGATATTACAAACAGTATATTAGGAAAACACAAATATTGACTGCCCCGTTTCCTATATAATCTATGTAGAAAAATGTTTTTTGTTGACCGAGATACTTTACCATCTGATAACTAAAAATAAATAAAAAATAATGGCTAATCACTAAAACTAATCCATGATAGGGCTACTGTTTTATATGAGTCAAACTCAGTCATCATAAAATGAAACAATCCTTGTCATAATTTGATCCATTGTAACAGTTGTAAAGACACAAAACATATTATAACAAACTAAGAATTACTAACTCATTATTAAATAAAACCATAAACTATCATGCCTACATATAAACCATTTACTTGTTTCTTAACTTGTGATAATTTAAATTAAAAATTGTGTATTCAATGAGAGTGTATGGAGCTTGAAGGAAATGAAAGATACCAATGTAAACTGTCACTAAGTATCCTGAAATGAAATGTTTGACATGTATACAACATACACTGACTGTATAATACAACATTAAAGTCACCTGTTTTCCCTCTTTTTTCTGCAAGCATGAAGTAAAGTCAGAAGATATTGAAGTTTAAAACATTTAGAAGGAAGATTAACATGCAGAATTAAAGAATAAAAATATTGTTGCATAAAACAAAAGTATTTTACTGGATAACAAACCTCAAACTAATTAAAGAATAAAAATATTGTTGCATAAAACAAAAGTATTTTACTGGATAACAAACCTCAAACTAATTAAAGAATAAAGATATTGTTGCATAAAACACAAGTATTTTACTGGATAACAAACCTCAAACTAATTAAAGAATAAAAATATTGTTGCATAAAACACAAGTATTTTACTGGATAACAAACCTCAAACTATTGAATGTATTGGAAATAAAATTTGTCTATAATAATTTTTAAAACTATAGACCAATTAAAACCATTTATGGAGAAGGTACAACAATATGTCTGTGAAGGTTTTTTGCAGCTTGAAGATATTTTTCATAATAAACAAAATGTTGAGGGTATAATTTCTGTAATTATGTACATGTAAGCAGAACATTGGGTTTGCTTGTGTTAAAAACAGTGGCATATTAGGTCAGATCACCTGAAGGGAAGGGTTGGTTGGGCCTAAATAAATAGGGTATATTAGAATGGCATATATGCCTGGAATAGTTAGTGTAAGAGTTAGATTCAATAACAAAATACTGGAAAACACTTAAACAGATAAGCAATTGAAATGAAAAGCAAGAGCATTCTCAATTTATTGAAGATGGAAAAAACTTAGAAAAGGCCATTCACCAGAAGAGTAAGGGCACAAAGGTCAAGATAAAGTATACCATGTTTTTCTGAAACAATCAAAACAGAGAGTTGTGACAAAGTCCTTAGACTAGACTGAAGCCATAGCAACAAAGATTCATTCCATTCTTCAACCAATTTGGCATATTTCAGATGCAAGAGAAGTCTGTATAAAGCTTTTAAAAGCAATAAAAGTTCTTAGGCCATCAATACCAATAAAAAAAGAGCACATAGCAGTTTACACTTCTATATAGAGCAGTTCTGAAATAGGTATATAGCAGTTTACACTTCTAGGTAGGCTTCTTCCACCTAAATTAGTTTCAATATCATTTGCACTCAGATTTTATGCTTTTAAACTTTCATGCATGTTGATCTTATGTAGATAATTTATTTATGTTCTTCAAACCTTAATATCTCTTTAAGAATGCTATACCAAACAGATAATTCCTTAAATAGTCTTGTTTACCAAAATACAAATAGACTGTCCAGAAAAAGTTTTGGATCAAATTTGCACCATGCTGACATGTCAAAAAGAAAAACTATGCTCAATCAAGGGTACCTTCAATTTTGGCATACTCTGAGATTCGTGTATAGTTGACCAGGGCAGCGTTCTCGAGGCATTTCTTAATGATGTGTCGAACTTCCTCTGGTGGGACGGGGGTCACGATATCCTTCATTAGTACCTGTCAGAGAGATGAAGAGTGTGCATCTTATTTCATGTCTCATTATAACCAATATTTAATATCTATACCATATACTGTTATGGCATTTAAACTTGATACACTGAGGACAGGTTTATAAGAGATAGGGTGCTGTTTTATTCATAGTCCTAAGACATAATTATGGTCATAATACTACTGAATTTTTTTATGTGTGTTTTAATACACTTTCTTTTCTTGCTATTTAGTTACTTTGCACAGACACAATTATGGTCATATTGGCCATGTCCTTCTAATGTTTGGTGGAGGAAAACCCCAGACATAAGTTAAGTAGAACCACCAGTACATCGCAGGTCAAATGGAAAATCTCCCAACATGAAAGTTCTTGCCCAGACCAGGACTCGATCCAATGAGGTTAGGGGTTAGAAAGTTACAAGTGGGCAACTCTAAATGCCCTGCCATGGGAGTGTTTCCATAAAAGCCCAAGTACTGGAGTTAGCTTTAGAACTAAATAGGAAAATAGACAAAAGGGCCATGATGGTTCTTAATCACTCATCTGAAGACAAGGGCTGTTAGTAGGCTCATACCTGGCATCACATGATTACGTTTTTTTCTTTCAAGATTTTACCTTTCAAGATTTTAAGATTTTACCTAGTGACCTATTTTTTTACCTCACATGACCCAGTTATGAAATCATCCAAGACTTCATGCAAAAAAACATTCTGGTCAAGTTTGATGAAGACTGGGTCATAAACGTGGCCTCTAATGTACTCATGAATTTTTTCCTAAAATTTTACCTAGTGACCTACTTTTGGACCCCTTTTGACCCAGTTACAAAATCATCCAATACGTCATACAGGCATACATTCTGGCCAATTCTTGTGAAGATTGTGCCATAAATGTAGACTCTAGCATGTTCACAATATTTTTCTCAGATTTGACCTTGTGAACTTTCTGACCCCATGTGTCCTAGTTATGAACTCATCCAAGATTTCTTGCAGACAAACATTCTGATCAAGTTTGGTGAACAATGGATAAAAACTGTGGTCTCTAGTGTGTTCACAAGCAAAATGTTGATGACACATGATGCATGCAGAATGAAGGGGTATCAGAGAAGCTCACCTTGAGCACAACAGGTGAGCTAAAAGGGGGTCCACCTGTTAAAGAAGTGGTTATAAATGTTTGGCTCTAGGACTTTTGATAAAATGGTGACTGGTATATAAATTACATCCACATTACAGGGTATTGTTAAGTTTTATGGCTATGCACTAGAGACAGATATCTCAAAGATACAATCATGAAATATACAAAGGTATCTCATAATAGCATGTCCATAAGGTTTGTCTCATTAGGAGTTAAAACAGCAGACCAAGCTTTAAGTCATTCTGCGATGAAGATAATTTGAAGTAGTTATGGTGCTGCCTGCACCGTAATGGCATGCCACCAACACCTTAAATGATACCACACCCAAAGAGAGATCTGAGCGGATAGTCCACCTGAATACCTTCAAAGTGTAAGCATGTTCTTTTATTTGCATTACTCAGTTTTCATGATTATGCTCTTTGGTGTTAATTGGTCTTTGGTGTTGCCTTAAATGCTGGAGTTATGAAACTTAGATCAACCTCATCAACAAAGGTGTCAATTTTCTTGTTTAAGTAAAATGTCTTTTTAAGTATTTTATTGTATTTAGAGCTTATATTTATGCAAAAGTAAAAAAAAAATGCCTTGGCACTATTTTCCAAAATAACAGGTGATGTAGTCCAAGAGTTCCAACTAAAAGGACCTACCTATTATATGGATTACCTCACATATTATATAACGAGGGAGAGAACTTCCCTTTAACCAACATTTCCAATATAATTACCCAAACATAGAGCTAAACATCATTAAACTATACTTGTGAACTAAGCAAAAGAAGGGGAGATATACGGTCTATCTTTCCATGAAACAAACAGATATAAAAAATAATAAATTGAAGTTGTAAAATTAGATGTCATATAAGACCTACTCTTTCCAGTAGAGATAGTGTGGCCTTCAGAGCCCCTTCAGGTCGTCCAAATGGGAAACAATATCTGAAAATAATAGCGTATAGAATTAATGGTAGGGTTGGACCAGACAGGAAACACTACCTGAAAATGATAGCATACAGAAGCAATGATAGGTCTGGACTTGTTTTACATTGCACACACAAACTAATATATATTATTTATTTATTGACTTTTAACTACACACACACACACACACACACACACACACACACACACACCACACACACACACACACACACACACACACACACACACACACATAGTTAAAAGTCAATAATTCTAACTGCTCAGGGACTGGCGCCAACATTTAGAGTTTATAAGTCCAGTGTAAAGTAACATGTTCATACCTGAAGTGGGTGATTTGGTTCTCAAGTAGAATCCGCAGTCTCTCCTTAATCTCATCAAACTTGTCTCTCTCTACCCACAGAACAGTCCCTATACAGTCAGGTCTGAAATAAAAACAACAAAAGTTGGATTATACTAACAACAAATAGTGAAAAATCATTCATAAATTCTTTAAAAGAAGCAATGGATTCAAAAGAGCTTGAGATTACTTTTTCTTTTACAATCACAAGTATTGACCAGGGATTATTTAAGATTTGTTTGAGGATGAGATAGTAAAAAGCGAAGTGAGAAAACAGTAAGAATGTACCTAAGAGTGAAAAAGCTTTACTAAATGTTAGCGTACATGAAGATATTTGAAGACTTCTGATATAGAGGCTGAGATATGTCTGAACATTTGGTGTAAAATAGTACTTGTATCAACCACTTGCTGGAAACACCATTAGGTTGGTGTGTGTTTTATGTTAAACCTTTACTTGCTGGAAACACCATTAGGTTGGTGTGTGTTTGATGTTAACCCTTTACTAGCTGGAAACACCATCAGGTTGGTGAGTGTTTTATGTTAACCCTTTATTTGCTGGAAACACCATTAGGTTGGTGTGTGTTTTATGTTAAACCTTTACTTGCTGGAAACACCATTAGGTTGGTGTGTGTTTTATGTTAAACCTTTACTTGCTGGAAACACCATTAGGTTGGTGTGTGTTTTATGTTAACCCTTTACTTGCTTGAAACACCATCAGGTTGGTGATTGTTTTATGTTAACCCTTTATTTGCTGGAAACACCATTAGGTTGGTGTGTGTTTTATGTTAACCCTTTACTTGCAGGAAACACCATTAGGTTGGTGTGAGTTTTATGTTAAACCTTTACTTGCTGGAAACACCATTAGGTTGGTGTGAGTTTTATGTTAAACCTTTACTTGCTGGAAACACCATTAGGTTGGTGTGTGTTTTATGTTAAACCTTTACTTGCTGGAAACACCATTAGGTTGGTGTGTGTTTTATGTTAAACCTTTACTTGCTGGAAACACCATTAGGTTGGTGTGTGTTTTATGTTAACCCTTTATTTGCTGGAAACACCATTAGGTTGGTGAGTGTTTTATGTTAACCCTTTATTTGCTAGAAACACCATTAGGTTGGTGTGTGTTTTATGTTAACCCTTTACTTGCTGGAAACACCATTAGGTTGGTGTGTGTTTTATGTTAACCCTTTACTTCCTGGAAACACCATTAGGTTGGTGTGTGTTTTATGTTAAACCTTTACTTGCTGGAAACACCATTAGGTTGGTGTGAGTTTTATGTTTTTATGTTAAACCTTTACTTGCTGGAAACACCATTAGGTTGGTGAGTGTTTTATGTTAAACCTTTACTTGCTGGAAACACCATTAGGTTGGTGTGTGTTTTATGTTAATTTGTTGAATGGTGTTTCCAGCAAGTAGATGGTTACAGCAAGTCCTCTTTGAGGGAGTGTCAAATATGGATAACCAATAAAAATAACAAAATGGAATCAACTCACAAATCTTACACATAAAATGAGATAAAATATATTCTGTTTCTGCAATCATTCAGCTGCAATAATACAGCATATATGCAAGAAAAATGTTTTCATGAAAATATTTGGTAAATGTATGACAATACAAAAGTTCTTCTTTCTACTTCAACTTCTACTTCACTGACAAATTATGATTATGACAAAACACGGTAAGCCTATGTTTATGTCTGACGCCTGAAAATGGAAAATGAGTATGCTTCTAAATGCCCATTACCTCTGGCTAGGAAGAAATCTTATATTTCAGACATGAATGATCATGTAAATGTTAAAGAGGAGATAAATACAGGCTGCAAATTTCAAAGAAAGTTCCGGAGGAATGAGTGATAACAAACACTGTAAATAAAACCCCATAATTTCAAGTCTTCCTGCTCTAAGCGGCACTAAAAGCATAAATCATGTCATGGCTAAGCAGCGTTAAAAGCACACATCATGTCTGAGCTGCCTTAACAGGATAAGTCATTTATAAAATGCACTAACAGCAGAAGTCATTTTCTAAATTGTACTAACAGCAGCATTAATGTCTAAGCTGAACTAACAGCAGAAGTCATGTCTCTTCTGCACGAACAGCAGAAGTCATGTCTCTTCTGAACTAACAGCAGAAGTCATGTCTCTTCTGAACTAACAGCAAAATAACTGTCTAAGCTGCACTAAATTTTTAAGTTATTTAAGCTTCACCAACAACAGAAGTCATGACTTAACTGCACTAACAGTAGAACACATGTCTAATCTGTACTAACAGCAGAAGTCAAGTCTATCCTGCACTAACAACAACAGTCATGTCTCTAATGCACTAAAAGCAGAAGCCATGTCTCTACTGCACTAACAACAAAAGGCATGTCTCTAATGCACTAACAGCAGAGGTCATGTCTCTACGGCACTAACAACAAAGGGCATGTCTCTAATGCACTAACAGTAGCAATCACATCCCTACTGCACTAACAGCACAGGTCATTTCCAGACTGCACTAACAGCACATCATGTCTAAACTGCACTAACAGTACAAGTCATGTTTATACTGCACTAACAGCAAAGGTCATCTCCAAACTGCTCTAACAGTACAAGTCATGTCTAAACTGCACTAACAGCACTAGTCATGTCTAAACTGTACTTACAGTAAAAATCATGTCTAAACTGCACTAACATCACCAGTCATGTCTAAAATGCACTAACAGCACAAGTCATGTCTAAACTGCACTTACAGCACATGTCCTGTCTTAACTGAACTAACAGCACAAGTCATGTTTAAACTGCATTAACAGCACATGTCCTTCTAAACGGCACTATAAGCACATGTCCTGCCCAAACTGCACTAACAGCACATGTCCTATCTAAACTGCACTAACAGCATATGTCATGTCTAAACTGCATTAACAGCACAAGTCATGTCAAAACAGCACTAACAACACAAGTCATGTCTAAACTGTACTATAAGCACATGTTCTGTATAAACTGCACTATAAGCACATGTCTTGTCTAAACTGCACTATAAGCACATGTCCTGCCCAAACTGCACTAACAGCGCATGTCCTGTCTAAACTGCACTAACAGCAAATGTTCTTCTAAACTGCACTTACAGCACATGTACTGTCTAAACTGCACTATTAGCACCAGCCATGTCTAAACTGCACTAACAGCACAAGTCATGTCTAAACTGCACTTACAGCACAAGTCCTGTCTAAACTGCACTAACAGCACAAGTCATATCTAAACTGCACTAACAGCACAAGTCATGTCTTAACTGCAATAACAGCACAAGTCATGTTTAAACTGCACTAACAGCACAAACCATGTCTAAACTGCACTAACAGCACATGTCCTGTCTCGGCGCCATATGACCTATCAAGTGTCGGTGTGCCGTAAAGCCCCAAAACAAACATGTCCTGTCTAAACTGCACTAACAGCACAAGTCATGTCTAAGCTGCACTAACAGCACATGTCCTGTCTAAACTTCACTAACAGCACAAGTCATGTCTAAACTGCACTAACAGCACATGTCCTGTCTAAACTTCACTAACAGCACAAGTCATGTCCAAAACTGCATTAACAGCACATGTCCTGTCTTAAACTGCACTAACAGCAAATGTCCTTCTAAACTGCACTTACAGCATATGTACTGTCTAAACTGCACTATTAGCACCAGGCATGTCTAAACTGCACTAACAGCACAAGTCATGTCTAAACTGCACTTACAGCACAAGTCATGTCTAAACTGCACTAACAGCACATGTCCTGTCTTAACTGAACTAACAGCACATGTCCTGTCTAAACTGCACTAACAGCACATGTCCTGTCTAAACTGCACTAACAGCACAAGTCATGTCTAAACTGCACTATAAGCACATGTCCTGTCTAAACTGTACTAACAGCACATGTCCTGTCTAAGATGCACTAACAGCACGCGTCCTGTCTAAGCTGCAATTACAGCTCATGTTCTGTCTCAACTGCACTAACAGAACCAGTCATGTCTAAAATCTACTAACAGCACAAGTCATGTCTAAAATGCACTTAAAGCACAAGTCATGTCTAAACTGCACTAACAGCACATGTCCTGTCTAAGCTGCCTTAACAGCACATGTCCTGTCTAAGCTGCACTTACAGCACCAGTCATGTCTAAAATGCACTAACAGCACAAGTCATGTCTAAAATGAACTAACAGTACAAGTCATGTTTAAACTGCATTAACAGGCTAACAGCACATGTCATGTCTAAACTGCACTAACAGCACCAGTCATGTCTAAAATGCACTAACAGCACAAGTCATGTCAAAACTGCACTAACAGCACATGTCCTGTCTAAACTGCACTAAAAACACAATTCAAGTTTAAACTGCACTATAAGCACATGTCATGTCTAAACTGCACTATAAGCACGTCATGCCTAAACTGCACTAACAGCACGTCATGCCTAAACTGCACTTACAGCACAAGTCATGTCTAAACTGCACTAACAGCACATGTCCTGTCTAAGCTGCACTAACAGCACAATTCATGTCTTAGCTGCACTAACAGTTAAAATCATCAGTTTTGTATTTTGTTTTAAGTTACATGAAAGATAATATTCAAGATTTCAAAATCAACAAGAAAAAACTATTTTATTGCATACTTTTTTTATTTAGAAACACTATTGAAAATATGCGTTAAACTATTACATTGAAAGTGATTTAAAAGATTGTGAATTAAAAAAAATGATACCTCCCTCTATTCATAATCTTGATTTTAGATAATCCTTTGTCATCTAAAATGACCAAACTTTTGTTAATACATTGCACATTCTGAATATGTTTAGTGAAAAAATCGAGATATTTTCAGAATTGGGATATTTTCAGAATTCTTTTAAAAATTTTGTAAAGTGACTTATTAAAAAGGTCATGTGACTTTAGAATAACATTATTGGAAGCAGGCTTTGAGTACCTGCTTGGTAACTCGTTTATGATGATGACTCATCGACATTTCTATCATGACAGGACACAATCATTGATAAAAGCAACTTAAAATATAGAGATCATTTGGTATAAGGAATGAGTATGACAGAGTACTAAAAACAGCAACTAACAACAACCACCTCATAGCAAAAATGATCTTTGGAGCAAATTGTGTTGCAAGGAAGAGTTGTGCCCTTATTCAATACACAACGGTATGTTAATTTTCTTTTTCTCTGCAAGCAAAGTTTTTACAGTATTTATGTATGCAATTCTGTTCATGAACTAAATCAGGAATGTCTTTCATCAGCATTCCTTAGTAGGTAAAAACGGGCTTTAACAAAAACAAGGCAAAAGAAAATAAAACTATATGAATCAAAGCAGATATGAGAAAAAATACAAAAACTTATGACAATATACCAAGGTTCTAAGAGTATTGCAGCATACATAACAATTTGAAAAGGCACAAGACAAAGGTTTTTGCATGCAGTCAAAAGTTAAAGCTACAAGAAAGAACTAAAGCAAGACAAAGAGTCACATTAAGTCACCTGTACATTTCAGTAATTCATAGACAGGCCACATTATTTTACCTATATATTATATTTATTCATTTGGATATCATATTAGTTTACCTTGTTACATACAAAAGAGAAAACCTGACTAAAATTGTACTGTTGGCTTGATGGCCCTGAATGATTCTAGACAGTCACCAAACTGTAACTACCTATTTCCATGGACGTGAGAAGCACAGAAGGCGAAGCTGTAATGGATGAGGGTGGGGTCAATCATGATGCCATTCTCTGCTCGTTCTAGGAGGTCGTTCAGGTAACACAGGTGTCGATGGCAGCCTCGAACCCCATATCTAGCGCAGTATTCATCCAGTACAAACACTTGACCGGGACTGAACCAACCCTGTAAAGATACAGATATATATTGTATACACAGCAAAAAGCAAAATAGTAGTAATAGTACCATGTCTGGTAGAAATTGAAATGGAAATTTAGAGATGACATATGATAGTGAGACAAAAAGATCTTGTTTAATGTTTTGTCCATGCATGTTGATCTGTGAATGTTCAAAGTAATCTTAAATAAAAGCAGTAAATCTTCTTTGTTTTATAGGAAGGTAGTGCCTATCCTCCTACACAGAGTTATAGTTTCTCTAATACGAGTCCCTGCAACAAGCTCATGCTCATGACTATCAAGTTTCTTGTTGACACAAAGAAAAAAAGTTTTGTTACATTTTTTGGAGGTTTGTATTGGTCAGAACATTTCAGATTACTTGGATTATTCAACAATTTTAACAATGACTATGGAATTATTTTCTTTACTTTTCACACAAGGCAGAAGAAGTGCAAATATACACAATAAACATTCACAAAAGAAAGTGGGTAGTTCTACCACTGATTGGTCTAGTGTAACAGTGTATTGTTCGACCATTGATTGGCCTAGAATAAGAAAGTGGGTAGTTCTACCACTGATTGGTCTAGTGTAACACAGTGTATAGTTCTACGATTGATTGGCCTAGCATAAGAAAGTGGGTAGTTCTACCACTGATTGGTCTAGTGTAACACAGTGTGTAAGAGAGTGTGTATTTCTACAACTGTTGGCCTTGTGTAAAAAAGTGTAAAGTTCTACCACTGTTGGCCTAGTGTAAGGAAGTTGGTAGTTCTATCACAGATTGGCCTTGTGTAAGAGGGTGGGTAGTTCTACCACAGAATGGCCTTGTGTAAGAGTGTGTAGTGATTGGTCTAGTGTAATAGATTGTGTAGTTCTACCACTGATTGGTCTAGTGTAAAACAGTGTGTAGTTCTACCACTGATTGGACTAGTGTTAACACAGTATGTTGTTCTACCACTGATTGGTCTAGTGTTAACACAGTATGTAGTTCTACCACTGATTGGCCTTGTTTAAGAGAGTGTGTAGTTCTACCACTGATTGGCCAAGTGCAACTAAGTGTGTGGCTCTACCATTGATTGGTCTAGTGTTACACAGTGTGTAGTTCTAACACAAAGTGTAGATTTACCACTTATTAGTCTAGTGCAACTGAGAGTGTAGTTGTACCACTGATTGTTCTAGTGTATTAGAGTGTGTAGTTTTTCCACTTTAGTCTAGTATAACACAGAGTGAAGTTCTACCGCTGATTGGTCTAGTGTAACACAGAATGTAGTTCTACCCCCGATAAGTCTAGTGTAACACAGTGTGTAGTTCTACCACTGATTGGTCTAGTATAACACAGTGTGTTGTTCTACTACTGATTGGTCTAGTGTAACAGAGTGTGTAGTTCTACCACTAATTTGTCTAGTGTAACACAGTGTGTTGTTCTACCACTGATAGGTCTAGTGTAACATAGTGGGTAGGTTTACCACTGATAGGTCTAGTGTAACACAGAGTGTAGTTCTACTACTGATTGGTCTAGTGTAACACAGAGTGTAGTTCTACTACTGATTGGTCTAGTGTAACACAAAGTGTAGTTCTACCACTGATTGGTCTAGTGTAACACAGTGTGTAGTTCTACCACTGATTGGTCTAGTATAACACAGAGTGTAGTTCTACTACTGATTGGACTAGTGTAACACAGTGTGTTGTTCTACCTCTAATTGGTCTAGTATAACTGGGAGTGTAATTATACCACTGATTGGCCTAGTGTAACACAGTGTGTAATTCTACCACTGATTAGTCTAGTGTAACACAGTGTGTTGTTCTACCTCTGATTGGTCTAGTATAACACAGAGTGTAGTTCTACTACTGTTTGGTCTAGTGTAACACAGAGTGTAGTTCTACTACTGATTGGTCTAGTGTAACACAGTGTGTTGTTCTACCTCTGATTGGTCTAGTATAACTGGGAGTGTAATTATACCACTGATTGGCCTAGTGTAACACAGTGTGCAATTCTACCACTGATTAGTCAAGTGTAACTGAGAGTGTAATTCTACAACTGATTGGTCTAGTGTAACACAGTGTGTAATTCTACCACTGATTGGTCTAGTGTAACACAGTGTGTAGTTCTACTACTGATTGGTCTAGTGTAACACAGTGTGTAATTCTACCACTGATTGGTCTAGTGTAACACAGTGTGTAGTTCTACTACTGATTGGTCTAGTATAACACAGTGTGTAGTTCTACTACTGATTGGTCTAGTATAACACAGTGTGTAGTTCTACCACTGATTGGTCTAGTGTAACTCCGTGTATAGTTCTACCACTGATTGTCCTAGTGTAAGAGAGTGTGTAGTTGTATTTACATTACTAAAATACTGTAGTGTGTCATCAGACAATGTCTTTATACAATGCTATCACAGTAAAAGTGTGTGTCATCAGACAATGTCTTTATACAATGCTATCACAGTAAAAGCAGCATCTTATCTGCTTAAGAAATAGTCTGTCTTCATATAAATAAGATACTTCTTGTTAAACTGGAAAATAATGCAAAAACAGACTCAATTGATACCATAGCAGCTAGACACATTGTTCATCTCTCGAATGTACATTCAAAGACAACTTAATCAGATGAACCAGAGCAGAAAATGGCTTTATTAGGCAACAATCTATTTCTTGATACAAGAAAAGTGAAAAATCTTTCATCAGTCTGCATCCTTGACCTCAGATCAACATGAAGACAAGTTTACAATTCTACTATTAAGAAACTCAGACTGTCAAATTACAAAAAAAGGGATGTGTTATGTTTGTTTTTCATTACTGAAGGGAAATTTATGTATTCATCTTTGAAACAGAGACAAAAGGCTTTTTTTTCAAAGTACCTTTTGTTATTAAGACTGTTTTCTTTACTATCTTTCAGTCTGGGTGATATATCATAGTTGTTGTTTTGGGTGTAAAGCACTTTGGTATAAATAAACATTAAACAAAAAAAACATAGGTTTACAAAAAGCAAACCAAGATGCAACTTCATGGCAATGAAAATAATTTTGTTCTATAAATTATCTGAGTGTTTGTAATATATTTTCTCTTACTAAGAACACCTTATTATAACTAATTTAACAGCAACACAGAGGAAAAAAATCTTTGACTTATTTTGTTGTTTAAATACATTGCTGATACATAACTAATAATTGAATTTTATCTTCTCAACACCTCAGCATGTGTATTCATGTCCCAGTTGAGGCAAGAACTTTATTTTGGAGTTCTTCAGACTGACCTTCAGTGTGCCAGTGGTTCTACCTAGACATTAGTTAGGTCTCTTCCTCCTTAAATGATAAGTGAACAATGAAAATATGTCCACAACTGTGTTGGTAAAATGTACAAAAAAATCCAAACTAAACCAAATATCTCATAATCAATTGCTGGCAATTGATGCTAATCCATAAATATTATACAAGCATTATTCACTACTTTCATCCTTTTTATGCCAATTCATATGATAAATGGCCTTGCTAATAATCTGATGGAGACAGAATCCATCAACTGTTTACCAACTGGCAATATTTGCAAGAAAACAGAAAAACAAACACTTGGGACTTTCCCTTCCAGACAAATGGCACACATAACATGAACTACAGAACTGGCAGACAGATGTGGTGAGGGTGTTAAACCTGTATCTAGTAGCTATATTTATTAGAAACCAATACAAAACCTCAGTTATTTGCTCACAACTACATGCAAAGGTTATAAAACTTATCGTTTCAGACATGACACTAAATACTGCAGATCCTGACGAGACAGCTTCAGGGGGAATTGGATGATCTGGATCTATAGGATTTGTGTAAGCCTGATCAATTTGTCCTTTGCAAGCAATGAGTTAAACAAGGGTTAGTATCTTACCAGACATGTGTAAGCATCATTGAGTCTGTAGTCTAGTGTGAGCGTCTGTAACATTTTAAACAGTTCATGATGGTCGAACGTGCAGGGGTATGCTTGGACGTACTCGTCCAAACCATGCTTTCTGGCCCTGTCTGCATCTGTAATTTCATCATTCAGCAGGTGGTTAGAAAAAGAAGGATTATGAAACACAAGTGGAAGTTCTTTTGTTACACACATGTCTAGAAATAAGTACCTAGGCACAAACATTAACACATAGCATAGCAGACACAAACACATATCCTCAGTCCCAGATGAGCTAATTGTTGTGCATTTAAATTTTATGTAGCAAGATCTTTGTTTTGACTAAGTATCATTTCCCATTATTCAGAAACAAACCCATTACTGTAGGTGCTCATAAATATCGATCATCAATTTCAATATATTTTTAGATGAAATATAAAGGAAATAGCAGGGAAATATACCTCTCATCTGGAACACTGGACATGTCTTCATATATATACAATAAAAAATAAGTGCAAATCAAATATATATGTATTTATGAACACACACATATTTGAGAACACACAGTAACACATTTTTAACCTATTGTCCCTCACACACATGAACATACATAAGAGTTAAACAAAGGCAAATAGAGACAACCTTGTACACACGTACATATACATTCTCAGTCAGCAAAACACAAATGCACAGTGTCCCTAAACAAACAAACAATTACTATGTTCAACTACATAAGGCCAGATTATGTAACAAGCAAGCACAAACATTCTTCAGTTTTGTGACATCAATTTAAAAACATGTTTAGTGGTTATGTAACAAGCAAGCCCAAACATTCTTCACTTTTGTGACATCAATTTAAAAACATGTTTAGTGGTTATGTAACAAGCAAGCACAAACAGTCTTCAGATAGGTCGGCTAATTAATCTAAATAAGAATATTGTTTGTTTGTTTGTTTATTGGGTTTATCGTCCCACCAACAGTATTTCAGTTATCTGGAGACGGTGTCCACTTGAAGCAGATATAGTGCTGCCTTCACTGTGTATAGCATGCCGTGAACACCTGGCATGATACCACACCCAGTCACATTATCCTGACACCGGGCCAACCAGTCGTGGAACTACCCTTATATTTGCTTGAGCGTTAGCAAGGGAGCTATACCACTACCATTTTTAACGACTTTGGTATGTCGCGGCCCGGGATCGAACCTGGGGCCTCCTGTACCTGGAGCCGACGCTCTACCGATTGCGCTACCAGGTTCGGTCTAAATAAGAATATATGACAAAGTCCTATGAGCACTGCAACATATACCAAACTCCGAAAAGACACAGAACGAAGGTAGTGGTTCATTTTGCTGTAAATCAGATGTGGAAATGTAGAGACTTAATACACGTTATATTTATTTTCTTTAATAAACCAATTCTTCATAAAGCTTCCTTAATTTACCAATTAAATTTTTAATTTGTTATAAAATTGAAATAATGCTTTAACAAGAATATGCAATCCAATCTTCAAACATTATCTTTAGAATAAAAGGATATAAAAAGATATGATGTAACCAGAATATTATTGATAAGGCAAGGTCTGCTGCACAAATCTTCACTTCTTTAAGCCTTACTTATGCATAAAAAAATAAGAATCAAGCTTTGTTCTTTAAATGATTATAAAGGTTAAAAGCAACAAAATTTGTTGTATTTTTGTACAAAATTTAAATAACAAAATTACCAACTGTGACTAAGTGGTTGTAACAACATGTACTATATCAAGACTACAACTAGTGTTTCTGAAGCAGGAACAGACTCTCCCAAATCAATGTCTCAGACAGTCTTCTACTAGTTGTATTTTATTGTAGTCAAGTGACTTCTTGAAGATGCAGTGAAAAAACTGCACAGAATTTAGTGTCATGTCAATGTAAAGAAACTATTTAGTTTTACTACAATCTATAGTACCTCCTTGCATGCGAGAAATTTGTGTATTGCTGATTTTGTTTGTCTGGACAACTGGTGGTACAGGTTTATGTGTCTGTCCCGTGGCTCGGTATATTGCCTGAACCCACAGTGCTCGCTCATTCTCGTCATCTGATGCAAAGGTTACATTGTCACCTTCCTTGACACAGTTGAAGAAAAACTTTCCACCTTCAAACTCTGAAAAGGAAGATATTCTAGTTAAACAAAGGAACTAATGCAAAATATCTTAAATTTATTAAAACCAAAAACTATAAATAATCAATAAATATGTACAGTTTAAACAAACTTCATATGTACTTGAAATAAAGCCATGAGAAGAGAAATAACATATGTAAAATGATAACTAATACACCAACTCTTCCAGTTAAAAAATAAAGAAAAATCCAATTTTGTAATTAATTCTGAAAAATAAGTCTTAAATATTAAAAACTTACAGCTTATACTAAATATTTTTAGCAATTTAGATTAATCCCTTCCTTGGTAGAATCAACAATAAGTACCTATAGCAATATATTGTAAATAGTCTTGCTCAAGGAATAACATGGTTGGTTTCAGAGTATAAACCCTGGACCCTGTGGGTCATTCCAGGTTCGAACCCTGGATCCTGTCTGTCCAACAACTAAACCACTGAACTAAACAACCAAAAAATTATCTCAAAGCTAAAATATATTTTATTGAATAGTTTGCACACTTCAAGAATAGAAATTAAGAATAAAAAGACATTTCACTCAATGTGACATATGCCCATAATACTGAAATGACTATTTAATATGACCTTGACCTTAAAGGTTGCACATGTAAAGCTTACACCTGACACATTCAATTCCATGTTTGTACGATGGTCAGTTGACATCCTTTAAATAATATGGTAGTTGTGACAGAAGGAAGGATATGGGATGGGCAGGCAGATGTACAGAGGCAAGGATATGGAATGGGCGAGCAGATGTACAGAGGCAAGGATATGGGATGGGCGAGCAGATGTACAGAGGCAAGGATATGGGATGGGCGAGCAGCTGTACAGAGGCAAGGATATGGGATGGGCGAGCAGATGTACAGAGGCAAGGATATGGGATGGGCGAGCAGCTGTACAGAGGCAAGGATATGGGATGGGCGAGCAGATGTACAGAGGCAAGGATATGGGATGGGCGAGCAGATGTACAGAGGCAAGGATATGGGATGGGCGAGCAGATGTACAGAGGCAAGGATATGGGATGGGTGGGCAGATGTACAGAGGCAAGGATATGGGATGGGTGAGCAGATGTACAGAGGCAAGGATATGGGATGGGCGAGCAGATGTACAGAGGCAAGGATATGGGATGGGCAGCAGATGTACAGAGGCAAGGATATGGGATGGGCGAGCAGATGTACAGAGGCAAGGATATGGGATGGGCGAGCAGATGTACAGAGGCAAGGATATGGGATGGGTGGGCAGATGTACAGAGGCAAGGATATTGGATGGGCGAGCAGATGTACAGAGGCAAGGATATGGGATGGGCGAGCAGATGTACAGAGGCAAGGATATGGGATGGGTGGGCAGATGTACAGAGGCAAGGATATGGGATGGGCGAGCAGATGTACAGAGGCAAGGATATGGGATGGGCGAGCAGATGTACAGAGGCAAGGATATGGGATGGGCGAGCAGATGTACAGAGGTAAGGACAGATCAATGGAGAGTGACTGCTTCATGATACCCTTTGGAACTGAGACATAAGAATTGGACAGACACAGACAGTTTATGCTTCGGGGCATAAAAAAGCCATATAAACAAACATAAGTGACCACAGTACTTTTGGACAAAGAAGGAGGCAAGGGTTTGTTGGTATATTTAACAGTGACCAATGCATGACTCTATTCTGCGGGTCATCATAGGACCCAATACCTCAGTTCTGGGTATATATATGACTCAATCACAAAGTCCTGACCTAGATTAGGTTCGCAGTAGTCCACTGTGAATCCATCAAGCTGCATCATTTCTGTTGGGTCCGGCTTTCTTTCACGATAACTGCACATCGCAAATGTATACTGGGAAACCTTTAATTGAACAAAGAATATAGCATTAAGGCTTCATACAATAAATATAGTCTTATGGCTTCCTTATTGGGTTTTTTACTACTACTACTATTACTACTCCTGCCCCCTACTCATTCTTCCCCTCTATTACCACCACCATACTATTCGCCCTACTCCTACTACTACTTCTACTACTACTTCTATGACTGACTACTACTACTACTACTACCACTACTACTACTACTCCTTCTACTACTACTACCATCCTACTACAATAACTACTGCTGCTTCAACTCCTACAACCACAGCTGCTTCTACTTCTACAACTGCCTACTACTACTGGTCCTCCTCTTCCTCCTCCTTCTTCTACTACTACTGCATACTAGTACTAATTCTCTTAATACTACTTCTCCTCCTACTACTAATATTCTATGTCTACTACTATAACTACTACTACTACTCCTACTACTACTACTACTACTACTACTACTACTACTACAACAATAAAATTCAAAAGCTGAGATCTAGAAACAAATGAATATGCCTTCCTATGTCTGGATGAGATTGTAATATTTCAAGAGAACAGTGCAAGTATTACCATAAGATAAAACGACAGACTACTTTATTTACAGAAGTGGACTTAACAAAACATGACAAGTCATAATGAAGGAAAGAGTTTCTAGATTCTTTGGAACAGCTTTACATATTACAACATGCTCTGAAAAAACTACAGAATACATTTCCTTAAGAAGAGAGCAGAAAAAAACAAACAAGCTAAGATCAGGAAAAAGTGCCTATTCTGCACACAGAACAGTGCATCAGATAATTACACAGGTTACCTTACTGATGTTTTAAAACATCAACAGTCATATCCAGTTAAATTGGTGACTTTAAAGAAAATCTGTTGCTGAATATGAAAAAGGTGGAAGGAACCACATGCTTTCCACATATATAGCAGATCTAGGATGTTGTATACAGATACGCAGAAAATATTTAATACATGCCTGTACTAAAACAAAGTATCTCTTCTTGGCTTTCTTCCAGACATTCTTCCCTTGTGCATAGAGGTATCTGGAATATAGTTAAATAAAATAAAAATAAAAATGTTCAACATGTGGCAAACAAAACAAAAAAACGATTAATATAACTAAAGCATAAAGCACTGAAAAACTGTTTTCAATTGGTTTTTAAGTTGATAGCAATGACACATTTATTATCATTATATCCATGCCTGACTGTTACTAGTGGAAGAAGACCCCAGACCCAAAATAGTCTGGGTAGATCCACCTTCACATTGCATAGAAGATTTCCCTGATTGAAAACTTTAGCTCTGACCAAGACATTAACCCAAGTACTGAGAGGGCCAAGAAGCTAGAGCAATTACAATTTGACAACTCTACCTTTTCAGATATGTAATATACATCCCCAATCAAAACCCACAAGTTTCTTATCCTTATTAAAGGAACCTCATTTTATTCTCAGTCAATAACTAAATAATCAACTGTATTTTGCATCAATTACAAGAGTTGTACATGTGATAATCAAGGGACAGCATCTCGGCTTGAGAATTTAACTATCATTAAGATCTCGGCACCTTGCAAGTAAGATCATGAATATTTCACGAGAATGTCTAGGAATCTATCACGCATGTCATTCTGACTAAGGTTGAAACACATTTAACTAAACAATGATCAAACTACCGACTGACTGACTAAAGCTCCAGACAAGCTGAGTAAAGTTGCCTTCTTCAAGCAATATATCCAATACTCAATCATAATTCTGAAAGAACTTTTTCAAAGTGATTATTCATTGCAATTGTCTCATTGAGATGGTTCAAACGAGTACCAGACCTATTGGGTTTAGATAAGAAATGACAGATCTAGCTAGAGAAATACTTTTTATATTGAGTTCTTAAATGTAATTTATTTTCTGCAATCCTTGACCTTAACCATCCTTAAACTTGCCCAAAAACCACTTAACCACTCTAACTTATTAAACAGTACAGAATAAAAAATACAAATCCTATTCCATGCCATGATATGCTGTTTATAAAATGTTTGTAGTACAAAAAGTGAGATGAACTAAACATAACAGCAAATAGTAAATGTACATGTTAATGTTTACTATTATATATCCTGGTACCTGTAAAAAATAGTCATGGACAAATAAACAGTTGTCCTTTTCTCAGCAATATAAATGACGGGAGGTTTAACTAACCCACAATGTTTCATATTCTGTGGTTTGTCCATTCGGACTGCTATCTTGATGGACAGCTCATCAGGACAGTTCTTGGTTGCCTTCATCCGATGCCACTCCGCCAGCTTGCTGCTGTTTCCTGTAGGATGTAACACCACCTGAAATAACAAATTAACTGTTCTTTTTTGATATGATTAACCACTTGAAAGAACAAATTGTCTGCTGTTACAGGAATGATTTACCTCCTGAAACAATGTTATTTTGAGACCTACTTTGAGAGTCAGGTAGACATGCCAATTGTATGGTGTTTGAACTGCAGTAGTAGCGCCATGCCAGTCTGTATAATAACTGAAATGTATGGGTGTGCAAACAATAAAGCAGAGTATGGCAAATAATGACTCTGTCTTTTTTCTGCCAAAAATATTTGTTGCCACCACCTCCAAACACGGCATCTGTGATGTTCAATTACCTCAATGATAAGATCGACAAGAAAGGCGGCCGTGCGAGTGCTACCTCCCCCAGAATCAGGACAGACAGAAGCACCTTCCATCAGCTGTCTCCAATGATAGGCAACAGGTAGTAAAGTGAACAGAGCAAATGCATACAGGGCAATACAGCATTGGGTAGCATGAAAATAGTCTCTAGAGTTCTACGGCATGCCACCCATTTATTGAAGAAATGAGGCAAAAAAGGCTGTGATGGCACAGCCATGTCACTAGAATGAATGACAACACTGTTGAAAGCGTTTGATCTTGTAGTCAATGGTTGTCATCTACATGGCAGACCCAACATATGTTAGTTAAAATGTGTCAAAATTAACATCAAAGAAATCATCATAACCATGCCACCAACTGACAGGAGATAATGGTGAAACCTGATGTTTTTTTGCGACCCTTCGATGTTAAACAAACAACAACATTTACTAATGAAGTTGCAGTTACCCAACTTAAGTAATCATATACATGAACTTCTGTTTCAGGTGCAGTTGCCCAACTGAAATAATCATTTACATGAACTTCTGTTTTGGGTGGAGTTACACAATAGAAGTAAACATTTCCATTAACTTATGTTTCAGGTGCGGTTACCCAAATGATATACCAGCTTTGTGAATAAGCAAAATGGCATTATCAAATTGGGATAAGATTTTGTTAAACTACCTAATTGTCCAATCTTTGTATGTACAGGTCTTTTGTGTCAAACATTTCACAAACATTTGAATTAGTAGCAAGGTCTGTATGCATTGGGAGAAGTAAATCCAATGACAAGAGGAAAATAGATGACTGAGAAATGTCTGATCAGGATCCATGCCATAACCTGACCAATATGTGCTTAGTAAAAATAGATGGCTGAGAAATGTCTGATCAGGATCCATGCCATAAGCCTGACTAATATGTGCTAAGTAAAAATAGATGGCTGAGAAATGTCTGATCAGGATCCATGCCATAAGCCAGACCATTACATGCTTAGAAAGCTAAGTGTTAGACAGTAGACAAGATAGGTGTAAGAAATGATTGGCTTTACTATTTGCTACAGTTTGTTGTAGCAACAAATATACATCCATTATTCATTTTCAAAGCAATACTTAAGAGAGACAAAATAAATGCATCTACTAAATTGTTTTCAAAGCAAAACTTAAGCCAAGTCCAAGTACCTGGTTCAAACAAAAGGAATCTTTATTCTTAATCCAGCAATTTTAAATTTAAGATAAAATGAAAAAAAAATATGTTAAGTGCATCAAAATTCTTGGCAGCATAAATCTCATTTTTCATGAAAACCCACATCTATGCCTCTCTAATATTTCATCCTAGTTTCTCCTGTCATATTCCCCTGATGCTAATTTCCCACCTCAACTTAGAAAAAAATTCTGACAACATTAAGTTATGCTTATCCAATAAAACACTGTCACTAGGCCAGGCATTACAGCCTTTTATGATCATTTAGATAAAACAATTTCTCAGAAAATATGGATATTATTTCAGAAAAATGGTTACACATTACAGCCCTTTAGGAGAACATAAAACTTTTTCTCTGAAAATTTGGGCACAATTCTCAGAAAAATGACTGCTAGCTGGAGAAGCTAGTTTAAAGCTCATTAGTTGAAAGAAAGTGATTATAAAAAAAAATCAATATACCAAAATTTGGGAAACAATAACTTTCTCAAGATTGAATGGGGAGAACAATTTGGGAAGATTAACGGATTTTCTATAATCATTTCTGATACAAGGAGAAAGGGAGAATAGATAAACTGCTACAAAACATTGCGACATCAGAAACAAAACTTCCTTTATTTCTAAGAATTCTGTAGCAAACATACAATAAACTTTATACTTTATAGACTTATGAAATGTTGGGCTGATTTAATACTTTTGTGTTTCGTTCTTATTTTATTAAAATATCATAATTCATGGAAATATATATATTTGCTATAATATATATAGTTAAAGTCTTAAGAAACAGTTTAAACTATCTGTGTAGGCCATGTGGTTTTATCTCATACTTTTCAGATAACAACTGGATGTACTTCTGAAAAGTATACTACTGTCTTTTTGATCTAATTTAAATTGTATGTTATGATTTTTACAGAGGAATAGTTGTTAAATTACAGTGCTAAATTTCTTATATGTAGTTTGGTTTTATCACATAACATACACAATATTTACATGTAACAAATGTGAAAATGATGGAGCTGTTGTGAAAATTATCAACAACAAAGTTTTATGAAGCTTAAATATATTTCCTTTCATGCTAAGTTTGGTCCTACCAATAATAATGCATGCTCTTCCAATGGTCTACCAATAATAGTATATGCTCTTCCAATGTTCTACCATTAATAGTGTATGCTCTTCCAATGTTTTACCAATAATAGTGTATGCTCTTCCAATGGTCTACCAGTAATAATGCATGCTCTTCTAATGGTCTACCAATAATAGTGTATGCTCTTCCAATGGTCTACCAATAATAGTGTATGCTCTTCAAATGGTCTACCAGTAATAATGCATGCTCTTCCAATAATCTACCAATAATAGTGTATGCTCTTCCAATTGTCTTCCAGTAATAATGCATGCTCTTCCAATGGTCTACCAATAATAGTGCATGCTCTTCAGATGTCCTACTAATAATCGTGTATGCTCTTCAGATGTCCTACTAATAATCGTGTATGCTCTTCAGATGTCCTACCAATAATAGTGTATGCTCTTCAGATGTTCTACCAATAATAGTATATGCTCTTCAGATGTCCTACCAATAATAGTATATGCTCTTCAGATGTCCTACCAGTAATAGTATATGCTCTTCAGATGTTCTACCAATAATAGTATATGCTCTTCAGATGTCCTACCAATAATAGTGCATGCTCTTCAGATGTCCTACTAATAATCGTGTATGCTCTTCAGATGTCCTACCAATAAAAGTATATGCTCCTCAGATATCCAGCCATTAACAGTATAATGCTCTTCAGATGGCATGCCAATAATAATGTATGCTAGTCAGATGTGATACCTGCAGTATACAAGATGAAGAGTGAAAAAAAGAATTTTACAAATTAATTTATAAATAACTGAAACTGTGCCATGCAGCCTGTGGGTTTGGGTCCCACTTGGGGGTGAAAAATTTTGATGTGAGATGGTTTTCAAGCTGACATGTGGTTTAACACAGACAACTGTCTGGAGTCTTCTTTTATTAAAACTGGCAGGATAACACTACAGTGACCATGACTGTGTTGTGCAATGTATCTCAAAACAAAATAAACAAGAACAAGGGTCATGTAATTAAACACTGAACTTAAGTTCATTTCCAAATTCCTGAATGATCAGCTGTCATGAGATTCAGATTGACCAATTAAAACCAATGGCTATAAATGATCAGTCCTAAATCTAAAAACATTCTCAAACATCTGATCTGTCAGATATGAAAATAAACTGACCAATCAGATGCATGAAATCAATTTCAGACTTCTCAATATGCTTAATTTTGTAGCCTCTATCTCAAAGCTCACCTTGCCCAGTTCTTTATCCTCGAGACTCAGCATGCCAGAGCTCTCAGTGTACAGTTTCACCTTGACAACAGGGAGAGGGTGGGTGGTTGTGAAGTCACCCTGGGTATCCCACATTGGTTTGGACGCCTCTGCCTGGTCAGTTTGCAGTTTCTCCCCACCTTCAACCTCCATGGTGCAGTACACAATCTTGTTGGGTGCCAAGGATTTCAGGCCCTTGACCTCTACCACATGAACCTAGAAAAAAAATATGTGTGTATGTAACAAGGTTGCTTTACTTGATTAAATAGGAACTTTTGAGTTTTGCATGGGACAAGGATGAATTTGACAAAATGCATTTACAAATCAATATATTTCTTGATCATCTTGTTAGGGGCTCTGGACTCCATGTATATCACCTTAGTTACATAATTCAACAAAAAAACTTTGAACCATGTTAGGATTATAATTTATTTATTTGTCTGTGTCAGCTGGAGATACAAATGAACAGACCAAACAAACCAGTACTTCTATACTAGTGAGAATTCTATATACACTATTTTCATGGGTAAACCAATTTGTGATGACAAATAGCTGTCGGAAGTAACATCCAGGACTGCAATGAAATCAAGCTCCACATGGAAAATAATCAATTTGCAATAATCAGAACGAAGATGTAATGCACTATAGGAACAGGGAGTCTGTGATTCAGCTCTATCACCATGAGCCAACCTCCATCCAACTGTCAACAACAGAACATTATCTCATCACATATTCCTTCTGAAGTAGATGCATTCAAATACTGTAACCATGCTACATATAAGCCTGACTCTGTTTTCTGGCTCTGTTTCCTAGCATATCACAGTTTTGTCAATTTCAGAGACATATGACATAGAATAAGGAAATACAATGTTGCATCAGAAAGTTTTGGCTGAATGCTGAAGCAATGTTCGTGTACACTAGCAACAAGTATTTTTTCATGATAGTTTAAAAAATGCAAGATTTTTTTTAATCATCATGCTCTACTGTTACATGATGTTAAATTGTTAAACTGCATATTTCAGTTTATATTGGTGTAACACAACATGATATCACTCAGCTGTTTTTGATAATAATGCCAAGTGACATTGATTTTGATAACTTCAGTAGTTTCATGATTATTTTCATGCATAAAATGTCTGCTATGGTGTTAATGTGTACATTGTTATGATCAGAAATAAATAAAAAACTTTACAACTTGCACACAAGAAAATGAACATTCTGACCAAAAAAGAAATATATCACAGTGTTAACTGGTTCATATATTTACTGCCCTTAACAAATTAACTTAACAAAGGCCAAGCCTACAGATAAGCCACTGACCAATCAGCAGAGAGTTTATAAGTTGTTGACTAGGTACAAAATGTGATCCGCAATTTCCTCAATCAAGATGACCCATTCAGGTCTTATTACATTGCAAGGTTATCTGATAAGTTTTTAAAATAAAATTCTGGCTAAACAAAGCCCCTGGGGTCTGAGTGACCCTAATGTTCAGATCTAGATTGATTTAAGGTTGGTGATAGTTTCTTTCTTTGGCTGTCCCAATAAATGTATTAGTGAAATATTAATCACAGTATTTATTATAATCAACTCAGTATCTACTTGTATTTAGTTAACAATGACTTCTTTTTGCCTGTGTTCAATTGAAGTTAGTTTATCCAACAGTTAGCCTATATCAAATACAGTCAAACTTATATTAAGCAGCTACCCAAGGGATTGACGGAAATTGGCTGCTTAAGACAAGTTGGCTGCTTAATACAAAACATCCCTTTGGAGACTATAAGAAATGCAATCTCTTAATTAAGTTCTTAATTAATTAAGTACTCCTACATGTTATTTTTAAATTTTAAACTACATGTGCATGTATTTTATTAAAAAGATTGATTTAGGTGTACATAAATGTATATTAAAAAGAAAAAAAAAGAAAGTCAAAGTAAATGCAACATTTTAATGCATGTCATAATTAAACAATAAAGCATTAATAAACATGTAATAGGAAACATCAATAAATAACTAGGTATCATTTACTCTGAAAAAGACTGTATGATTAAACAACTTAAATACATGTATATACATCTAGCATAATTTAAACTAATATCAGCTGAGCTGTTTGTAAACAGAAGCACATTTATGCATTTGTCACATTTACTTTCTCTGGAAGAAGTCACTTATTGTCGTCTGTTTGACAGCACTGGTTAACTTCATGCTACTGATAATGTCTTCCATGTCTAATGCACTTTTGATTTGATTGTCCTTTCACCAAGGCAAACTCCTTGATCTTGTCAAGGTACAAACTATCTTCGGTGATATTAATGACATTCTTCTGTGCTGGTACGCTCTCTTCCTCCGCCGTCATGTCTTCATTTGTCGTTGTTTCATGTGATGTTTCCATCAGCTCAGATGCTGATTTGTCCCAATCACTCATGTCGTTGTTGCATGTGTCAAAATGTGCATCAATGTTTATGAGGTCCTGAATGTCGCAATCAAAGACCTCTCTAGCCATCTTGTGTAGGGCCAGTGGCAGCTCGTCAACATCAACCTCGAAGGATGTGTCCTGGCTCTCAGGGGCTTTGTTATTGAAACCACATCTTGTAAAGCACTTCTCGATTGTTGAGATCTCTGTTTCTCTCCATGCTCGGTCTATCCAGTGAATAGCCTGGAGCACATTGACATCTTTGATGATTTCCGGGCCCGTCTTTGTTGAGTGCTTGTCCATTTCATTCAGCACATGCTGAAGTTGGCGCTTTCTGTACTTCAGTTTCAGCGTTTAGATGATGCCCTGATCCATGGGCGGGCTGACAGATGTTGTGTTGGCTGGCATGAATTGAAGTTTGACATTCTTCAAAGAAACGTGTGGGTGAGCGGGGGCGTTGTCCAGGAAAAGAAGAACTTTTCTCCTCATCATCTTCCTGTCAAACCATTTCAGCCAATCATCAGCAATGGCAGAGGTCATCCATGCCTTCTGATTGTTGTAGTAGCGTACTTGCAGCTGATCTAGTGTCAAGGAGCCAAAACATCGTGTTTTTTTTTATTTGCCAATGACAACTGGCTGGATTTTTTCCCCAGTCATAGATGCACACAGGGCCACAGTAATCCGTTCTTTTGAGCGCTTTCCACCGGCACATGTCTCCCCCTTTTTAAAGAACATGTTTCTGGTAGTGTCCCTATAAAACAGTCCAGTCTCATCCATATTGAAGATGTCACTTGGCTTGTAGCCTTCACATATTGATGGAAGTTTTTCAATCCATTCATCAACAACATTCATGTTAACTGCTGCCTTTTCACCTGACTGCTTCTTAAACACAATGTTGTTCCTCCGAAGAAATGAGTCCAGCCATCCTGTTGATTCCTTGAAGTCAATGATTCCAAGGTCGCTGCTGAACTTTAATGCCTTCTCTCTTAGTAGTGGACCCGAGACAGGCACTTGTCTAGCCGTTGCGTCAAGAAACCATCGGTGGCATAGTTCATTAATGTCATCATTTGGTGTCGATCGTCGTGGGTGTTTCATTTCGCAATTCTCATTGTCAAATTCTTCCATAATTTCTCTCTTCCTTTTTGCTATGTTCTGGATCTGGGTCCGCTCAACATTAAATTCTGCTGCGACGATTCGCGAACTTTTGCCAGCATCCAGAAGCTTGACAACCTTAACTCGATCTTCTTGCATCAGGCACGTCCGTTTAGACATGATGGATATCTTACTGATAATGCTGACGAGTTCTAAATGTTCCATATTTATACAGTTCAACATTAAAGATAAGACAATTAAATAATAGTTTGTTTTGGTAACAGTTTTAATTTCTCTTTTAACTAAAACAATTAAAAAAGGCCGCCGATATGGCAATGCGCTTTTAAACCTTAACAAGTAATGTCGGCACCTGAATGTTTGTACTTAAACATAAAAGCGGAAGTAGAGTTGTCACGTGATAACTCTCAGGTGAAAATTACATGTGATTATGCAAACTGGACACAGATTGACATTAGTAAAGGTAATTAAAGTACACCGCTACTTAACTGGTACAACAATATCCCTATGCTCATCATATAAAGCTGCCAATTACAAGGTACATGTAGTTAGGCATAGTTTGCCATTGTCACTGTGAAGTGGGTGGGGTGAAGGGGATTAGCGTTCACACGTCCATTTACTGACTACAGCTGATTGGCCGTTGATTGGGGCTCAATTAAGGAAGGATTATTTTGTTTGAAGGTGACCGCTGGCCGCAGAACACAAACGACCGCTTATTACAAAAAAATTAAAGAAGAAATTGCTCGGGGGGAATTGAAGTGATCGCTTACACCAAAATGGCCGCTCTTAACACGCGACCGCTAGTACAAGTTAGACTGTACATGTAAAACTATCTACTTCAGTTTGGGGGATTTGGGGCAGTATTTCTGCACTAACTCATACTTTAGACTAAGTGAATAATTTTGAACACTATCATAATTGTAAGGAGGTAAAATTTGTAAAAATAATGGCCTTAAATGTTGTTGTTTTTTTCAAATTTATAAATAAGGATGAAAGAGATTTCTAATTAATAAACAGAGATATCACCATCTGAGCAGGTTAACCAAAAGTTGGTCTATCATGATCTCAACAGTAAATGGTTACATGGTGTTCTTGTTTTAGAACTAGCTGTACAGTGTGGCTCAGATTGGTAATGAGACAAGGAGTTGTGGTACTTTATTTTTTACATCGATGTAGGTCATGAATACACAGCATTCCACAGTATCTTTTCAGGTAACAGTAACTGATATAATAGATAAATATATAGTTCAAACTGATGGTACCGCCTATAAATAAACAATGATATAGCAACTATATTTCTTACATGCTTCACATGTCCTTAGATCTGCCGTAAAACTATGTTAAGTGATGTAAGTATTTTAATGACCCTTAAAATTAATACTGCCATCAGATAACATGCCTGGAAGGTTTAAATTTTTATCAATTAGTTACCATTCAAACCTACAGTTATACCTTTTTACAACAATATAAATGTGCTTATGAGAGGTAAAGAATTTTAGAAAGAGATGAAAGTATTATTATTAATTTCTATTGATGTTAAGAATTTCAAGCAAAAGGTATATATATTATATATGGTCTTTAATCTCTTGTTTAATTTACTAAAAGTTTTTACACTTTTAATTACTTGGTTTTTATTTTTCCTGCAAATATAGTCACTTTCCTTAACATAATATGTTTTAATCATAAAATTTGACAGTAACATCTTTCCATACTTTATGATTTAATGCAAGTCTAGTCAATTTTGCTATTTTGTTACAATTATTTCCATATGTTTAATAGTAATGAATTGCCACCCTTATTGCCAATAGTGCAGAAAGACACCCAGTTTTTGTGATTTTTGCTCTCATCTTCCTCATATTAGTAAATGTTATAATACATGCATAATTGTACAGTTTCTAGTCTACATTCTCTGACTTATGAGTGGAAGAAGAGAAGATAATTTCAAATAGAAAAATAAAGATTGTCTCAATTACTCTGGCCTATTGGTTAAAATACCAACATCTATTTTTATAACAATGTCACCACTAACAGTACATTGATTTAACTTAAACACAAATTGGAAATTTGTTTATATAGTACATTCAATTATAATATTATTCTTGTTTTAAAATTATACCAGACACATGCATTAAAAGGAAATTAGACAAATGCTTTAAAATAAATAATTAAATGTATTACCATGCAGCAATGATTTGTAGGAAGACATAGATTTCACAAATTTTCATATTTTTATACATTCTCAATCTCCAATTTGCCTTAGTAAGCCAATACAAACATTGCATAAAGATATTTGTTTAGCACTGTTAAGCATATATATTGATAAAGCTTTTGAAATAGTGTAAATATAGATCAACCAGCTCTTTATGCTAAGTATAAACAAATATATCTTGTTTCCATTTCATGAAGGTGTCAGCAGAAATTGAACAATAAGTATGGGTTTATAACAAAAGGCAGCATAATACATGCAACAATGTCAAAAATAAATTGTGTTTGTTCCAAAAAGAACATAAATGAATCTAAAATAAATGTAGTGAATTTCCCCAGGGATATCAAATTTTAAGTGCCTTGAAAAAAAGAGAGACAGGGAAATAAATGGAGGTCATGCATCCAGCATGTCTTGAAGCATATCAATTAGATTGTAGATCTAGCATTAAGTCTATTTACACAAAAAGTACTTACTACACATTTATGATGTGTGCTGCAAAAATTGTGGCATTCACTGCTCCGGAAAAGTAGTCACATTTTGGAACAATTAGAACCAGTGTAGATTAACTGCAGTATATTAAGTTATATATAACCATCCTGTCTCAAAATAGTCCACCTTCAAAAGTGTGGACACATAGTCCGCCTTCAATAGTATGGACATATAGTCCGCCTTCAATAGTGTGGACATATAGTCCGCCTTCAATAGTGTGGACATATAGTCTGCCTTCAATACTGTGGACATATAGTCCGCCTTCAATAGTGTGGACATATAGTCTGCCTACAATAGTGTGGACATATAGTCCGCCTTCAATAGTGTGGACATATAGTCTGCCTACAATAGTGTGGACATATAGTCCGCCTTCAATAGTGTGGACATATAGTCTGCCTTCAATACTGTGGACATATAAACTGCCTTCAATAGTGTGGACATATAGTCTGCCTACAATAGTGTGGACATATAGTCCACCTTCAATAGTGTGGACATATAGTCTGCCTTCAATACTGTGGACATATAGTCTGCCTACAATAGTGTGGACATATAGTCTGCCTATAATAGTGTGGACATATAGTCCACCTTCAATAGTGTGGACATATAGTCTGCCTTCAATACTGTGGACATATAGTCCGCCTTCAATAGTGTGGACATAAAGTCTGCCTCAATAGTATGGACATATAGTCTGCCTACAATAGTGTGGACATATAGTCTGCCTTCAATAGTGTGGGCATATAGTCTGCCTTAAATAGTGTGGACATATAGTCTGCCTTTAATAGTGTGGATATATAGTCTGCCTTTAATAGTGTGGACATAAAGTCTGCCTCAATAGTGTGGCCATATAGTCTGCCTTCAATAGTGTGGACATAAAGTCTGCCTTCAATAGAGTTGACATATAGTCTGCCTTCAATAGTGTGGACATATATTCAGCCTTCAATAGTGTGGACATATAGTCTTCTTTTAATAGTGTGGACATAAAGTCTGCCTTCAATAGAGTTGACATATAGTCTGCCTTCAATAGAGTTGACATAAAGTCTGCCTTCAATAGAGTTGACATATAGTCTGCCTTCAATAGTGTGGACATAAAGTCTGCCTCAATAGTGTGGACATAAAGTCTGCCTCAATAGTGTGGACATATAGTCTGCCTTCAATAGTGAGGACATATAGTCTGCCTCAATAGTGTGGACATATAGTCTGCCTTCAATAGTGTGGACATATAGTCTGCCTTTAATAGTGTGGACATAAAGTCTGCCTCAATAGTGTGGACATATAGTCTGCCTTCAATAGTGTGGACATAAAGTCTGCCTTCAATAGAGTTGACATATAGTCTGCCTTCAATAGTGTGGACATATATTCTGCCTTCAATAGTGTGGACATAAAGTCTGCCTCAATAGTGTGGACATATAGTCTGCCTTCAATAGTGTGGACATAAAGTCTGCCTTCAATAGAGTTGACATATAGTCTGCCTTCAATAGTGTGGACATATATTCTGCCTTCAATAGTGTGGACATATAGTCTGCCTTCAATAGTGTGGACATAAAGTCTGCCTTCAATAGAGTTGACATATAGTCTGCCTTCAATAGTGTGGACATATAGTCTGCCTTTAATAGTGTGGACATATAGTCTGCCTTTAATAGTGTGGACATAAAGTCTGCCTCAATAGTGTGGACATATAGTCTGCCTTCAATAGTGTGGACATATATTCTGCCTTCAATAGTGTGGACATATAGTCTGCCTTCAATAGTGTGAACATAAAGTCTGCCTTCAATAGTGTGGACATAAAGTCTGCCTCAAAAGTGTGGACATATAGTCCACCTTCAATAGTGAGGACATATAGTCCGCCTTCAATAGCGTGGGCATAAAGTCTGCCTCAATAGTATGGACATATAGTCTGCCTTCAATAGTGTGGACATATAGTCTGCCTTTAATAGTGTGGACATATAGTCTGCCTACACTTGTGTGGACATATAGTCTGCCTTCAATACTGTTGACATATAGTCTGCCTTCAATAGTGTGGACACAAAGTCTGCCTCAATAGTGTGGACATATAGTCTGCCTTCAATAGTGAGGACATATAGTCCGCCTTCAATAGTGTGGACATATAGTCTGCCTTCAATAGTGTGGACATATAGTCTGCCTTCAATAGTGAGGACATATAGTCCGCCTTCAATAGTGTGGACATATAGTCTGCCTTCAATAGTGTGAACATATAGTCCGCCTTCAATAGTGTGGACATATAGTCCGCCTTCAATAGTGTGGACACAAAGTCTGCCTCAATAGTGTGGACACAAAGTCTGCCTCAATAGTGTGGACACAAAGTCTGCCTCCAATAGTGAGGACATATAGTCTGCCTTCAATAGTGTGGACATATAGTCTGCCTTCAATAGTGAGGACATATAGTCTGCCTTCAATAGTGAGGACATATAGTCTGCCTTCAATAGTGAGGACATAGGCAGATGGTTAAGATGACAGTAGCACAGCAGTATGTTACCAATGTAAGGAGAGTGGCGACTGAGTTGGCCACTGGTGATATCATGCATCCAACTTTATGTTGTATTTTCATCAACTATAGATGATAGTTTATTGACAAATTCTATATCCATGCAAGTGTTGCATTTTATAATCACATTTGTATCTAATTTTAACAGGCTGGGCATACTCATGTAAACATATGATGATTCTGTTACGAAGGTTTAACTGTTTGACTCTGCCTTTAGTTTGACATCCTATCATGGAAACAAACAGAACTACTTTTTGTTGCACTAGGAATAGTTGCAGTTAGGTCAGCTGCATTAGTTTAAAGCAGTATCACTGTATTCATTGCTTATGCAGTGTATACAAAAAGCAAAAGTTGCAGTTCTTATTGCATTATTTAAACATACAAACTTCAAAGAAAATGTTCATCTTTTATGTCAACAAATCACAATAATTAGAAATATATCAAACCTAGAAGAATAAGTAATAATTCTGACAAGATACTATGGTTGGACTGGTCAAACCCATTTGGCTGCTGAAAATAAAGCCTGAACTTAAAGCCATAATTTAGTCTTGCAGCCACATTGTTTCCTCTTGTCCACATCAGAAATCTAATTCTTAGATGAAATTCAGTAGCAGTTTAAAAAAAGATGATAAAGTCAAAATTGTAATAAAACCAAAAATAGAAATTGCTAGTGTCTTGTAAGATTTGGCAGTCATGTGGTCTTAGGACTGGGCCAATGAGTCACAGTGCCTGCTTGTTAGTATTTAGTTTTATAATCTATTCTGATTAGTACAATTTTAACATTCAAATTTTAACATAGCCCACCAAGTGTAATGTAATTTTGATGTATTTCAAACAGTGCTTATAAGTTCATCTGGATTAAAGTTGGCCCAATGCAGGGTCAGGTTTTGTTTTGGTCAGTTTTCTGTGCCATTTATTTCTTGGTTTGAATTGTTTTGTACCAATTACATTAGTATTCCAAAGATACTATGGCTACAAGCCTACATGTATTTTCATTTTACTTTGTTGTTGTTTGCAGGAATGGAAGATAATTAATGTTTAAATGTTCATCATATATAAGCAAAACCAATAAAAATAACAGTACCATATAAGGAACAATAATATAAAAAAAGTATCAAAGGGACCTGAAAAAAGAACAACTGAGAAGACAGTAGCAAAGATGGCTCACCTTCAAACTAGAGATTAAAATAAATTTTGTTTCATTTTTTATGAGTTTGCAAGTTTTCCTTACTTTACTTATAAACTGTTCATTGACATATGTCTGACTAATACAGACAGCACTAACCTCGAGAGTGAAAGACAGGACAACATCAAACTTGGACAGCCCCGGTTCATTATCCTCCGAGATGTCCAACTTTGAGAGAGATGCGTGCTGAGTTCTGAAATATAATGGAACTTAATCATTATTATCAATATCAACAACATGGTAGTCATAGTTACTGATAGTGTCAACATCATCATCAAAATCATCATATTTTTCAATAATTATTGTGCAAATCATAAACATTGTTTTTATTATCTTCACAATTGTCACAATCATTTTGATCATCAACATCATTATAATTACAATAATACTTATGGTATCATCATCACCACCATCATCATCATCATCATCATCATCATCGTCATCATCATCATCATCATCATCATCATTATCATCATCATCATCATCCTTTTTTAACCACTACTTCCATAAAAAAAAATCAATTTTAACAATGTTTACAACAATAAAAGTAACAAAAACAACAACAACTACTACTACAGTAACAGCAACACCAATAAAAGGTTTCCAACAGTTGGCTATACAAGCTTTCTGTCTCATTACTTGGCCTGATATTCTGAACAAACAAATTTTCTAATTTCAGGACCTGGTCAAAGCCGACGCAAACAATCCTGTCTAATTAATTTGTTAAGACAAACATCTTAACAGCATAACAAATTATACACAGAGTATAAAATATGTCTCATCTTAATTATGATTACTTCTGTGACTGGGATTAATCAGGGGTAAAGGGAAGTGGACAAGCGAGTATTGAAATATTGAGCAGACAAAGAGCCTGTGTTGTTGGCGATAACATGGCCAGGGCTCTGGATAAAGGAGGATAAATCAGACTTAAAGAGCACTTTATCCCACATCCAATAGAAAACCAAACTGACAATGCTATGTTAACTAATACCCCAAGTTAATTCTTAGTAATTAACAAAAGTAATAAAAATTATTGATGAAACTAAGAAGCAAATACAAAACTGTAAGTATGCAAACAAATGAGTTCAGTTTTCTATCCTAGTATTCTATATACAGAGGCTGGTTTAATCAGGAAAATAATGGCATGTGGATTTATTTCAAACATAAACTTGCACCTAATTGTGGGGGCTGTTAAATGATTTCCTTCTGGAGACATAAAGTCCAATTTCCTCAGTTTGCTGCCAACATTAAACCCTCTTACTCATGTTTAACAATCTCCGTGGAAACGAAAATTCTTATAAATCATTTTCATAGACACCTATCTGTTTGTGATTAAATATGATAACTTGCCATTAATGGGAATTTTTAACGATAGTCAGCAGCATTTCACAGAATATCTTCATCCAAAGACTATCTTTGGTGTTACAAATGTAGATATTGCTTAACTGAGATTTAAACATAAGAAAAAATTAACATTCTAAGCCTGGTATAAAGATATCTTATTGACTGTTATCTGTATTTATTCGAGAACAGGCAGAATTAAAATTTAATTTCTAATGAAGGCAGTTGTTATAAAATATTTATAAGGAATTATTTATGAAGATGGGCCAAATTGACAGATAATTTGTTTTGTGTAAATAGTCTAAATTGGAAAACACAGACAGAATGACATTTAAATGTCTTAAGTAGGAAGATATTATAAATAATTTCTTAGTAATAACAAATGAACATTATAAACAAAGTCTCTTGGCATTTGTATTGTGTTGTCTTAATTTTAGAACAGGAGAATCAAACTTAAAATAACTTAGGTAAGTAGATGCTATGAATGATTTTTAAGGAAAATAGAAAAAAAAAATATATATTGGATAGTTCATTTTGTATAATTGAAATAAATTTCCTATTAAATAAGAGTATAACTAACAATGGGTGTCATATGTAAGTTACCATTGTGAAGAATTTCTTAATAATTCAGATATTTAATGTCCATTAAGTTTTGTATGTTAGCTGATAGTTTTTTTTCCTGTTAAACTACTATATAAACTATTTTTATGTAAGATAAAATAGCTCTTTTTTTGTGTTAACTGAAAGAAAACTTTTTCAACTAATTTTTAGCATTTTTGGTCAGTTCACTACAAAAATCTGACAATTCAAAAACAAATTTAGTCCCATTAAAAACAGTTTGTCCACTGTAAAGTTTGATTTTCATTTTGCTTTTTTGCAATGACAAAATTATGTTAATAAAAGCAACAGCTAGCTATTCTTATGGAGGAAGAACTTTTAAAAATATCTGGTTAGAACCAATGGGGCACCACAGATCAACTGGAAGACCATCACATGAAGATTTTCTCTCAGGCTGGGACTCAAACAAACACACTTAGAAACAGAGGACTTTGGGGAGTCACAGATGGACTGTCCTACCCACCCAACTACACTGTGTATAGGCACACTCTCTAGCATTTGAATATTTCTGCTAACATATACTGAATATTAAAGAACTGGTTGCGGTTCCACTTCAGATCACATGTCATCTATCTATTTTAAAACAAATATTTTGCTTGTGATGTAGGACCTTGAGCTTTATGCTAAAAACCACTTACTACAGTTGAATAAATATGGCATTTAGAGATCAAAGTTTCTCTGAAGTAATATTGATAGGGTTGTAAAATTATTGAATGAATGGGTTGGTACAATTATTGAATGAAGAAAAGCATCTCAGGGCATTTGAATAGTTTCAGTTCTGCATCAATACTTATCAGTACTTAATCCTCCATGTTTCATCAAGTACAAACATTTGTATTCAGACATTTCATTTTTGCTTATTTGGTTATATGTCATATATATATATATATATATATATATATGAAATATATACAATCTAATAAGTGACCGCTATATATATATATATATTTCATAGGGTATAAACAATTTATCAATGTTGACTGATATTTTGGAACTGTTAATAAATTGGTGTCTTATTTTGATAGTATTTTTACTTATTCATTTAATTCATGAAGCGTGACAACTGTTGGAACTGAACAGCGGTGAATATTGGAGGTTTTAAAAACTGATCCCTTTCAAATTTTTAGTAGTAAATGTATCTAATTTCAAAAAAAGTTCTATCATTTTATGATTTGATATTATATTATTATGAGAACATTCAACTTTTTTACGCAGTAAGTCCACAATTTCTTACTATGCACCACCTGAAAATGGATGTTATTCATGTGGTCTGCATAGAATATGTCAACATAAAATGTCACTAGCAGAGGTAGTAATTATGGTTATTTTATGGGTTAAATTATAACTCTTCTAATTCTTATAACACATAACTATTAACAATTATGCCATTGCATACATCATAATTTTATAATTATGATAATATTTTATTACAATCTATGCAAAAGACTTGAAGAGTGTGTATACTTTTTCTGTGAAAATATGACGTATGGCCAGAATCCATATATGTGACAGCTGAGTGGCAATCAAGCAAGCACAAAATTCAAGAGAGTGAATCCATTACTGTGGGACAGCAACGAAAACAGCTCAACATCAAAAATGATGTTGATAATCTTATCCACAACATGCAGTGATTTTTCCACAGGTGGATAAGAGGTGCACCCAAAAGACAACAGAAAATTATAATCACTTAATGAAGGAAACCATGAAATATCACTCAAAAGTGTGCTAAAGGAATTAAAAGGGTAGTAACTGAAAATAAACAGATGTACATTTATAGCAACAAGAATTCTAATAAGGATTTATTCTTTATGAGAAAATTAATAAAGATAAATATTAAAAAAATTATATGTAACTTGTAATTTGCTGCATCTGTGCTGGTGTCTGTCACATATATAAATTCTCACCTTTAGAATAAACAAAAAATAGGTTTACTGCCATAAACTAAGAAAGAATTTCAAGTAAGCACAGTAAGGCTGCAACTCATAGAAAGCAAGTGATGATTAAAGCCAGAGTAACATAACTATTTCAATAGTGACCTTCAATCTTTGCTGTGGTTATGTAACTTTAACATTAACTTAATCTTGACAACAGGTAATTGGGTAACCCACTTCAGAAACAATATGCATATAACTTAATCACCAGACAAAAGTCAGACATTCTCCTTTTCACTTTACACTGTCATATTATTTTTCTCCATAAGGAATTATGCAATCTGACTGTGAGACTAGGCTGAGAGGATCTAGGTGACAAAATCTGTAAAATCTTATTTCAGACAATCAAAAGAATTTTAATCATTTATAACAATATCAGGCTTTTGAAACTGGCAAATAATTTTGTGAGGCATGGACAATAATCAACACAAACACATGTGATTGTGAACAAGCAACAATGAAGTATGGTTAAATTTAAAAGGTGAAGGTCACAATGAAATACACCACAGTAAGGTCAAGGCAACATAACTACTTATTAAAAATTATTTTGGAGACCTAATTAATTATAAATGTTTTGATTACATTGATAAATATCAAGGTCATGATGATATAAATAATAATGATAAAAAATATCAAGGTTATGATTTGAATAAAAATCAAGGTAATGGTAAATTTATATAAATGTCAAGGTCATAATAATTCATATAAATATAAAGATTCAGGTCAAATCATATAAATGTCAAGGTCATAATGAGTCATATTTATTTATTTATTCATTTGGATTTTACGGCACACCAACACTTAACAGGTCATACGGCGCCGAATACAAAGAAATTTAATGTGAATATAAATATCAAGATTATGGTCAAATCACATAAATGTCGAGGTCATAATGATTCATATTAATATCAAGGCTAATATCAAATCATATTAATGACAAGGTCATAATGATTCATATAAATATCAACGTTATAGTAAATGTATATAATTGTCAAGGTCAGAAAGATTCATATAAATATCAAGATTAGGGTCAATTCATATAAATGTCAAGGTCATAATGATTCATATAAATATCAAGGTTAATGTCAAATCATATTAATGGCAAGGTCATATTAATTTGTATAAATATCAGGATATGATTAATTTCTGATTTTAAGGTCATACTGACTGGCATAAATATCAGGGTTATGGTCAATTAGTATAAAAATTAAGTTTATGATGAACAGTATAAATATCAAGGTCACAGTAGCAGGAAGAAACTAGATATTATAGCATGAATATCCAACAAGCTTTTGAACAGCTTGGTAAGACAATAAAATAACAGACTGCACTATTTTAAATTGAAAACATGTTTAAGTTATCTCTCTTGTCAGTATGGATTTTCTCTTACATAATCAAGAAATATTTTCATTTATATTAGCAATATGCTCATTTTCATAAAATGTTTAAGCAAAATTATTCCCTATGTACTTTATTGTATAAGCTATGATTTAATACGCATGTGAACATATTCATAACTTCACAGTAATTATAATATCGAGACCTACCCAAAGAAATGAATATCTCAATGTGATTTAACAAGCTGACAAGAAAAACAATCTATAAATACAAAAAGGGGAAATTCTAATAGGAGATTGTCTTGTTCATTTGCTACTATAACGTTTGTGACTTTATGAGAAAAAATAATTGTTTACTTGCTACTTTAGCATTGGTTAATTTGTGTGAAAATTTGTGGGGGGTTTTCACACAACAAATTTTATAAATTAGACAAGCAGCTGTAACTATCAGCTAATGAGTCTACATTTCTCTAAACCTAGCCAAGACTAAAAAATCTTATTTACAACAGCAGTTTACAATGGACTATTGCAGCTTCCTCAAGGGCTAACCCTTTACTTTACCAACTTGCTTTATGATTTAGATCATTTTTTGCCAAACACAATTTATCAGTTATAGGAGCAAATAATAACTGCCATCATAGGCAAGTGAAATTAAACACCTCCTAATTATAACTTAAGCTTGAAAGCTTTCATATATCGGAAAAAGAAAGGGTTAACTCTTATAAATCTCTAAAAATTAAAGTTCTATTGTCAATTAGATTCAATGTCACCTATGAAAGACAGGGTTAATCTAGCAAGGATAAACAAATAACACATGGCAACGGGCAACAGAGGTCACTGACGAAAGGTAGTCTCAAGCACAGGTTGAACACAGAACACTGTGATCAGAGGACATCACCACCTTGTCAACCATGTACATAAAATATTAACCGTAACTGTGAATATTTCTTAATTAACCATTAATGTTTCAGTAATTTTCTTACACCTACATGAAAAGGTGACTAGGCATTTAGATTGGTACTCAGCTGTAAATAGTGTATGTCCTAATAAAACAGCTCCTTGTAAGAGCGGGGGCTTCTTTATATATTTCTCTTCCAAACACCATATTGTAAGTTTCAGAGACAATTTAATAAACATGAACAGCACATTATAATGTAAGCTGACAATAAAATTCATAATGTGTTTGTAAATTATTTTTACTCTAACATATCCTTGTAGCAGACTTTCGTTAAAGCTCAGCTTCATCAAAAGGATTTTTTTTAGTACAATTTGTCATCAAGTTTCAGAGAAAATACTGATTTTGTGCAGTGATTCAAAAGAGGAAATATACAAAATGGCCATTTTTCTGGGTAACATTTCTTACAATTCTCCTGAAATTAAAAACCAATGGTCTGGTAGAAATTTAAAGAATAAAAACTAACAACGAAGAGTAGCTGGGCTGCAACATTGATAATATTAAAATATTTTTGTTGCTGTTTTTACAAAAAAGGTTTGCTGTAAAGCCTGAAACATTTCCTAGTTGATTCATTGCACTATAAAGGCTAAAAAATAATTCCTTGTTCTATTTTGTTGTCAAAAGTTATGGACAGTGAACATATATAAATATTAAAAAAAATACTTGATTAAGACTTCTACAAAGCATTTAACATTTGCATAAGTCACACCCTCTGCACAGCAACACCTCTCAGCAGCAACATTTTTGTGTGCTTCCAACAAAAGTTGCCGTGGAGAGGTTCCACCATATTTTGGAGTTCTATAATCTTAAACTAGTCCTTCTGACTTTTTGATGATACTGAACGCCTGGTTGACATGACGGTGATGGAGAGCCGTGAGAGCTAGAGGGGTTACCATAGAAACTCTAACCTGACACTCCGAGCCACACCCTTTGGGGATCTGCCAATGACAGTTCAAAAAATGTGTGAGTAAAATACAAGCATACATTTTAACCCTTTACGTGCTGGAAACACCATTAGGGTATGATATGTTTTAAAAGAAAGAAATGGCGTTTCCAGCACATAGAAGGATACTGAATACAGTTATACATGTTAAAAAAGGTGTAAAAATGAAACAAAATGCAAACATTGTACTGTGTCTACATGCAGAACACTGATACTGATAATGGTGGTGTTGATGATGCTGCTATTGATACTGATGATGGTTATTATTATGGCCAGGAGAATTGTTAATACAATCAGGCAAGTTATGAAGCATAATTAAACATGATGCAAATATGGTTATCACATGCATGATTTTATAATAAAAAAAATAATTATGTAAGTATATATATTTAGTATATAAATATTTATACTACTAATATGACTACAAATTCTTATAATAATAATGATGATGATAATTATAATAATAATAAAAATGTAAAAATGATAATGATAATAATAATAATAATAATAACAATAATAATAATTAAAGTAATTATCATAATAATAATAATAAAAATAAAAACACATCTATTACTACTAATAGCAATATTAACAAATATTATATTTATTCCTATTTCTACAACTTTTACCACTAATAATATAAATATTAGATAACAAAACTAATTAAATAACTTTAGAATTGCTAATATTATTATTATGTGAAAAGTGAAATAGGTGTATTTTTGGTAAAAATATGGAAAAAGGTGCAACCTACAGCTGTTTATACTATGAGGTCCATACAAAACATCCATAAAATCATAAACAAACAGCAGTTACAGCTGATTGAAATCTACATTTATGCTCCAGGAAATTTTATATTGTATATATATATACAACTTGTAGAATCATAGCACTGAAAGTGCTGGCTGGGCAGTGTTAGTTTAACCCTGTAAGCAATCAATGCTAAACAGATATTATGCAACAAGCTTAGTACATGTGTGTTATATAGACATTTTTGTGGTATTACCGTATACCTGTATTTATGTCTTTGTATAGTCATCTTCAGCGGGGGGAGGGCAGAACCAGTATGACAACAACAATCACTGTTATAAGAATTTTAGTTTTCTATTAGAACTTTCAGAAAATTAAACAACAGTGAATAGCTAGTTAAGACTAAGTCACAATTAAAATATTCAGACCAGTATGGTGTCATTTGGCAACTCTGGTCTAACTATCCTCAGATGGCCATTCCAGTATTGTTTTTGTTTTGCACAGACATAATTAAGGTCATATTGGCAATGTCCAGTTAATTAATAGTAGAGGTAAACCCCAGACATATGCCTAGCTAGAATCACTAGCACACTGCAGATCAGCTACCATGTAAGTTTTCATTCCTGAGCAGGTTTGTTTGTTTAAATGTAACTTAATTACAAATGAAACTGCTAGTCAATTAACACATGCAGCTTCTTGGTTGCAGTATCCAAATGTTCTGTATATTGTTTTAAATATTTGTTTTATTACATAGTGCAATTGTTTGTCTAGAGTGTAGCAATATTGCCAAAACTTAAACAAACTGAAGTCAATTTTTCATTTACCCAACCAGACACAAGCCTTGTAACTGTTATTACCAAACCAAGGTTGATTGATATTGCTTCTAGAATATATATAGTAGTAGTAACATGAATAAACCAAAACTTGTGCATGCCTTCTGTCTCCAGTGAAGCACACTGTATCACTTAGCTCAGAAGTAGTATCACATTCAAACGTGCTTCATTGCTATTTAGCATTGTGTAACTTGAAATAACCATCATTAACATCAGTAAAACTCTCAGATTGAGGCATTTGTATACTTTTGTATGTTTTGTTTGTTGGATTTACAGTCCCATCCACAACATTTCAGTTATTTGGAGACAGTGTCCATTTAATGCAGATATGGTGCTGCCTTATTCATACAGTGAACATTTGGCATGATGCAATACCCAGTCACATTATCCTACACTTCACCCATAGTGCTACCAGGTTCAGAGCATTTCCACTGACAAGAGCATTCATATCAGGGATCGATCAGAATTCAAAGGACTTTAATAAACAGTGTAGATGACATATGTTTACCCACTATATTTAATGTTATATTAACAACTTACCTCCAACTCAGAAGATGTCAGTCTGGGAGATAATTCTTTTCTATTTCAAAAGTTGCCTATTGGTATGTCATTTGCATTATTTATTCCACGCTAGGGCCTGTATGTACCAACGCATTTCCAAGCCCAAGTCATGACTTGAGTTCAAGTCACCATTTTCAGATGAAAAAACCTAAGCTTTTGTATGCAGTTAAAATGGGACTTGAAACTAAAATAGCAATATACGCCTTGACCCCTGCAATCTTTTTCTGAATTAAGATTGCACCTTTCTTTCCCGATCACATACAGTAAAGGCAGATATAGTTGTGAAATAGGTACAGCTTGTATAAAATATTCACTGATAAGCAAGGACAAAAAGGGTAATGTCACAATATTTTGCCCAAGTTACATACTAAAAGAACAAAAAAAAACGCAATCCTGCACCTCGAAAATTACAAACAATGGCTGTCTTGATGTCAAGATGTCATGGGCAAACAATATAAGGTATTGATAGAGATTATTAATTGATATATAGTTTAACTAATTGGGCAAGTTCATAAGGTAAGTCTGATCAGCTATTAATGTAAAAATATTAATAACTTCACATTTTCACTAATGATATTTCTATTAATTTCAATGATATCTGTAATATTTTCAATGATGTTTGTGTTAATTTAAATGACTTCTGTATTAATTTCAATGAAATTTGTATTGATTTCATCCACAGTCTGAACAAAATCAATAAAATGTTTAAATAATTCAATTAAACTCGAACAAAAGAAGAATTTTACAGGACAAAAATGGCAATTAGAAAGGCTCCAGCAACAAGGAACCAAGTAGAATAAAATAAATTTAAACAACATGGCTACTGTTTCCATTTAATTTTAAAAATTCTTTAGATGTTCTAAAGTTTATACACATAAACAAGCTAACTGAAAAGCTATAAAACAGATCAATCATTCAAGCCTTGCCAAAACATGCATCTCATATACAATATGAAGGTTAGTTATGTTCCTGACTTCTAACTCCCCACACTCCATACACTCTTAGGGTTTTTAGTCCAGGGGCAAAACATTTCATGTGGGAATGTCTCTCACCTGACCTATGGTGTGGCAGTGATTCTGCCCAGACATTTCATGTGGGAATGTCTCTCACCTGACCCATGGTATGGCAGTGATGTCTCTCACCTGACCTATGGTGTGGCAGTGATGTCTCTCACCTGACCCATGGTATGGCAGTGATGTCTCTCACCTGACCTATGGTGTGGCAGTGATTCTGCCCAGACATTTCATGTGGGAATGTCTCTCACCTGACCCATGGTATGGCAGTGATTCTGCCCAGACATTTCATGTGGGAATGTCTCTCACCTGACCCATGGTATGGCAGTGATGTCTCTCACCTGACCTTTGGTGTGGCAGTGATGTCTCTCACCTGACCCATGGTATGGCAGTGATGTCTCTCACCTGACCTATGGTGTGGCAGTGATGTCTCTCACCTGACCCATGGTATGGCAGTGATGTCTCTCACCTGACTTATGGTATGGCAGTGATGTCTCTCACCTGACCTATGGTGTGGCAGTGATTCTGCCCAGACATTTCATGTGGGAATGTCTCTCACCTGACCCATGGTATGGCAGTGATGTCTCTCACCTGACCTATGGTGTGGCAGTGATGTCTCTCACCTGACCCATGGTATGGCAGTGATGTCTCTCACCTGACCTATGGTGTGGCAGTGATTCTGCCCAGACATTTCATGTGGGAATGTCTCTCACCTGACCTATGGTATGGCAGTGATGTCTCTCACCTGACCTATGGTGTGGCAGTGATTCTGCCGAGACATTTCATGTGGGAATGTCTCTCACCTGACCCATGGTGTGGCAGTGATGTCTCTCACCTGACCTATGGTATGGCAGTGATGTCTCTCACCTGACCTATGGTGTGGCAGTGATGTCTCTCACCTGACCCATGGTATGGCAGTGATGTCTCTCACCTGACCTATGGTGTGGCAGTGATTCTGCCCAGACATTTCATGTGGGAATGTCTCTCACCTGACCTATGGTATGGCAGTGATGTCTCTCACCTGACCTATGGTATGGCAGTGATGTCTCTCACCTGACCCATGGTATGGCAGTGATGTCTCTCACCTGACCTATGGTATGGCAGTGATGTCTCTCACCTGACCTATGGTATGGCAGTGATGTCTCTCACCTGACCCATGGTATGGCAGTGATGTCTCTCACCTGACCCATGGTGTGGCAGTGATTCTGCCGAGACATTTCATGTGGGAATGTCTCTCACCTGACCTATGGTATGGCAGTGATGTCTCTCACCTGACCTATGGTGTGGCAGTGATTCTGCCCAGACATTTCATGTGGGAATGTCTCTCACCTGACCCATGGTATGGCAGTGATGTCTCTCACCTGACCTATGGTATGGCAGTGATGTCTCTCACCTGACCTATGGTGTGGCAGTGATGTCTCTCACCTGACCTATGGTATGGCAGTGATTCTGCCCAGACATTTCATGTGGGAATGTCTCTCACCTGACCTATGGTGTGGCAGTGATTCTGCCGAGACATTTCATGTGGGAATGTCTCTCACCTGACCTATGGTATGGCAGTGATGTCTCTCACCTGACCTATGGTATGGCAGTGATTCTGCCCAGACATTTCATGTGGGAATGTCTCTCACCTGACCTATGGTGTGGCAGTGATTCTGCCCAGACATTTCATGTGGGAATGTCTCTCACCTGACCCATGGTATGACAGTGATGTCTCTCACCTGACCTATGGTATGGCAGTGATTCTGCCCAGACATTTCATGTGGGAATGTCTCTCACCTGACCTATGGTGTGGCAGTGATTCTGCCCAGACATTTCATGTGGGAATGTCTCTCACCTGACCCATGGTGTGGCAGTGATGTCTCTCACCTGACCCATGGTATGGCAGTGATGTCTCTCACCTGACCCATGGTATGGCAGTGATGTCTCTCACCTGACCTATGGTGTGGCAGTGATTCTGCCGAGACATTTGCCTGGGGTTTCCATCTAACAAGTAGTATCTTAACATTGCTAAAATGTGTCACTGCTAATTAAAAAACAATTCAAATTTAGGGAAGCAATATATTCTATAATTTTTCACTAACCCCAATATTGTAAGTACTCATTGTTGCTGTTACATGGCCAAGGATAACCACCAGAAACAGGTATATAGAAGTTGTAAGGGAAACAAAAGCTTATTACATTACATATGTTTATTTATCTTTAGTCTGAGCTTGATAGGTTTTTAAAAATGTAAGTTTAATCTTAAAGTTATAAAAGTATTTACAAGTAAGCATTGAAAACATACTGCATCAAGTTTAATCATAAGTTTCTGTACTGTACACTAAGCAGAGACATGACATACCAAAGTTTTATTTTTAATTTTAATATTTGGAACTGTAAAATTTAAACCCTGCTTGAGTTCTCCCATCAGAATAAATATAACCAAATTGTATGTGCTACTTAGTAACATTGATATACTGGGTTTCTTGTCATATTCTGGTGCCTGGCACTGGTTTACAGCATACACCAATATCTCCCCAAAGTATAATACAGTCACAAACTGTGCATTTTCAAGTGGCATCCAGGTTTCTCAGAAGGCATAAATCAAAGTCTGCAAGAATCTCTATTGAAACTCATTTCATAATATCAAGGTAGCCCAGGTGTTGGAAGTGTGGCATTTTTTACCAAAATGTTAAAGACCTGTTATCATTCAGGGAAAAGATATGCAGATTTTCTTCTTAAATCTAGTTTTAGATGCTGTAATCATTTTGCAAAGAATATAAATAAATACATCTATGATAACAACTGGTAATTTGTTTTGTGTTTTCAATTATAAGTCAAAAGGGGAATATATAATAGATTGTTGTGTATTTTTTTAAATAAATTTTCATGAATTTTTTATGACACATCTAATTTCCATGAAATATCCAATTTTCTTCATACATTCAATTTTACCAGTAACTTTAAAAAAAATAATAATAAAATTTAAGTCCTGTATGAATTGTCAGAGCCTTACTAAAATGACAGTTTTGCACAAACTATTTGTTAATGTTGATATACTTGGTTTCTTTCCCTATTCTAAAACATAATGCTCTTCTTATTATGGTCCCTTCACCAGTACCATCCTCATATAATACAGTCACAAAATGTGCTTTCCCCTATCTTGCATCTTTCCAAATGGCATCTAGATTTCTCAAAAGGCATACATTAATGAAATTAAGTCTGCATCATTTTCAAATCAAGCCCATTCCACAATATCTAGTTAGATCATTGGTGTTTGATGGTTTCAGACAAAAGTTAGTGGCCTGTTTCTGCTAGTGGCTTAAACTAGTTTGGGACATTTATCATTGTTAAACTGAACTATGGGACTTGCTTTAGTCTACAATAAAGTGTCCTGGATGTATAAGAAAACAACAATCAAAAGGTGGGACTACTTTCTTACCAAAAATATCTATGTTAATAGGATACAAATAAGTAAGTTTATTTACCAAAAAAAAATCAAATATTGATCAATTTCTATTAAATCTATAAATTTTCTGGCAGGATTTATATTTTATCACTAATAAACAGGAAGATGCAGGTAGAAGACTTTGAAAAAGCAATTGCAACACATGTGTTTTAGTATCAGATTGACAATACATGTTAATATAATATTCCGCCCATTGATCACTTCTAGAAAAAATACTCAATGCGGAGATGGTTTTTAAAGGTAAAGCACTTATCAACATTTGAGCAAGCGTGTTAAAAGCCGATTTCAACTGTCTAAAATGGATGTACATATATGTTTTGGTACATACATTTACATTACATGTAGAATTATTCTTTATTTTTTAATAATTAAATTAGCTGGATTGTTGATGGTTCTATGTCATAAGCAAACTTAGCTTTATTTGTGTTGGATATAGGGATATGCCGGCATTTTTTTTTATGCTGTCCCATAAGTCCCCAGTGTTAGGCAGGAAGCCACTACTACCAACTTTAAAGTCTTTGGTTTGGCCCAGCTGGCATTTGAAAGTGCAACCTTCCGATCCACAAGCCGACAGTCTACCAATTGAGTTATTGCGGCCTGTGTGTGTTGGATATAAGAAACAGAAAGTATACATGATAACAATAAGCTTAGTCCTTTATGATACACTTCAATTAAATGTCACACTGACTGACAGCTCATATGAACAATGTATCAACTCCTCTCCATGTATTTCAATTCAATAGTTAGCCCAACTTGGTGTAAGATCTATATTCTGGCAAGCCTATTCTAACCAGTCCCAGAAACAGTACACCATCCTAACTTCCCAATAACTACAAACATATGGCATTATAACTATCTGTCAATGATATTTATAACCATCATAATCATAAACTTGGGGTGCGTAGTGGTAGAGCCACCGACTTGTAATTACTCAGGCTGTGTAACCTGCAGTCGCATGGGTTCAAGGTCCATTTAGGGCGAAGCATTTAATGGGGGAAGGTCTTCCAGTTAAACTATGGGCACCGGTTGTCCTACCCAGACAATAGTCTGGGGTCTTCCTCCACCATAACAGCTGGATGTCGCTATAATGATCATAATTGGTCGCTGCAATGTATCTCAAAAACAAGTACTAAATTTATGAAAAGTTTTACCCTTTATGATGCTACATGTTATTCACACCTGCTGCTGTGGGAGCCTGCAGTCGTGATCGAGGTAAAGTAGCCAATTGTAAATTTTCTGACTCCTTAATATCTTATCGTGTGGGTTTGAGTCATGATAAATTAAAATGGGCATTAAAATTAGTTTTAAGGTTACCTGCCCTTTTTAAAATAGGTTCCCATTTGATAGTGAATAAGTGTTCTAATTTGAAGTGAATATCTCTGACAGTTGTCAAAAAATGGATCTTAACAGAAAGGTCAACCAACGCCAGTGCCAACTAAAGTATCATGACAATAGCCAATTTTTTCCTTGGTGAGAAAGTCATCCAGCTGAAATATTGTAGATCAGCCTTGACATTTGTCAGGGGTCTTCTTCCACCAAAATAGCTGGACAGTGATATAATGGGCTTATTTGTTTCAGTACAATGTATCTCTAAAACTAAAACCAAACCAAACTTGTACTGTATTCTTAAAATTTCGTGCAAAGGTAAATAGACATTATTACAGATACAGAGAACCAAATAGTATAAATCCTGATCAAAAAGCAACCACAGAAAGATGGCCGATCTAGATCTACACTATTTGCCAACACCTGATCAAATTTTCCTTAGCAGGTTAAAAGTTTAGATATGTGAGAATGATGATAGATTAACACTGAGTGAAGATCTATACAAATAAAGCTAGCCGACTTTAATTAGCTGAAAAACAAATCTCTCTAAGTGAACACACTTCCCACTTCAAGTCCTGTTGTTATGTAAACTGACAACAAAAATAATGAGCTAGATGAAATCTAATCTGGACAATTTTATTATTATTAAATATCTCAAACATAAACTAGACAACTGGCCAAATATAATGTGAATGTTATGCAGGACCGGATCCAGAATGTTTCAGCTCAGGGAGCAAATGACCAAATTTGACATACATTCTATGGGTTGGAGGCGGGTTAGCAGGGGGTATCCAGAAAAGAATTGATACTAAAATATCAGAGATGCCTTCTGCAATGTATCTGGACAACAGGATAATAGTTTTTAATGGCTTTATTACACTGACTCTGAAAGTGTGAAAATGCAAAGACATAACCCTTTAGCAACATAACTTTGTTGTTGACAACTGGCTCAAATTCTTCCAAAAATATGCTGAAATAGGCAACCGCATACTTCCCTTCGAGTTGGAACATAAAATGCAGTTAGATTACATTTGTAGCTCCGTTTTCCCATCCACTGTTGTTTACATATATTTGGAAGATAATAATTTAAAAAAAAATAAATCTTGCTTTCTTAGCGCAATATATTTTTAGCAAACATCATTACATTATTAGCCGATATTATACTTAGCAGATATGCATTAATATTGCCGGAGTTTCGATTTCTGTTATTTGTTCAAGAACATGTTAAGATTAAGAGTATTTATGAAAAATACAACTTATTAAAGCTTGTCTTTTAAAAAAAATCCAAAATTTCGAGTGCAGCCTCCAATAAATGGTGTGACAAACAAAACAATACTGATTTGCCACATAGGCTTTATCAGTAATTATCGTAAAACAAAGGAAGTTTCGAGTTTAGGCACATCAAACAAGCAAAGCATTTATTACAACTTGGACCAAAATAAAACATTATGGGCACACATCATCAAACTTCTATTGTTTTTCCAGTAGACTGTACATTTAGATTTTAGAAAAAAACAATAATAACTCTTCTTACAATTGCCAAAGGCATATAATATCTGTTTTTAAATTTTTGAAACAGCAACATTTTTGGGCCAATGAAAACTGGACAAATTGTTAAAGGTGGAATCTGCTCGTTTGCCTATATCTTATATATCTAACAATATCTTATCTCTGTTCGTGTATTTGTACATGATTTCTGCATAAAAAAATCACTCCTCAAGATAAGCTTTCATGGTTTTCAACAGTATCTCAATTTTAGGACAGTAAAACTCAATAATCAACACTTAAATGTTCATTCTTTTCAAATCTATAAATAAGAACAAATGGTATTCCTGTTAACAATAGATGGTTATCGATTTTTCACCAAGATGCGCGCGCACCTGTTTGTCCGCCATCTTTGTGGTAAGGTGAATCAACATATCAGTACCGTGAAAGCGCACTTTTGTTTATAATTTACCATTACAGGCAAGGAAGACAATGATTAAGCCTTGTAGTGTTGTGAAATGTCACAAAATATATAATCCGGATCAGATTTCTTTTTTTCTCATTACCAGCCGTCAGTACAAACCAAGGGGAAAGGACGAGAAAACTTTCGGACGTCTTGCTTTCGCGCTTGAACAGAGCATTCATTGTAGCTAAGCGTTTTAAGTGTTTTGGATTGCATTAAAAGTCGAAAGAAAATATGTCTGTGGAAGTATGTTATAATGTTAATAGCTATTTTGTTGTTTATTTTATTGTTATTATTAAGATACAGATAATTAACAAACAATTAAGAAATATATTGCTTATTTACTAGTCCTAAATAAACTAAAAAGCTACCAACAGTATCGATAATTTCCATCAAGGTCAATTTTAGACAAAATGTTGTCAGCATGTGCCCCTCATGATGCTTGATGCACAAAATTACCCCCCAGATATTTGACCCTTGAAAATTTTGACTGAGGAATCAATGACCATTGACGTTTAGCGTCTATAGAACGCCGTGTATGTGGTTGTAATGTGGTATCCGACAGTTTGCTAATATTGTACCCATGTAACAACACATGTTACTTCTATTCTGGGAAATTTATACATAATGCTTGAATAAACTTTAGTTAAAGTGAAGACTGTTATTACACTAACTTTATTGTTCGACAGTGTGAATCTTAAAAAATATCGCATTAAATGTCCATTTTTTTTAAATAGGCACGTTGATGATTTCAGGTTATCTCAGATAGGAAAAACCTATTTGTAATGACAGGCAATGTGTTATGCTTTACTTTTTACATGGCTGTAATAACAAGGTTGGGCGGTAAATTCAACCCCCGGTATTTACCTGCTAGAAAATACTCCACAAAGTGACAAATACAACTATGATTTTTTTTTGCCTTAAAATACTGCAGAAATCTTAATTTAGTTAACTTGAAATAATGTATAATCATATTGATAATTAAATTACTCAGATATTTTAATTTAACTTCTTTTTTAACCTATAATACACGTGAGAAAGTAATGCTAATCCACCTGCACCTGGCCTTTGACACTCAGGAAGCAAAGCCATATGGTCTAGACTATTAAAACAACAAGTTTCAGACAAGGGGCTGTAAATAGCCAGGGGCAACATGGGGAAAAGTAAAATGTCATACATAACCTAGACAGTTTGTATTGGTACAAGTAAATGGTTGTGTATTGAGTATGGCATGAGCTAGAGTGTCAACTGTATGGCTTCATCCCTGAGTAACGTTTTAAATTTCTCTTGTCATCACCACTTCTATAACTTCACTCCACACCATTACCAAGCTACTATTCACCATAAAGCCAAAGAATCCAGTCCGGAATATAAAACAGCATTTTGCGGGATCTTTACAAGCAAACATCATTTATTTGAATGCATGAGAGAAAATTGTTTCGTCCAAACTGCCAGATACCAGCTCTAATAAAGTGTAAGAAACAAACTGTTTTCAGAACGAGCCTGAACTAGCTGTTACAGCTAAGTTTTTTAAATGGTTTTGCTTTCACATTGACATTTGTCAATAAATAATAGCACATAGTGTTTTTATTTTTATTATTGTCCTACCTTTTAGCAAATTTAACAAACTTACATTATATTAGAATAATAATTTCACAGAAAATTGAATTCAAGTTCCAGTACTTCTTTTAGAACCAAACCATTTCTGAATTAAAAACAACACATTTAACGGTAACAAGTATTTAATGACAGTAAATTCATCGATCAATAAACAGGAAAAGCAAAAGCAGTTAAGAAACAAACAGACTGCTAAGGAAATTGGAGCATGTAATGGTATTCGATCGCATTTAATAAATATGACAACCATAACATGGGTTTTAAGGAACTTAAAGCAATGAAAACATAGTATAACATGATGTAAAGAATTGAAACCAGTACACATAATAAATGACCCTGTTTTAAAACCAAAGTTTAGCAGTGCCTGTGTCCAAGCAGTTGGTGACTTGTAACTCCTCAGCCGAGAGAGTGCATGAGTTCGAGTCCTGGTCGTGGAGGATTACCAGCTAACCTGCAGTGCGCAGTGGTTCTACCCTGGCACAAGTCTAGGATCTAGCTCCACCAATATTTAATTGGTTGTCGCACTTTGCTGAAACACTAGATAGTTCACTATGTCTGGATATGCAATGTCCGACTGTAAGTCATCAGGCTGTCGTCAAAGACGAGTACGGATCAAAACCGATCAAATTAGTGTTCTTCAAGTCCTTTTCACGCACAATAGCTCCAGCGTATAATTAATATAGTCATATTGCACTTTGTAGCCGTTACACACGACATCTTTCGCGAAATAATCGATTTAATCGTCGAATTGTAGAGACCTAGCTGTCCTAAGCAGACATAAGTAAACAATGGCTTTACCACAAATATGGCCGACCGCATTGCATGCTGGGAAATGTGTGACGTCATACGATAACCATCTATAGACATCAACATCACAGCGGATGACATGGATGAGCTTAAACATAAGTGGTCATGTGGTTTTCTTAGTTTAACAAGAGCAAGGCTGAGCAAAATACGCCCAAGAAATTTGCAACAAACTGCTGTGCACTCTTGTGCAATGCAGTATGACATTACTCAAAAACAAGAAGAGAAGAGAGATGGTTCTTATGCACTGCACTCTGTTTCAATCATCTATCCACCTAAGAAGTTTCAAGTCAAGAGCTTTGATAATGTAGGAGTATGGTCCAAACATAAAGTACAAAAATTGAACTAAGGGTAATAACTCCAAGATAATGAAAAGTACAGTGACGGTTTTTATGCACTGCACTCAGTCTAAATAAGATCTATCCACCTGCAAAGTTTAAAATCAATAGCTTTGATTACATAGGAGTAATGATCCAAATAAGAAAATTAAACAAAGGGGCATAACTCCAAAATCATGAAGTACTGAGTTATAGTTCCTGTGCTATGCACTTCGTCTTAATCCTTTCATTCGTAGTACTTGTTTATATTTGAAATTTTACCTATTTTTTGTTATTTTCATTAAAAACGTTTAAAGTATTTCTGATACATTTATGCCTCATTATTTAACAGTGAAACCATGGTCAAACCAATCAACAAATAAAGCCTTAGTAGTTCACATTCTACATAAGACTGACAATTGTGATTGTTTCACAAAGGGATATCATGGCCAATGCATGAGTGAAAGGGTTAACAAGACCTATCTATGTATGAAGTTTCAAGTCGATAGCTTTAATGATGTAGGAGTTATGCTCCGGAAAAGAAAATTAAACAAAGGGCAATAACTCCAACATCATGACGTTCAGAGTGATGGTTCTTGTGCACTACACTTTGTTTGATTAAATCTATCCACCTACATAGTTTCAAGTCAATAGCTTTGATAGTGTTGGAATTGTGCTCCGGACAAACATCTGGACAATGCCCAACCACCTGCTCACCTGCAAGTACACCATGGGTGATACCATAATACGTCCCATCTTCGACGGGCATATAAAAATAGCTAACTGTGCAGTGTAGCTCAGATGGAAATACATGTTTGAAATAGTGAATGCAGTGTTATGGTTCACTTGTCAGACAGGTGTTGGACATCAAAAAACAGTATTTTGCAAGATCTGTTTAGGTAACAATGGTTTATTACGATGTTTAATGAAAATATTTTTGGTCCATACTGTCGGATACCACTTTTAAGTTCTATTGCTACACAATGTGCTTCCTACAGATGCTGATCACTAAATGATAAAATTACTCCCAACTTAGCAATATGTCTACCCTTTTCTCTTTTTTGCAACCTATTACATAATTCTATAACACTGGGTTATTGCTAACAATGGAGTAGGGACAAAATCCTTCAGTAACCCAATTCTTCCTGTTCATTTTAGCAAAGGCAAAAATTCCAACTTCAAAATAAACATGTATTTTACAGAAATTAATTTATGTGAGTGATTTTATTGAATTGTTGTTGTTTTTTGGTTAAATTTTAGATTTCGTCTAAACTGAACTTTTATACTAAACTGAACAGAAGGGATTTTGTCTGGGAGGTATTTTGTTCTACAAATGATAGAACTATTGCCATTGTTTGCATTTTTATTTTACTTGGATATAACATAAAATTGCATTTTTTCTCTATTCTGTGTCAAAATCAATCTCAAAGCTATGACCTCAATATTCTCTCAAAAAATGTTGCTTATTATAAAACAACAAAATTCTTGTTAGCATCTTCTAACCATTTTGTCATGACCTGAGAAAGTTAACTTTAAGTACAATGTAAATCTACTGTTTACCTTGATTGGAATGCAAGGTGTAAAACAATCGAAACACCTCGGCTAATTATGTCTGTATCACCACAGAGGAGTGTCAATAAAGCTAGTTAGCAGGGCAGCAGACAGCCAGCAAATGCAATACACACAGCTGATGTTGTACACATGCCAGATGGCCTCAGGGGTCTGGATAGCAGCTGGAGGGGACCGAGTGTCCTTAATAACTGCTCAGGTGGCTAAGTATATGACAGTCTGAGAGCCTGAGATACCCGTGGTTAACTCACACAGTCTACAGAATGTGTGTGATCAGGCCATTTCTAAATAAATACAGTTGAGGAAAATTGTATGACAAGGCCTAATGGGGGGGGGGGGGGCATGGCCCCCTTGGCCCTGCCGGTAAATCCGGGCTGGTTATGTGCGATGATTATATTTTACTAGACTGTGACTCTGACAATTATTGTGTGTGCAGGTCTTTACAATAAGCACAGTATATTCCACAGATCTTGTGGTAAACAAATTACAAGTAATCTTTTGAAGATTATACAATAACCAGTTTGACAACCTTGAGATATCAAGTATTACTGCACTTCACAAGCTGCTGTGTATTTAGTATGGACAATGTTCACATTTATGTGAAAAGAATAAACTGGTCATATAGCAGAATGAGCACTTGGGAGTACTGTGGCATTGTTGTAACTCCTCTAATGGCTTAACCCTGATAAGCCTCTCACTTTCCCATCTGGGTGAAGTAAATTAATCTTCAGTGCCCTGGTAGTTCCACATTTGTCTGGAGCTTTAATTCACCAAAAGTTATAATGACCATGATTGGTAGCTGTGACGTTTTTAACAAAAACAATAAAAAATATTACACATCTCAAACTGCAGTCTATGGTAAAAGAGCAAAAAATTGCAATTTTACAATGGTCTGCTACTACATCCAATTTTAATTTAGCCCTAAATAGAGCAATAATAGTGTTCAAAGTGCCTAGTGGTTACAAGAGCTGTCACAGAACAGCAGATGATTGGTTATTCAAGAGCTTGAGACATGTAGTATGATGTTAAGTTGATACTACTTGCAAACCAAACTTTAGCCCACATGAATATGCACAATAATTCTTAGTTCCGAGTAGGTCCCTATCTGACAAAACCAAGCCTGTGACTATATGTATAACCTGATTATTTCAGAAGTATGATCACTAGAAATATTTGCAGTTCCATTCAAACCAGTGCAGTAATTATTGAGATATAAGCTTGATGGTACTCATGCCTTAAACTTTAACCTTGACATTAAGCTTACACCAAGACTTACGCTGATGCCCCAAAAAATGAAAGAGCTCTATTTATTTCAATAACAGTTGAGCCAAAAATGCATGGTTGAATTTTGGCTAAATCAAGGCATTTGCATTAAGTAGAAGGTATGCTGACTTAGGCATGCTGACTTTGTGTCTTTACGACTGATAAAATTCATATGTTTTCCATAATTATTCATTGAATGCAGTGATATGATTTGATATCAGAAAAAAATATGTCTGCTTGAATATATAACTTTGATAGTACAATGTTATCTTAATCTCAATCAAACAAGAAATAGAACATAATTCAATCAAGAATAGTTATACCTAATAAATATATTATTGTGAGAATCTAAGAGGATGTTTTGATCTTTCCTTTTTGGTATATTAGGATTAATGGAAAGACTACAAAAGCTTAAAGCAAAGAAAGTTAAAAAGAGATGTCTAAAGGGGGAAAAATCTTCTTATGCTAGGAAGTATAATTGAGGAATGTCACATTTCAACTTCTTGTGTTGAGTTCTTATGCTGAGAAGATGAAACCATTTTCTGATCAGAGACAAAACCCACCTCTGTCTGAAAAATACATTTTTTATATGATGACTCTTGGGTATTATATCTAACAAGACATAATAAACATTATACTTATCAGTACATCTCTAGAATAGCAAAGTAGTTTAAACTGAAATATGGTACCACTGACATTCCTGTTTTTCTACAGTTCTGGGCAAGAACGTCTTTATTCACCTGGGGTTATATCGATAAAGAACAGACATTATTTACCCTGAATTAAACCAACACATATCAATAAATCTTAAAGCAGACTAAATTTTTTTTTACAAATGATTTTACAAAGGAAACTTTAGAAATCTGATTTCTATGGCAATACTGAAGATTTTAGGAAGATGTTTAGTTTACATCAGAATATTTTATAGCTGCGACCCCTGGAATATATTTCTGAGTAATGTCTTCTTGTTACAAATTAATCCAACAGTTTTATGTTGACAAGTGACATATTTATAACAGTAAGCTGATCTAAATGATAGTGGCCTAGGCAAAATTGTCCAACCCGTCTCATCACTGGGCAGCCATTAGGATGGCTGTGGCTTCTTCAGTCATTGGCATTTATGCTACATTTGATATTAATCAATACTACTTCATTCCTATTTACTTACAAACAACTTTATATATAAATATATATGTATATTTCTATAGACTCAACTGCAAAAAATACAGAACTGAATCTGTCATATCACAGCTAGAGCTGGTCAATCTGGATATACACTATTTGCCTATAAAGCCTGATCAATTCTTCCTTAGCAGTTTTAAAAATTATGCTGTTACAAAAATGGACAAAAAGGTGTTTGATTTGTTATAAAGTCTTCCTTTTAAGACATATATTATCAATACTGACTTTAAGCAGACATAGTGGGCATCTGTGTCCTAGTGGTTAAGAAGTTAGACTCCTGATTGGAGGGTCCCGGGTTCGAACACCAAAACGAACCATGCGATGTTAGTCTCTCAGCAAGACTTTTTACTTCACTTTGCTACAAGTACTCAGTACTTTTATACCATTGGCACCCAGGAAGTGGGCAGTTAAGAGGGATAAATATAATTAGAAAGAACTTGCTTTCCAATCAACTATAAATAAATAGGTTTAAACTAAAATGTTACTTTGTAGCTAGACTCACCATTGTATATAAGAACTACTGGACATAAAACTTTTACTACAAATAAGAGTTGAAGATGTTAAAGATGGTTACAGGCTCTAGGTTTGGAAAGCAAAGAGTGAAAATGATGAGCTTGGATGTAAATATGCGATAAAAAAGGTTCACACTATATCTCCTAGCTGACCGTGTTACAACAGTAGTATCACTATGTGTGGACCAAGATAATGTGACTGGGTGAGGTATCATGCAAGGTGGTCCCTAACACTAGGTACAGTGATGTCAGTAATATATCTGCTTTAAGTGCATAGTCTCAGGAATATTGAATGTTGATTGGTCCTATGATAAACCAAAGAAATAAACAAAAGCATGCTAATAACACTTGTCACATTATCATTCTTGGGTCTGCAGTTAAACAATGACTTGCATGAAACTGAGACCACTGTGATTGGTCAGATAAGAGAAAGAATTTAAAAGCTGACAAATTATGGACCTTGAACATTTCAAAACAAAGCTACAGGTCTACGGATACTAAGTTTTAAGTTTGATTTCTGTGGCTGGAGGGAAGGTGTTAAATCATCCAGAATATATAAAAAAAAAAATAAATGCAAAAATCTTCAACATCTGCTCTTCCCAGTCATACTACTTATACTCACAGAACCACCTCATTTTAACACACTGTTGTCTGCATACTAATTAAGTACAGGCTCAGTCTATTATCCCCTAGGAGCCTTCCCTCCTTCCATGGTCTGGCAAGGTAGTGCTCCCTTGTTGACCATCAATATAACGTATAAACTGGCCACCAGTTTTCATAAAATCTTTAAATCCATAAATACCATTTGGATAAGTGAATTTAAAATCTCCAGGCTTACTGCATTTGACTTCAACTATAATAAAAAATGAGTTTTAAAAATAATGCAAAACAACAAAAAATTATAACAGTCCAATTATTTTCTATTTCCTACTAGAATTATTGCATTTGATGGGAAAAAATGTCAATGCATAAAACTACCAATTTAGACCAAAACAAAAAAAAAAGAAAGAAAAAACATGGTAGTTGTTTATCCAACACTTAAGATTTTGAAAATCATAAACAATCACAATCATTTTATCTTTTTTTTTAATAATCAAGGTAAGATATTCGAAACAAGGTATTTATCCCATAAAAATACATTTGCAAAATGTCAAAATCTCCAGCCAGATTCCACTTTAGAAAAACAAGTCCATGTTTCCTATCATTTAACTCCACAAGATATGCAATTTACATAATGTTATTGGCTGAGACCATGATTAAAGTGCATCATAAAGTAAAATATAGCTTTAAGGTATGTGGTTAAAGGAGATGTATGAAGCCATATGCAAAAGATACACAAATTTTATAGCTCACCAACTGCACTAAAAATCAAACAACAAAATTACACAGCAAACAACTTAGTTGGCCATTTTTCAGGTTATGAAAATGCAGATAAGAATGGGAAAAATACATCATGATCATGTGACTGGGATTGACCAATCGAAAGTGGTATTTCAATAGGAAAAAATATATCTATTATATTACTTTTAGTTGCTTTCAATAAATCCGTATAACTCCTAATCATTCTCAATTATATTTATTCAGACTTCTTTTATTTATAATTGTTGTCAGTTGTTAAAATTGCTTATCCCACTTACCTAAAATATGACCAGACATTCAGTAGATCGTCGGCTCCAAGTTAGGGAGGCCAAGCAAATATAAAGGTAGTTCCACAACTGGATGGCCCGGTGTCAGGATAATGTGACTGGGTGTGGTATCATACCAGGTGATCACGCCATGCTATACACAGTGAAGGCAGCACTATATCTGCTTCAAATGGACACTGTCTCCAAATAACTAAATTACTGATGGTGGGACGATAAACCCAATAAGCAATTAGTAACCCTAAAATTATTTTTTTTGGCTTGAAATGCACAAATTTCATATGAAAAAAAACAGTAATGCAATCAACAAATTGAATAACTTGATTCAACAATGAATCAGCACAGATCAGACAATCAAAGGAACGTGGCAGCTATGGATTAACCAATGTAGCCCTATCTCTCGGCACCAACACAGAAGCCTCATTACAAGATTGTGTCAACCCAGCTTTCTGAGTGGAATTGCAGACTTTTATAATTTCCTTCCAACTATTTTTTTGTAGGGGTGCAAGTATAATCGAGTCAAAATATTAGTTGGTAACATATCTCAAATGAAAAAAAAAATGCAAATGAGGATGTCTGATATACCAGTAAATACATCACTTGCCTTGTGATAAACACTCAAAAGCACACAAAATCTTTTCATTAAAATAATTAAAGCATAACTTACTATTCTTAAACTTATTTAATTTATCTTATAATGATCAGCACCCCCATTTAAAAAATGAAAGCTTTCAATAAGCTTTCACGGACCTTTCTTCAAGCTTTCATCCACATACCATGATCCTCACCATACTGGCAATATGCTGGGAATTAAACCTGTTTATATTCTCTAAATTAAATAATTTTAATAACTAAATTATATGGAAAATTTTAACTGCATTGAAAATTTTAATTTACAATCTAATTATAGGTTTGTTTAAATAATATTTGAAAAAAAGATAAAGATTAAGACTCCAGACATCATTACATATGTAGGTGTTAACAGAATTAAAATTGAAGGCCTTCTACACCATTCCCTGTCCTTAGTTACAGTTACTTTGCCTCACAAACTACTGAATGTTTCTTTTTTATTCATTGAAAAATAATGATTTGGAACAATAGCTTAATATTTTAACATTATTATTTACTGTTGTAAAGCCTAACAATCTACTTATATTGTTTCCATTTTCTGAGTAACTGGTATGGAACAATAATTGTAAAAAAAACACTGTTTATTGGACTTCTTAGAGTCAATTAATCTACAGATTAAATAAAGCTTCATAATCCAATTACATTTTTTTTCCTACAGTTCAACTTTTTAATTATCATACACCTATCTTTTCCCTCCAAATCAAGGAAGAAATTCTGATGCTAAATCCTTGATTTATATATACTTTATCCTCATTAGAATCATCTGGTTTTGTTTTGTTTTCTTTGCACAAACAAAATTAGTTTCATATTGCCAACATCCAGCTAATTTTTGTCTAACTTATGTCTTAGTAGAACCACACCGACACCGAAAAACTTTCCATATGACCATTCTTTCCCTGACTGCAACTCAAACTCACACAGTGAGGACAGAGGAATTATAAATCGGCGACTCTAACTTCTCGGTTACTGGCGCTCCCTGGAATCATCTGGTTCAGATAAATCTAATGGGCCCCCACAATACAAAGTTTGGTTGAGAATTTTTGGATGTATCCCTATATTATTTTGATCTATTTCCTTCTTTGACAAAGCTCCTGAATGTCTGTCGCTTAATAATTTATTTGTACTTAAAAACCTTAAAACCTGCTACTCATTCAATCATCTGGTTGACACAAAATGTAATAAGCACACACAATATAAGACTTGTTTGAGAATTATGGGATATTTTGCTAAATTTAATTAGCTATATTTCATCTTTTGAGCCCTGCTTCAATATGTAGGTTTCTATCAGTAATGTTATATCTCCCAATAGACATGATATATAAACAGCATATAATTGTGTCTCAGGGTAATATGATTCCAATATACACAAATCTATTCCATTTTCCCAAGGTACCTTTATCTTAATGTTCCTTTCTTTGATCTATGAGATGCCATTACTAGCTTGTAATGTTTATGACTTATGAACATGAAACTGTTGAAAGATTAAGTTAAATGCATGAAGTACATTAAAAGTAAGTGGACTTTAATGACATCACCAGAATGTATCCACACAAGTAAATAAATAGCAAAACAACAAAGAATTAGTAACAGGTCCAGTTTCAGAGTACATATACAAATATGCTTATTAAAAGAAAATATGGATAAAATGGTGGAATCCCATCCAACCATTACTGGTGAATGAAGATACTTGAAAAATGTCTGGAAATAATGACAGGTGCAATAGCTCAGGTGGTAGGGCATCGGCTTGCGGATCGGGAGGTCGTGGGTTCAAACCCCGGCCGGGTCATACCGAAGACTTTAACGTTGGTAGTAGTGGCTTCCCTCCTAACTCATGGGGCTAAGGGGACAGCATTACGCCTGACTCGTCAGCGTCAGTATAATGGACCGGCCGGGTTCAGTCCTTGGGTACCTCATAAGTGCCCCTGTGCTATAATGATAGAAATGTTGCTGCACAGTATCGGCAAAAATGACGGCTAATCCCATCCCATCCCTTTAACCACAGGCACTAAGTGGGTAAGCTGGTTTATCTCTAGCTAAGTGGGTAAGCCGGACTATCTCTACCTAAGTGGGTAAGCTTGACTATCTCTACCTAAGTGGGTTAGCAGGACTATCTCTACCTAAGTGGGTAAGCAGGACTATCTCTACCTAAGTGGGTTAGCAGGACTATCTCTACCTAAGTGGGTAAGCTGGACTATCTCTACCTAAGTGGGTAAGCTGGACTATCTCTACCTAAGTGGGTAAGCAGGACTATCTCTACCTAAGTGGGTAAGCAGGACTATCTCTAACTAAGTGGGTAAGGGTAAGCTGGACTATCTCTACCTAAGTGGGTAAGCTGGACTATCTCTACCTATGACAATTTTGTCCCACATCAGGACACTAACTCTTGCAGTAACAGAATGAGTGCGCCATAAGAAAGATATTTGTCTTATACGGTTTTTGCTAGAAGAATTATAAAGATTTTACACTAAATGCTACAATATGAATTATTGAGATTGTATTTTTATTAAAATTATTAAATTACTAAAATGTGCGACAATCAGAACTTTATGTTTAAAGATTTTATACTCAATGCTATAATCAAAATTATACAGATTATGTATTAACTGCTACAAATTATAATTAATAAAGATTTTGTACTAACTGATGCAATCAGAATTAAATGTATTTAATTTTTATACTAAATGCTACAATCAGAGTGACATAGATTTTGTACTAAATGCTACAAATTATAATTAATGACGATTTCATACTAAATGCTACCATCAGAATGACAAAATTTTTACTAAATGCTACAAATTATAATAAATGACGATTTCATACTAAATGCTACCATCAAAATGACAAAGATTTTGTACTAAATGATACAAATTATAATAAATGACGATTTCATACTAAATGCTACCATCAGAATGACAAAGATTTTGTACTAAATGATACAAATTATAATTAATGATGATTTCATACTAAATGCTACCATCAGAGTGACAAAGATTTTGTACTAAATGCTACAAATTATAATAAATGAAGATTCTGTACTAAATGCTACAATCAGAATTATAAAGTTGTGAACTTACTGCTATGATCAGAATTATTAAGATTTTGTACTAAATGCTACAAGATCACCTCAAATCAATTTCTTCCTCTACCACCTTCTACCACCTTATGTTTATAACTGTTCAAACTATTAATTAAAATGATTACTGGTAGTTAAACTGAATTTCTTACAAACATTTTGTCTGAAAAATATTACACAATTATTCTATTTTTGTATTTTTTATGTCACAAAAGCAATACTGGACGACTATGTGATGTTTTTTTTGCTCTACAAGATGACTGTCAATTTTTATCTGAAAACTGTCTGTTTAATGTGTCCACATAAGGCAATCTAAGCCAATAATCAGACTACAATTACTGGTAAATAATCATTCCATGACACCAGGGGCACAAAATGATCCAGGAATATTTAATACTCCATCCTAAATCACCTATTCTTTATTTAATTGACAACTATTTGATTTTTTTATAGAATTTCTGTCTGCACTAATTACATTCTTCTTTTTTTTTTTTTGTAAACATAATTATGTCTTAAAACAATGTTCTAAGACTTGGCTTTTGCAAAACTTTTAACACCTTGGATTCCAAATCTTTGGATCCAGCATCGTAATATACCAAAGTAACTACATGTTATCAAATTGCTACAAACATGACTGCAAAAAGTGTCAATCCTGACGGGACAAATTCCAGCAGGAACTGCCTGATCTGGAAATAAACTTTTAATGACAAATTGACAATGCATGCTGAGCTGACCACAGGTTTGTATAACATTCCAAACCAACAAGTTTGTTTTATATTTTGTCTTCACAGAACATGACAGCCTGTAGGTATTCATAGATTATCATCTCACTATATTTGTCAGGCCCTGGTGTCTAGCCTTCAATTTTTTCTAGAAAATTTTGTCAAAAAGAAAGTGTCTTCTGTCAACAAAGTGTGCGGGGGATAATAATGTGCCAATACAACATTTTCCAAACGTGACAGCATCATGCTTTCTATGACACTCAACATTGGGTAACTGTTATTTTATTGATTTATTTTATTTTCAGCTAAAATCACTTTTAAAATAGTCTTTTAACAGATATATATATCACAAAAAAATAAAGAAAGGCATGAAAGATGATAAAATGCATAAATAAAAACTGCATTCACATTCACTTTAATTGTAAATTTACACTTAAGAAGTTGTTTTGGGCCACTCTTTGTTCCTACATAAAACAGTACTTAAATATATTTTCATCACAATGGGCCAGTGGTTCTACCCATCAATACAGGACATGTTTACTCATCATTAAATCACTATCACAATGGATGATTTTAGTTTGTAGAAATACATCGCAGTGACAAATTTTTGTCACTATAGTGAGAAACTGCTATTTAAGGGGAGGAAGACCCCAGACAACAGTCTGGGATGAACCACTGGCACACCACAGGTCAGCTGGAAGACTTTCCCACATCTTTCACCCCAAATGGGAATGAAACCAACATGTTGAGAGGCTAAGTAGTCTAAGGAGTTACAAGTCAGTAAGTCTACCACATGGCCACAGGCCCCTCTTTCACAGTGGATGCTTATTGCTTAATATTACTTGGATGATTATTGCTTAATATTGATTGGATGATCACTGCTTAGTATTGATTGGATGATTATTGCTTAGTATTGATTGGATGATTATTGCTAAGTATAGCTTGGATGCATATTGCTTAGTATTTATTGGATGGTTATTGCTTAGTATTGATTGGATGATTATTGCTAAGTATAGCTTAAGTGATTATTGCTTAGTATTGATTGGATGATCATTGCTTGGATGATTACTGATTAGTAGTGCAGAGTTTCTGTTTAATATCCCTTATAATTATTGTCTTAGGGTGTCAATATAATAATGTTAAAATGAAGTTAAATAACATTACACATCAACACTTGTTATTGTTTATTAAGTTGAGTGCCTAAATATCTATTACTAAACAATTGAAATATATATACTTCCCTGTACTTTCCCTCTGTTTGCCATTTTTGGCAGAAGATTTCTGTGAATATGTAATTATTTTGCAAATTTGATAACTCCTGTTGGAAAATTTGCATTCTAATCCTTATGCGTGAAGGTATGAGCTCTTCAGTTTATGTTTATATAGTTTTCCTGGTGGACTGACATTCTAGCTGATATTTCAGTGTATTGTACCAAACTATTCATTTTGACAGACAATTTTCTATACACTGATATACAGTTCATCTCCTCAAGTCTATTCTACAATCACAGGATTTATCAGGATTGAATACATCTAATGTGTGCATGCAGTAGACTTACTGATCATAGCTGATGTGTACATCACCTTGTATTTTATCTAAATAATCATTTTAACTGACAGTTTTCTGTATTTATTGCATATCTGATCACTCCTAAGTAATATGCACTCTTTTCCTATAACTTGACTGAATGCACTCTCCAGTCTCAATTTAATGTTTATGCAGTTTTCCCGACTGGCTGACATTTTTTGATTGATGCTAGACCTCTTCAATAAGAGCCCATTCAAAAACTAACATCAAACTGATCAATTCCTACACATCCCCTAAAATTCCATGGATGAAAGATTCTCTAAGCTGCATGCACATGTTCTAGACCAGAATTGGTAATGTTTTAAGCCAGAGTCTAAGATTATGAGATTTTTTTGCAAGGACTTGGACCAAGGATTGTATAACTGTTTTTGATCTGGTGATTTAGCCTTTAAAAGTCTCTATCTACAGCTTCCCAAGCACCACTCACATAATGGCAGACCATGTTAAGAAACCTCAAAGGATAGTTTTGTTTTTGTCTGGTTGGTTTCTCATCCCATCAGCAGTATTTTAGTTATCTGGAGACAGAGAAACCTACTGTGTTACAGACTGAGATTGAACCCAGAGACATCAGTACCTGGAGACGACAAGCTACCACTTACATTTTTATCTTTTTTTCTCCATTCCACATTTACAGCTTCTAAATTTTATCAATAAAACAAACAAAGCTGATTTATCAGGTACCTATTCATCTTTTGGCCAATTTTACATTCCAGTAAGTCTCTTTCTCCACACAACTGATAGTTCCAAAGATTAATATTAAGGTAAGAGGGGCCTAAAAGAAGCTATTAAGAATCCTAAACTAAGCATGTCCATAGTGATAAATATCATATATCAGATATAAAAACGAAATATGAAAGAATTTCACCGTCATGTTTTGGAAAAAATCACATTTGAATAGGGTGACCCCCTCGCCTTGTCCCAGGACCATTTTTTACAAGTGGTTATTGCTAAAAAGTCTTATTTGGGGGTTCAAAACTATAATATATTGTAGCATCAATGGTGTAACTTTATAAGCATAACCCTAAATATTAAAAAGAACTCATTTATATTGTTTAAGTACAAACATTTGATGATTTTACACTGAAAAACGCATCTATACCCCCCTCGGAAAATTTCCTTGACACAGAAACATACACAAACTTTCAGAGTTTCTAAATATTTTAATTATAACAGTATATTTATAAAATGCATATCAAAATTTGCTATATACATATATCAATCACATAACAAATAATCACAGACTTTCACCATTTAGTTTTTGAAATATTAGCTTTAAAATTGTCATATTCCATGTTTTTCTTAACAAAACAACAACAACAACAAACCTGTAAAAAAAGATTTTCTGTCACAATTTTGCACAATACCTTTATGTTTCACAAAGATCTTTTACAGATCTGATTAAAACTGACTTCTGAATGTGTATCTGTTTACAAAAAAACTTAAATTGTTGATTTTTAATGTTTTCCGTTTCACATATCGACCTCTGCTGTCACTCGGAACTCCTCGGGTTATTCCGTCCTCTAATAAATCCGAATATATCCAAAGCTTGCCGGAGATCGCCGAGTAGGTACGATTGCTCTGCTGTCTCTGTCCGCCATTTTGGTATTTTCCGAAAATATAACGTCACGCTTTGGGATCCCAATTTTTTGGTAAATATTTTTTTATTTAAAGAAATATAAGATATTTTTTGTTGAAATTATTACTTGTTTAAAAAAATATTATCAATATTTGCAAGATACATAAAAATAATGATTAAAAATGTTTGCTACGATCAAATGCGATTAGTTCCGGAGAACGTGTCGGATACTGCCGAGGGCATTTACGAACTCGATGTCGCCAAACATCGCCGTTTCAGACAGCATTGGCTAATTAGGCCCCTCTTACCTTAAGTTTTAGCATATTTTTATTCCTTTCTAAACTTCCCAATTCTGTTATAAAACATCCCAATTCTGTTATAAAAATCACCACTATATAGTTTGTGCCTCATTTCGATAAGTAAAACAATAGCCTAGAGAGGGTTATGTACTTTAATGGTAGAAGAAGAATTGGCGAGGTCCTAGTATCAAAACTTATGCTAAATTTGTTTCAAAGACCATGGATCTGTTTTTTGTTGTTGTTGTGTTTATTGATTCAAAAGAGATGGATCTGGTTTGTTTTTCTTTCTTTCTTTTTTTGTAAAAATTGTTTCAAAAGGATATGCTTTTTTGTGTGTTAGTAATGTTTCAAAAGCCCTAGATCTGGTTCTTCAAAAGCCATGAATTTTGCTTTCTTTTTTGTGTGCTAAAATTGTTTCAAAAGCCATAGATCTGGCTTGGTTTTTATGTTGTTTTCAAGATTTTAAGGCTCTGGGGTCATGGATCTGCCTTTCTTATGATAAAAGAATACAAATTGTTTCAAAGGTCATAGATCTGGTCTGCTTTTTTGTTTATTTGTTTGTTTGTTTTTGCTAAAATTGCTTCACAGGACAAGAGGCCATGGATCTGGTTTGTTGTTGTTGTTAGCTCATGTTAAAGACTACTATCAAGCAAATAAGCAATCTCAATGTCAGAGGTCACATGCTTTTCAGATTTCTGTAACCCTTTCTGTAACAGAAAGGAAAAAGACATTTGGCTTTATTTGATTTTTTTATAACGTGAGTCTAAGGAATGTTTACATTATAAAAATAATATAAAGTATCAATAAAATATTTAGAAGATTTAAAAAATCCTTTTTTTGTTACAGCTTTATACAAAGAAAATAAGAAACATTACTAAAGATTTAGCAGGAAACAGTGTAGATCCTGATCAGACTCTTTATAGCAGAAGCTGGCTGATCTGGATCTATTTGCTGGAGCCTAATAAATATGTGATTAGCAGGCTAAGAGTTATCCAAACAAGTCAGATTAGTGATTTACCATTTTCTTATTGATTTATAAGCAAATGTATATTTATTATCTTTACATCAGAAATTGCAAACTTCAAATTCCAAACTTGAGCAAAAATGACAAATTCCAAACTTGAGCAAAAATGACACAGCCAAATAGAACTGCTGGAACTCACCACATGTACAGTTCTTTCTGTTTTAGTTCTACAGTTGTATTTAATATGTAAAGTGATTCTTTGCAGGATAATAAAACTTGAGATGAACAATATGTAACAGGTTTTTCTTTATTTACCTCGGGTGTATTACAAAACTGCCAATGTTTGCTTTTGTTAACAGATCATTCAGCAAGGGGCGCCTTCTACTTGCATAAGAAAGCAAATTTCCCAAAAGGATTAATTTCTAAATCATGTTTCAACATTTTCTGCTTTTATGGCTTTAATGGTGAAGTGTTGCAAAGACTTACAAAAAATTCTATCCCAGAAAAATATCTATTTCTAAAATAATTATTTTATAAAAAACATTTATAATTTGTTTCACCATATCAATATGTTGTCCTATCGAGGATTGAACATCATTTTATTCAATAAGGAACATGTATTTTAAATTTTTAATTTTCCTTTAGTTGAAGGCTGATACAACAAGAGGGGAAATATGATGAAATTTTGTACAAGTTGATAGAAGTAATGGGCATTTCTGAAAACTATTGCTGATGTCACAAAAAGAACCTGATATGCACCAACTCCTAATAGGTCATTTCAATAAAAGAAATCTGTAAATTTAGACAAGCTTAATGCCAATACTTGATGTCCAAACAAATAATAAATATCACAAGTATAAAATGACGGACTCAGTATATAGCTGTAACATAACATAGGATTACTGACAAAACTATCCAACTTTCCTAAGTCATAAGGCCATGCATGAATCTGAAAGCAACAACATCATTAGAACACAAAACATTTATTAGAGTACAATAAAATTCTCAACAGTAATAAACCTGCTTAAACTGCTAGCTTCAAATACCACTGTAAGTCCATGTGTAGCCCAACATGTTCTGTCAGCATTCTCATGATTACCAGTCTGGTATCATGTGAGGGGCTATGTGATGAAATATTGTCAAATCTGATAGTAGCAATCTACATTTCTGGAAGTTACTGCTGACGTCAACAAAAAACTGATATGCAAAAATAGCATACTGTAGGCCTAGGGTAGTGCCCTAAAAGAAATCTAGCAATTTACAAATTTGATATTAGCTGAAGATAAGACATTTTGAGGCAAAGTCTTTAGGACAACTCTTATGTCAAATTACCCACTGGTTTATACCATAAAGATTTACAAAACTATTCAATCACAAAACATGAACCAGTAAGCAACAAAACCATCTAGAATCCATGGCTGATATCACATCAGTGGGGCAGTATGTGTGTAATATCTGACAGTAGCATATCTGCAGTTCTTGAAATTGTTGCTGATGTCGCAAAAACACCTACATTGAACAAAATGCTGACGGGGCAGTCCCTGATATAAAATCATGCCATGGCAATAATAGCCAGTTACCAGTTGGCCAATAATTGAAAGTTCTGAGCAGGAAGAAAACAAGTACATATCCCTAGTCATATTTCATTTTGTTATGTTTTGTAAAGTGTAGACTTGTGTACTGTGCATACCCCTATTTTGGAGAGCAAAAGTAAGGTGATATTTAATTTCTGGAATAATGAGCACACACCTGCTAAAGGTACCAAACGTTTCAAGACAGTATAGGCAATGTAAAGTCAACATACACATGTTGCCTGTTGTAAGTATCCATCAGTAGCTATGGTCATCACAATAGTGCTTACTAACTCTCAGTTATCCTAGGTGTTGTCTTTATGCAAAGAAACCTACAGATATTTCTGAAGACTCAGTTGCAAATAAAATAGAACCTACCCACACTTCTGACAGAGGTGGCCAATCCAGATATGCAAACATTACATATCCTACCCAGACCTCTGACAGAGGTGGGCAATCCATATATGCAAACATGACAGATCCTACCCAGACCTCTGACAGAAGTGGGCAATCCAGATGTGCAAACATTACATATCCTACTCAGACCTCTGACAGAGGTGGCCAATCCATATATGCAAACATGACAGATCATACCCAGACCTCTGACAGAGGTGGGCAATCCAGATATGCAAAACATTACAGATCCTACCCAGACCTCTGACAGAGGTGGCCAATCCAGATATGCAAAACATGACAGATCCTACCCAGACCTCTGACAGAGGTGGCCAATCCAGATATGCAAAACATTACAGATCCTACCCAGACCTCTGACAGAGGTGGCCAATCCAGATATGCAAAACATTACAGATCCTACCCAGACCTCTGACAGAGGTAGGCAATCCAGATATGCAAAACATTACAGATCCTACCCAGACCTCTGACAGAGGTGGCCAATCCAGATATGCAAAACATTACAGATCCTACCCAGACCTCTGACAGAGGTGGCCAATCCAGATATGCAAAACATTACAGATCCTACCCAGACCTCTGACAGAGGTGGCCAATCCAGATATGCAAAACATTACAGATCCTACCCAGACCTCTGACAGAGGTGGCCAATCCAGATATGCAAAACATTACAGATCCTACCCAGACCTCTGACAGAGGTAGGCAATCCAGATATGCAAAACATTACAGATCCTACCCAGACCTCTGACAGAGGTGGCCAATCCAGATATGCAAAACATTACAGATCCTACCCAGACCTCTGACAGAGGTGGGCAATCCAGATATGCAAAACATTACAGATCCTACCCAGACCTCTGACAGAGGTGGCCAATCCAGATATGCAAAACATTACAGATCCTACCCAGACCTCTGACAGAGGTGGCCAATCCAGATGTGCAAACATTACATATCCTACTCAGACCTCTGACAGAGGTGGCCAATCCATATATGCAAACATGACAGATCATACCCAGACCTCTGACAGAGGTGGCCAATCCAGATATGCAAACATTACAGATCCTACCCAGACCTCTGACAGAGGTGGCCAATCCAGATATGCAAAACATTACAGATCCTACCCAGACCTCTGACAAAGGTGGCCAATCCAGATATGCAAACATGACAGATCCTACCCAGACCTCTGACAGAGGTGGCCAATCCAGATATGCAAACATGACAGATCCTACCCAGACCTCTGACAGAGGTGGCCAATCCAGATATGCAAAACATGACAGATCCTACCCAGACCTCTGACAGAGGTGGCCAATCCAGATATGCAAAACATGACAGATCCTACCCAGACATCTGACAGAGGTGGCCAATCCAGATATGCAAAACATTACAGATCCTACCCAGACCTCTGACAGAGGTGGCCAATCCAGATATGCAAAACATTACAGATCCTACCCAGACCTCTGACAGAGGTGGGCAATCCAGATATGCAAACATTACATATCCTACCCAGACCTCTGACAGAGGTAGGCAATCCAGATATGCAAACATGACAGATCCTACCCAGACCTCTGACAGAGGTGGGCAATCCAGACATGCAAACATGACAGATCCTACCCAGAACTCTGACAGAGGTGGGCAATCCAGACGTGCAAACATTACATATCCTACCCAGACCTCTGACAGAGGTGGGCAATCCAGACGTGCAAACATTACATATCCTACCCAGACCTCTGACAGAGGTGGGCAATCCAGATATGCAAACATTACATATCCTACTCAGACCTCTGACAGAGGTGGGCAATCCAGATATGCAAACATTACAGATCCTACTCAGACCTCTGACAGAGGTGGGCAATCCAGATATGCAAAACATGACAGATCCTACCCAGAACTCTGACAGAGGTGGGCAATCCAGATATGCAAACATGACAGATCATACCCAGACCTCTGACAGAGGTGGGCAACCCAGATATGCAAACATGACAGATCATACCCAGACCTCTGACAGAGGTGGGCAATCCAGATATGCAAACATTACATATCCTACTCAGACCTCTGACAGAGGTGGGCAATCCAGATATGCAAACATTACAGATCCTACTCAGACCTCTGACAGAGGTGGCCAATCCAGATATGCAAAACATGACAGATCCTACCCAGACCTCTGACAGAGGTGGCCAACCCAGATATGCAAACATTACAGATCCTACTCAGACCTCTGACAGAGGTGGCCAACCCAGATATGCAAACATGACAGATCCTACTCAGACCTCTGACAGAGGTGGCCAATCCAGATATGCAAACATGACAGATCCTACTCAGACCTCTGACAGAGGTGGCCAACCCAGATATGCAAACATGACAGATCCTACTCAGACCTCTGACAGAGGTGGCCAATCCAGATATGCAAACATTACAGATCCTACTCAGACCTCTGACAGAGGTGGCCAACCCAGATATGCAAACATGACAGATCCTACTCAGACCTCTGACAGAGGTGGCCAACCCAGATATGCAAACATGACAGATCCTACTCAGACCTCTGACAGAGGTGGCCAACCCAGATATGCAAACATTACAGATCCTACTCAGACCTCTGACAGAGGTGGCCAACCCAGATATGCAAACATGACAGATCCTACTCAGACCTCTGACAGAGGTGGCCAATCCAGATATGCAAAACATGACAGATCCTACCCAGACCTCTGACAGAGGTGGCCAATCCAGATATGCAAACATTACAGATCCTACTCAGACCTCTGACAGAGGTGGCCAACCCAGATATGCAAACATGACAGATCATACCCAGACCTCTGACAGAGGTGGGCAATCCAGATATGCAAACATTACATATCCTACTCAGACCTCTGACAGAGGTGGGCAATCCAGATATGCAAACATTACAGATCCTACTCAAACCTCTGACAGAGGTGGGCAATCCAGATATGCAAAACATGACAGATCCTACCCAGAACTCTGACAGAGGTGGGCAATCCAGATATGCAAACATGACAGATCATACCCAGACCTCTGACAGAGGTGGGCAATCCAGATATGCAAACATGACAGATCATACCCAGACCTCTGACAGAGGTGGGCAATCCAGACATGCAAACATGACAGATCCTACCCAGACCTCTGACACAGGTGGGCAATCCAGATATGCAAAACATGACAGATCCTACCCAGACCTCTGACAGAGGTGGGCAATCCAGATATGCAAACATTACAGATCCTACCCAGACCTCTGACAGAGGTGGGCAATCCAGATATGCAAACATGACAGATCCTACCCAGACCTCTGACAGAGGTGGGCAATCCAGATATGCAAACATGACAGATCATACCCAGACCTCTGACAGAGGTAGGCAATCCATATATGCAAACATGACAGATCATACCCAGACCTCTGACAGAGGTGGGCAATCCAGGTGTAAGTTATGAACTCATTAGATGCATTTTGAAGGGTTTTTTCCTCCAAAAATCTGACTAAAATTATAGTTCAAAATGATAATGCTGTGTTCAACAATTGATTTTTCTTGATACATTAATGATTAAGGAATGTACACAGAGTCATAAATTATCCTTATCATTTTAGTCTAACTCAAAGAATTTTTATAGGTTTATTAAATATTGTATAGACAATAAGCATATAAATTAACTTTAAAGAGACCAGTGTTAATAAGCTTGAATTATCTTAAAAAGAGAACAAAAAAGGAATTCACTTTATATAAAACTCTTTAAATGAATGAATTAAGCAATTAATTAACTACCAGACATTTTTGGAAAATAAAAAAAAACTTATCAACAAAATATCCAAATCTCAACAAAAGATTTGCACATCTAAACAAAAACAAAATTCTAGATGGCTTATTCAAAGCTAATATTCTATTTTACAAAAGAAAAAACATGACAGCTTATTCATAGCCAATATTCAATTTCCATTGGTGAATGAATTAGTATAAATTGGCACCTTTTATAAGACAGACATTGGTGATTTCCCTGAGGTGCTGTCTCTGAGCCTGCTAAGCATGAAATGGTCAGGTTTCATTCAAATAGTGGGGATGTAGATCAGCCAGCTCTAGGACAACATCAATAACTACTGGGTCTTATAAGCACTATATTCTATTACCTTTGCATGAAGTCATTAGCAATTAATTTAGATTTAGTATTTGCTATAAATAAAGGAAGCATCATAAGGGTTCATTTTCTTCCCTGCCTCCACAATCATCATACTAGCCTCCAAACAGGAAAATTAAATGACTATCCGTTTTCACTGCATTTCATTTGCCAAAGAGAAAGGCAAATTTTGAAGATATAAAAAGAAAAAAATTAGATGCAAAAATGTGTGTTCCTTTCCCCTCTTTTCTGCAGCTAGTATGATGCTCTTGAATACTCAACAGTAAAATTGCTGAAACTTTTAGCTTTGTATCAGAAACAAAGCGTAATATTAAAACTTTCTACAGTTTAAAATTGAATTGTTTTATTTTATTTTTTGTCTTACATGGAAATGGCAGAGACAGAATTCATATAGTTATAAGGTTTTAGTACATTGCTAAGTAAGTCTGTTTTAACATATTCTATCCATTTCGACTGTCTACTTTTTGTTTGATTAGTGCCTCAGTTACCTGGAGTAATTTGTAATAAATATTCTTGCCCGAAGGCTAACATCATATGTCTTGATTGGGGGTCGAACCCAGAAGCGTCTGATCTTAATTCCAACACCTTAACCCCTTGACAACAGAATCTGATGCAACATGATTTTATGTAACAGAATTTTATGGCAGGGTTTCTCATCATAAACATTTCAGGAAGATGACAGTAAACCAATTACAGTTGATGCTAACAGCTCCATGCTGAGAATAATAAAGCAAGACCATAAGCTTCTTATCTACCACTTGGGAACTTAATATGTTCAAGCCCTTCCATACTTTACAAAGATCGATCATCAAGGTCTAGATAAGGTCAAGTATAAGCTACTTGGTTTTGATACAAAAATATTAAATACAACGCTGTGACACAATTGTTGTCATAATACAGCTCTTTTCTTTGTGGGTGTTTTTTTTGGTTGCCAAATGTGTCAGTAATTTACAGGCAAACTGCATGTCTGCTTATAGATGCATATCTTGCAACCACTCAGTGAGGGTCAGAAAAATCTGAGAAGTGTATTTTTATAATGAAAATGTACCAGATATTCCTTAAATAAAAATGTACCAGGTATTCCTTAAATAAAAATGTACCAGGTATTCCTTAAATAAAAATGTACCAGGTATTCCTTAAATAAAAATGTACCAGGTATTCCTTAAATAAAAATGTACCAGGTATTCCTTAGATAAAAATGTACCAGGTATTCCTTAGATAAAAATGTACCAGGTATTCCTTAGATAAAAATGTACCAGGTATTCCTTAAATAAAAATGTACCAGGTATTCCTTAAATAAAAATGTACCAGGTATTCCTTAGATAAAAATGTACCAGGTATTCCTTAAATAAAAATGTACCAGATATTCCTTAGACTAACTGATTTATGTCTTCTCCAAACTCTTATAACCTTGTAATCATTTGAAAAATATTGACTGAAAAATTCTGATAAGCATTATAGGGGTTGAGTAAGAATTATGGAATTTATACACACACAAAATAAGGTGTATTCCTCTAAGTTGGGACCCAAATTTATTTAACCTATATTCTAAGTTCAGACCTGTCCAGGTATCTGACTGGTCAGAATAAATTTAAAATTCATATAATTAGGTATTTTGAAAAAATATTAAGACACAAAAGCTCTTATAACCATTAGGAAATAGTCTGCAGTTATGATTACAAGAAAAAGAATGTGAAAGAGATTGAGACATTTTTCAAGGTACTTACCAGTCAGAATTCAAATTATTTTCAATTCCAATCAATTAAATTTTTAAAGATAATTCTTAACACAAGTTAAATATTATAACTTGAAAGGTGGTTTGGAACAATCTTTTTTTCCCTCAAACTAGTGATAAAAATGTTACCTAAAAAATATGATCCTGTGAAATGCTGGTAATAAATGTCTGTGAAAAGTGAAGCATAACATCACCATCACCATTACACTGCACAGTTAGGAATTTTTAATCTAGATAATGTGACCACAAACTTTGTCACAATTAGTTATTTATATTTAAGGCAATTTTACTTGTTAGGGTTTAAAATCATCTTTACCTAGACTGAAGTATCAGGCCCGAATTCCCAAACATAGGGCTAAGACATTGTTACATGTTTTTGATATAGGAAAACTTTATGATAACACCTTTTAGAAAGGTCAGTGAAAGTATACAAATGAAAAATTGTGACATACTGACTCAATGAACTGATGAAGAACAAATGTGACCATTTTTTAAGAATAAACCCAATAAAGACTGCCTCATTACACTAAAACACAGCCTGGGGTCCCAAGAGAGGCTGACTCTACAGCCAAGATAAACCCTTCCATATAAGATAAAGCCTTTATCACAGTACAGTTTCTAATAACCAATACAAACGTTCCATCAGTGTGTTGCATCTACCTGCAAGGTTGTCTCACCATATTTCTGCAGACATGGCAGCAAATAGTGCAGGTCCTGATCAATCAGCTGCCAGTGTGAGATCTACACTATAGTGCAGGTCCTGATCAATCAGCTGCCAGTGTGAGATCTACACTATAGTGCAGGTCCTGATCAATCAGCTGCCAGTGTGAGATCTACACTATAGTGCAGGTCCTGATCAATCAGCTGCCAGTGTGAGATCTACACTATAGTGCAGGTCCTGATCAATCAGCTGCCAGTGTGAGATCTACACTATAGTGCAGGTCCTGATCAATCAGCTGCCAGTGTGAGATCTACACTATAGTGCAGGTCCTGATCAATCAGCTGCCAGTGTGAGATCTACACTATAGTGCAGGTCCTGATCAATCAGCTGCCAGTGTGAGATCTACACTATAGTGCAGGTCCTGATCAATCAGCTGCCAGTGTGAGATCTACACTATAGTGCAGGTCCTGATCAATCAGCTGCCAGTGTGAGATCTACACTATAGTGCAGGTCCTGATCAATCAGCTGCCAGTGTGAGATCTACACTATAGTGCAGGTCCTGATCAATCAGCTGCCAGTGTGAGATCTACACTATAGTGCAGGTCCTGATCAATCAGCTGCCAGTGTGAGATCTACACTATAGTGCAGGTCCTGATCAATCAGCTGCCAGTGTGAGATCTACACTATAGTGCAGGTCCTGATCAATCAGCTGCCAGTGTGAGATCTACACTATAGTGCAGGTCCTGATCAATCAGCTGCCAGTGTGAGATCTACACTATAGTGCAGGTCCTGATCAATCAGCTGCCAGCAGTAACTGGCTGAATTAGATCTACACTGTTTGTCTACATTAGCCGGTTAAGAGCTTATAAAAGGCCCTATACAATTTAGCTGTACTTTAGACAGCTTTATCATAAAAACATCCCATGGGAGTCCTTGGCATTAATCTTCTTTGCTTATCACTTCCCATTTTATTTGTTTCATTTACATTCAACAGACATCTGGTGATTATATACGAGGTATTGGAGAGGATGAAAATTGTCAGTATTATAAATACTGGCTTCAGAATATACATTTATCCAGTCTTGCAAAATTATGTTATTTTAATTTTTGTCAAGTGTTTTTGTCAAAATTTACAAGAGTTGTTACTAATTCAAAACTTTGACCAACATTTTCTTAGTTGAACCAGGTAAACTGATTTTTATAAAGTCCAACTTGGATCTTTTAAACTAGAATTTACCTGTATGTATGTGCAATTGTAACAAATGTGTATGATCAGATCCAATCTATACATTGGTTATTAAGATATAAGCTTTCTAGTAGGCAGAAATGTAACCAGAGTGTTGAGGTCTAACATAAATTGTTTGTTTTTTCTTTCAATGATGGTTTTGTTTATGGTTTATTCTATATACATAATTGGTTAACCATTTCTGTTAGTCATGTATATAGATAGACAATTCTACTTCACCTCAATTTGTTGTTGGCTGTGTGTTGCTGTTTGTGTAACTGTAAACAAATATAAGATTAGGCAAAGAAATTACATTTTCATCAATTCACCTTTGATAGGCTTTCTCATAATCTAAAGAAAAATAAAACTATTTACTTGTCATGTTATGATAAATTCTGAGATATCTAAAACTGTCAGCATGCAATAATGACCTCCCTTAACACTGATGTCAACACCAACTCTACATAAAGAGAAGTTTTATCTTTTCTATATGAAGCAGTATATCCCATCATTTCCAAACAAACCCTACATTGTGGATATTCATTCAAATAACCTCATCGAGACAATTCCAATGAGTACCAGGTATATAGGGTTAGGAGAGGAATTGAAGATTTTAGCATTACTGTGTCGGTACAACTTATAACTACACTGAAATGATTCTAATGAACACCAGATATGTGGGGCTTAGCATAGCAATAGAGGATGAAGCACAAGAAAAATCACTGCAATTAAAAGTTCTTATATCATGACAAGAGATTTCTATAAATAGGTGGCATATTTGTTCATATAAAGAGAATGTCCAATTAGTTGGATGCGTGACAATAGTGAGATATATTGCTTCTCCAGACCAAAGTTATTTTCCTTCATCTAGAACATGGCACCACAAACAGAAACAATTCTAAGGATGAACTTGAGCTGGTTCCAACTTAAACTTCCAGAATACTTCTGACAGGGACATCATTATCAATTTCCTAATCTTTTTATCACTATTAGCTTGCCAAGTTTGTCATTTCTAGAGATTATAAAAAACATCAAAAACAAAGTCATTTTATTTTACTTAATCAAAACTTCTGCAAGTCTAGTCTGATGATATCAACTACTACTTCTACTCTATGCTTACAGGATGACACACAACAGAAACAGAATAAGAGCTGAGTAAGTACCTGGTTACTGACCTCGGGTACCGCTTGAGCATCTGAAGTCGAGAGTCTGAGCCACCGGATTTGGAGACTGGCAGGCTTTCAAGGTTGGCCATCAGCAGGTTGATGGAGGCCTTCAACTCATCTGTGTACATGGACTCCATCTCCTTCACAACAAACTTGGGGTGCTTTCGCAACTGGAAAAGAGAAAGCATCAGACTGATGATACTTATAAATAAATTATTTCTATCATTTTCAACAACATCATTCAGAATCACCATCAACATCATTGATGTCTACTTCAATATGGGGTATTTTCCAATCAGATTGCCACAGTCATTTTGTCATTTCGTGAAACATCCTTGGATGTAGTTTGATGAAAACGAGCAAGTTTACACTACTTGTATGATGTTCCTCTTTCATGAAATTATCTTTATTGTTCAATTTTTGGATGATAATGACATTTTTAAACACAAGCGAGGTAGTTTCATAAACAATTACAAGAAGTTCTGATATGTCAACTTCCCTAAATGGAAACAAAAGGTTTATAGAGAGTAATAGTAAATGTTCCAATCAATTCATATCATTATCTTCATCATAAGCAACAAAGGCATTCATTACTGCGGTTACTGTACATATATATAAATATATATACATTCTCCATTGATACATATATCATCATTATCATAAGATGATGATGTTTTATCATAGTTATGTTGTCTTAACAGCAAACTTATAGAACTTGGACAGGTGGAACCAGGTAACAACATAATTTATGGTTTAAGTGTTTAACCACAAAACGTGTGTATTGTTCATTCTTTCACCACAAATGTGTGTCATCGTTCATTCTTTCACCACTAACTTGTGTCATCGTTCATTCTTTCACCACTAACTTGTGTTATCGTTCATTCTTTAACCACTAACTTGTGTTATCATTCATTCTTTAACCACAAACTTGTGTTATTGTTCATTCTTTCACCACAAATGTGTCATCGTTCATTCTTTCACCACAAATGTGTGTCATCGTTCATTCTTTAACCACTAACTTGTGTTATCATTCATTCTTTAACCACAAAACGTGTGTTATTGTTCATTCTTTCACCACAAATGTGTGTTATCGTTCATTCTTTAACCACTAACTTGTGTTATCATTCATTCTTTAACCACAAACTTGTGTTATTGTTCATTCTTTCACCACAAATGTGTCATGGTTCATTCTTTCACCACAAATGTGTGTCATCGTTCATTCTTTAACCACTAACTTGTGTTATCATTCATTCTTTAACCACAAAACGTGTGTTATTGTTCATTCTTTCACCACAAATGTGTGTCATCATTCATTCTCTCACCACTAACTTGTGTTATCATTCATTCTTTAGCCACAAACTTGTGTTATCGTTCATTCTTTAACCACAAACTTGTGTTATCGTTCATTCTTTCACCACAAACATGTGTTATCGTTCATTCTTTAACCACTAACTTGTGTTATCGTTCATTCTTTCACCACAAACTTGTGTTATCGTTCATTCTTTAACCACTAACTTGTGTTATCGTTCATTCCTTCACCACGAACTTGTGTTATCGTTCATTCTTTAACCACAAACTTGTTTTACTGTTCATTCTTTCACCACAAACTTGTGCTATTGTTCATTCTTTCACCATAAATGTGTGTTATTGTTCATTCTTTCACCACAAACTTGTGTTATTGTTCATTCTTTTACCACAAATGTGTGTTATCGTTCATTTTTTAATCACAAACTTGTGTTATTGTTCATTCTTTAACCACAAACTTGTGTTATCATTTATTCTCTAACCACAAACTTGTGTTATCGTTCATTCTTTCATCTAAAACTTGTGTTATCATTCATTCTTTCACCATAAACTTGTGTTATTGTTCATTCTTTCACCACAAACTTGTGCTATCGTTCATTCTTTAACCACAAACTTGTGTTAGAATTCATTCATTCACCACAAACTTGTGTTATCGTTCTTTCTCTAACCACAAACTAGTGTTATTGTTTATTCTTTCACCACTAACTTGTGTTATCATTCTTTCACCTCAAACTTGTGTTATCATTCTTTCTTTCACCACAAACTTGTGTTATGGTTTATTCTCTTACCACTAACTTGTGTTATCATTCTTTCTTTAACCACAAGCTTCTGTTATTGTTCATTCTCTAGCCACAAACTTGTGTTATCATTTATTCTTTCACCACAAACTTGTGTCATCATTCATTCTTTCACCACAAACTTGTGTTATCATTCCTTCTTTCACCACAAACTTGTGTTATCGTTCATTCTTTCACCACAAACTTGTGTTATTGTTCATTCTTTCACCACAAACTTGTGTTATCGTTCATTCTCTAACCACAAACTTGTGTTATCGTTTATTCTTTCATCATAAACTTGTGTTATCATTCTTGCTTTCACCTCAAACTTGTGTAATCATTCTTTTTCACCACAAACTTGTGTTATCATTGATTCTTTAACCATAAACTTGTGTTATCATTCTTTCTTTCACTACAAACTTGTGTTATCATTCTTTCTTTCACCACAAACTTGTGTTATCTTTCATTCTCTAACCACAAACTTGTGTTATCATTCATTCTTTCACCACAAATGTGTGTTATCGTTAATTCTTTAAACACAAACTTGTGTTATAGTTCATTCTTTCACCACAAACTTGTATTATTGTTCATTCTTTAACCACAAACTTGTGTTATCATTCATTCTTTCACCACAAACTTGTGTTATGGTTCATTCTTTCACCACTTACTTGTGTTATCATTCTTTAACCACAAACTTGTGTTATTGTTCATTCTCTAGTCACAACTTTGTGTTATCATTCATTCTTTCACCACAAACTTGAGTCATCATTCATTCTTTCACCACAAACTTGTGTTATCGTTCATTCTTTCACCACAAACTTGTATTATTGTTCATTCTTTAACCACAAACTTGTGTTATCATTCATTTTTCACCACAAACTTGTGTCATCATTCATTCTTTCACCACAAACATGTGTTATCGTTCATTCTTTCACCACAAACTTGTGTTATCGTTCATTCTTTCACCACAAACTTGTGTTATCATTCATTCTCTAACCATAAACTTGTGTTATCGTTCATTCTCTAACCATAAACTTGTGTTATCATTCATTCTTTCACCACAAACTTGTGTTATCATTCATTCTCTAACCATAAACTTGTGTTATCGTTCATTCTCTAACCATAAACTTGTGTTATCGTTCATTCTTTCACCACAAACTTGTGTTATCGTTCATTCTCTAACCATAAACTTGTGTTACAGTTTATTCTTTCACCACTAACTTGTGTTATCATTTTTTTCTTTCACCTCAAACTTGTGTTATCATTCTTTTTCACCACAAACTTGTGTAATCATTCTTTCTTTCACCACAAACTTGTGTTATCATTCTTTCTTTCATCATAAACTTGTGTTATCATTCTTTCTTTCACCACAAACTTGTGTAATCATTCTTTCTTTCATCACAAACTTGTGTTATCATTCTTTTTCACCACAAACTTGTGTTACCATTCTTTCTTTCACCACAAACTTGTGTAATCATTCTTTCTTTCATCACAAACTTGTGTTATCATTCTTTCTTTAACCACAAACTTGTGTTATCGTTCTTTCTTTAACCACACACTTGTTACGTTTCTTGAACAGGAAGAAGCATAAAGATTTTAGAAGTCTCATCAAAATCAACAAATATGTCATCATCATCATCTTCATCATCATCCATTTTTTTTTATCATCATCAACATCATCATGATCACTATCATTTCATTATATTGTTATCACCATCATCATCAGTGGCAACAGCCTCATTATTGGCATTCTATTTGTGGTAATTTCTTTTATCAAAATGTTTAGTGACTCAGTTACAGGAGCAAGGAAGCAATTAATTCTACAGAAAAGCAATAAATGCATTTGACCAACACCTTATTAGCATCATTATCAATAGCAGCACAAGCTATATCAGCGGCATCAAGTTATCATGTCACATCACACTTTACATAACAATATTAGAGTGTTTCTGTAATTGAAACCAGAAAATATTGGGTTTTAAAAAAAAGTTATGAAACTTGTAAAGATATATTATCATCACCATAAGTACAAAGATAGTGTTTAAAACAGTGGACCCCAGTGACCCTATTCGCACCAGAGACCGACCAGGTGATGCTTTTCCTGAATTGTAAGTCAACAATGCAAAGGTGCCTAGACATCATGCTGGATTCAACAACAAGTAGTATAGATCCCGATCCTGAGGTCATTTGTTTCCCTGGAGCATGGAAACAATGTGTTATTGGCATCTGTGCCAAAGCTTAACACCCATTTTGGAATTAAGTTGTGTGAATTAAGCTTTAAGGACATTTAGAAGTTAAATTTGTGAAACAGTTGCATAGAAAAATAGTGAAATAAATTTGATGAGTCAGTGATTTATAAGTCACTGTCTCTAACTGCTCAGCTACTGTGAGTCACACCCTTTTCTTTGCTGTAAAATCTAACCCTGTGTTACTCCTAATGATTAAAAAAATACGACATTCTTTTACATCTCATTATTTCCGAATGACATCACTTACAATGAATACCTAATGTCCATTTTATAGGTCACAACTGTAGACAAATATTTAACTGCATTTAACTGTCTATGTATCTTGACAGTGTTCATAAATGGATAAGTGAGCAATGAGTTTGTTTTGTTTCAGGTACATTTTCTTTTTTTTTTCATTTTGTCAAAAAAGCTGTCAGTGAGGAATGGTTATCATTTTTATATAACCAACGTCCAGCTGTAAAAGGTAGGGGTAGAGCCCAGTGATATGTCTCGGTAGAACCACTGGCACACCTCAAGTCAGTTGGAAGAGCTTTCCATATTAATCTTCTTGCCCTGACTGGGACTCAAACCCGCAAGATGAGGAGCTGCATGTTATACATCTGCTTTAATAAGGTAAAAATAGGTCAGAAGATCTTCCCTCCAGTGCTTTAAGAAGGCTAAAAATAGGTCAGAAGATCTTCCCTCTAGTGCTTCAATTAATGTTAAAAATAGGTCAGAAGATCTTCCCTCTAGTGCTTCAATAATGTTAAAAATAGGTCAGAAGATCTTCCCTCTAGTGCTTCAATTAATGTTAAAAATAGGTCAGAAGATTTTCCCTCCAGTGCTTTAAGAAGGCTAAAAATAGGTCAGATAATCCTCTCTCCAGTGCTTTAAGAAGGCTAAAAATAGGTCAGAAGATCTTCCCTCCAGTGCTTAAATTAATGTTAAAAATAGGTCAGAAGCTCAGAGCTTCCCTCCAGTGCTTAAAGAAGGCTAAAAATAGGTCAGATAATCCTCTCTCCAGTGCTTTAAGAAGGCTATAAATGGGTCAGAAGATCAGATCTTCCCTCCAGTGCTTTAAGAAGGCTAAAAAAAGGTCAGAAGATCTTCCCTCCGGTGCTTAAATTAATGTTAAAAATAGGTCAGAAGATCAGATCTTCCCTCCAGTGCTTTAAGAAGGCTAAAAAAAGGTCAGAAGATCTTCCCTCCGGTGCTTAAATTAATGTTAAAAATAGGTCAGAAGATCAGATCTTCCCTCCAGTGCTTTAAGAAGGCTATAAATAGGTCAGATGATCAGATCTTCCCTCCAGTGTGTTAAGAAGGCTAAAAATAGGTCAGAAGATCTTCCCTCCAGTGCTTAAATTAATGTTAAAAATAGGTCAGAAGATCAGATCTTCCCTCCAGTGCTTTAAGAAGGCTAAAAATAGGTCAGAAGATCTTCCCTCCAGTGCTTAAATTAATGTTAAAAATAGGTCAGAAGATCAGAGCTTCCCTCCAGTGCTTAAAGAAGGCTATAAATAGGTCAGAAGATCAGATCTTCCCTCCAGTGCTTTAAGAAGGCTATAAATAGGTCAGAAGATCAGATCTTCCCTCCAGTGCGTTAAGAAGGCTTAAAATAGGTCAGAAGATCAGATCTTCCCTCCAGTGCTTTAAGAAGGCTATAAATAGGTCAGAAGTTCAGATCTTCCCTCCAGTGCTTTAAGAAGGCTTAAAATAGGTAAGAACATCAGATCTTCCCTCTAGTGCTTTAAGAAGGCTAAAAACAGGTCAGAAGATCAGATCTTCCCTCCAGTGCTTTAAGAAGGCTAAAAATAGGTCAGAAGATCTTTCCTCCAGTGCTTAAATTAATGTTAAAAATAGGTCAGAAGATCAGAGCTTCCCTCCAGTGCTTCAAGAAGGCTAAAAGTAGGTAAGAAGATCAGATCTTTCCTCCAGTGCTTTAAGAAGACTGAAATAGGTCAGAAGATCTTTCCTCCAGTGCTTAAATTAATGTTAAAAATAGGTCAGAAGCTCAGAGCTTCCCTCCAGTGCTTAAAGAAGGCTAAAAATAGGTCAGATAATCCTCTCTCCAGTGCTTTAAGAAGGCTATAAATGGGTCAGAAGATCAGAACTTCCCTCCAGTGCTTTAAGAAGGCTAAAAAAAGGTCAGAAGATCTTCCCTCCGGTGCTTAAATTAATGTTAAAAATAGGTCAGAAGATCAGATCTTCCCTCCAGTGCATTAAGAAGGCTATAAATAGGTCAGATGATCAGATCTTCCCTCCAGTGCGTTAAGAAGGCTATAAATAGGTCAGAAGATCAGATCTTCCCTCCAGTGCTTTAAGAAGGCTATAAATAGGTCAGAAGATCAGATCTTCCCTCCAGTGCGTTAAGAAGGCTATAAATAGGTCAGAAGATCAGATCTTCCCTCCAGTGCGTTAAGAAGGCTAAAAATAGGTCAGAAGATCAGATCTTCCCTCCAGTGCTTTAAGAAGGCTATAAATAGGTTAGAAGATCTTGCCTCAAGTGCTTTAAGAAGGCTATAAATAGGTCACAGATCTTCCCTCCAGTGCTTTAATAAGATTGAAAATAGTTCGGAAGATCAGATCTACTCTCCAGTGCTATAACAAGGTTAAAAATAAGCTTTTCACTGCATGCATCAATAGGTAAATGGAATAATATTCTAACACTTAGCTTGCTATACTTTGTTAAAAAACCCATGCTAAATACTGAGGGTTCAATTTAAAAATAACATATGTAACATGTCAGACTTGATATACTTACAAACACAGACTAAGCTGCAAATAGATCAGATCCTGATCAGACAGGGAAGCCAGCTGATCTGGATCTATACTATTTGCCTAAGCCTTACAAATACGTGAATAGCAGGCTGAGAGTTAATTTAAATCAGAGACAAAACTTTTCTTTCTACAAACAGTTAAAATAAAAGTATATCTATTTAACAAAGATTAAATGAATCAATATCAAAATGCAAGAAATATTGTATTATTATAATACAAAGTCAATTAAAAAATCAGTTTACTACTGAAAAAATAAAAGATTTTATGCCTTCTACTACAAAATATGAAAAACCTAGATGGAACAGTCTTCCAATGACCTAACAAAATAATATCATCAAATATTTCTGGCCAAACATCCTATAAATATTCAATCCTCAAGGTTTATCTAAACCTTTTGAATATCACTGAATGTTGAATACCATATGGCCTCAAGGGTCTTAACCAATTGGAAAATGTGTTTTTTATATATATCTTGTTATGCCCGACTTGACAGTTTAGGAAAGTGTTAGAAAAAAGAAGAAAAGAATCCATCCTGGTTGCATAGAATGTACAGCATTTGCTCTAGGAGATGAAGGTCACATGTTCAATTTCTTACCATGACATACCCTGGCCAAGACAAACAAAAGTCCACAACCTTATTTGTTTATATTCATTCCTACTAAAACTCAATTATTTGCTTGCAACTTTATCATAGGTCAAATCAGACAGCACTTTAAGCTTTAGTCTAACCTATATGTGCCCTGCAGGCTAAGGGTCCTTAATTTCTACTGGCTTAGCTCCCTTGCTTAAAGATGGTAACGGACAGTTTACCTGAATCAAATGTATGTAACAATATTTTTCCATGCTTTCCATGCTTTGTTGAAATTAATGCATAACTTCTGCATAAACTCACATTTTAATTTAAGAAAGGACAGTTCTGAACAATTCCTGTATCATACACATTGCAAAAAAATCACTCCAAATATTCATTCCTTCCAAATCTATCAATAAGCATGCTGTGATCTCTGCAAAAAATAAATGTCAGAGCAGACCATCTGGATGGTGATATAACGTTATCTCAAAAGTAAGATGTCACATTGTTGTCTTAGTTTAAAAATAGCTCTGCAGCATGGCTCAGATAGGAAATACCTGTTTGCAATGATAAATACAGACTTAGGTTCCACTGTTCACACAAATCTAGAACATCAATGAACAGACTTTTGTAGGACATTTTCCAGTAATAATGACTTATATGGTTATATGGGGGGAAAAAAGTTGGTCTTAACTGTTGGATACCACCTTTAACTTTTAAAAAAAAGGTGTTTGTAAAATACCTGATCTGGTGTTAAGATATTCTCACTGGACAGAGTACAACAGGCAAGTGTTCTCAACATGCCTTATCTGGTGTTAGGATATTCTGAATGGACTGAGTACAACAGGTAAGTGTTCTCAATATGTCTGATCTGGTGTATGGATATTCTGACTGGACAGAGTGTAACAGGTAGGTGTTCTGAACATGCCTGATCTGGTGTTAGGATATTCCGAATGGACAGAGGACAACAGGCAAGTGTTTCTCAACATGCCTGATCTGGTGTAAGGATATTCTGACTGGACACAGTATAACAGGTAGGTGTTCTCAACATGCCTGATCTGGTGTAAGGATATTCTGACTGGACACAGTATAACAGGTAGGTGTTCTCAACATTTCTGATCTGGTGTTAGGATATTCTGACTGGACACAGTATAACAGGTAGGTGTTCTCAACATGCCTGATCTGGTGTAAGGATATTCTGACTGGACAGAGTACAACAGGCAAGTGGTTCTCAACATGCCTGATCTGGTGTTAGGATATTCTGACTGTACGGAGTACAACAGGCAAGTGTTCTCAACATGCCTTATCTGGTGTTAGGATATTCTGACTGGACAGAGTGTAACAGGCAAGTGTTCTCAACATGCCTGATCTGGTGTTAGGATATTCTGACTGGACAGAGTGTAACAGGCAAGTGTTCTCAACATGTCTGATCTGGTGTTAGGATATTCGGACTGTACAGAGTACAACAGGCAAGTGTTCTCAACATGTCTGATCTGGTGTTAGGATATTCTGACTGGACAGAGTACAACAGAAAAGTGTTCTCAACATGCCTGATCTGGTGTTAGGATATTCTGACAGGACAGAGTATAACAGGCAAGTGATTTTCAACATGTCTGATCTGGTGTTAGGATATTCGGACTGTACAGAGTACAACAGGCAAGTGTTCTCAACATGTCTGATCTGGTGTTAGGATATTCTGACAGGACAGAGTATAACAGGCAAGTGGTTTTCAACATGCCCGATCTGGTGTTAGGATATTCTGACTGGACACAGTATAACAGGCAAGTGTTTTCAACATGTCTGATCTGGTGTTAGGATATTCTGACAGGACAGAGTATAACAGGCAAGTGTTTTCAACATGTCTGATCTGGTGTTAGGATATTCTGACTGGACACAGTATAACAGGCAAGTGTTCTCAACATGTCTGATCTGGTGTTAGGATATTTGGACTGTACAGAGTACAACAGAAAAGTGTTCTCAACATGTCTGATCTGGTGTTAGGATATTCTGACTGGACACAGTATAACAGGCAAGTGTTCTCAACATGTCTGATCTGGTGTTAGGATATTCGGACTGTACAGAGTACAACAGAAAAGTGTTCTCAACATGTCTGATCTGGTGTTAGGATATTCTGACTGGACAGAGTACAACAGGCAAGTGTTCTCAACATGCCTGATCTGGTGTTAGGATATTCTGACTGGCCAGAGTACAACAGGCAAGTGTTCTCAACATGTCTGATCTGGTGTTAGGATATTCTGACAGGACAGAGTATAACAGGCAAGTGGTTTTCAACATGCCCGATCTGGTGTAAGGATATTCTGACTGGACACAGTACAACAGGCAAGTGTTTTCAACATGTCTGATCTGGTGTTAGGATATTCTGACTGGACACAGTATAACAGGCAAGTGGTTTTCAACATGCCCGATCTGGTGTTAGGATATTCTGACTGGACAGAGTACAACAGGCAAGTGTTTGCCACATGCTGACACAGTAAAGACATCAGTGTAATCATCTGTATACACCACCCCATCCATGCTATTAAAAGACAGCTCCTAGAAAGACAGTCTGAACTTGAAAATTATCATATTTAGTGGAAGGGTTTACTTCTGTCAATGTTCTGATCAAATGCAAACTATACAAAATTTGATATGCAGGACATTTTATTCATTTCCAGTTTCTGCCAAATCTGAACAACAGCTGTCCTGTGTTTCTGACAGTTTATTCAGTCAGCATCCGTTCCATTGACAATGCCCATAGTAAACATCTCTATAGGCTCATCCTGGCTACAGACTATTGTAGATCTAAAGGCTCATCCTGGCTATAGACTATTGTAGATCTACAGGCTCATCCAGGCTACAGACTATTGTAGATCTACAGGCTCATCCTGGCTACAGACTATTGTAGATCTACAGGCTCATCCTGGCTACAGACTATTGTAGATCTACAGGCTCATCCTGGCTACAGACTATTGTAGATCTACAGGCTCATCCTGGCTACAGGTTATTGTAGTTTACAGCTTTATCCTGGCTACAGACCACCTTATATCTACAGACTCATCCTGGCTACAGGTTATTGTAGATTTACAGCTTCATCCTGGCTACATACTATTGCAGGTCTACAGGTTCATTCTGGCTACAGACTATTTCCATAACAAGGTCTTACTCATTCTCATCACAAAATGCTGTCACCAGTGCTAAATCATGAAGAATATGTTATACAACAGTGCTGTTTTACAAGCATTTTCAGGGTTAGATAAAGACAGGTTATGGCTTGATCAGAAACTTCATGTTATTTTTAATCCCTCTGCCTGCTGTAACTGATAAGACTGGTTGAATGTGTGCCCAAAGATTCAAAGGAGATGTTTAAAGAAATTTGAGTTCCAAGGGCAAATCAAAAGCAGTAGAAAACACCCAATAACACATAATTATATATTCCATTCTAGACACTCCAAACTTATTTTTAAAGACAAAAACAAACATTATGTCTCATTCAGCATTTGAACCTACAATTTCCCATACCAGAAAAAAGACTATTTAACACACTAAACTATTTAACACACCAGCAAAGCAAGTTAGAACAGAGCAAAATCATTTCTAATAAAAAAAAGAATATTAGGAATGAAATATCATTTGGCATGTCCCAAATATGAAACCAAACACTGGTAACACAAAGATTGGTAATTATCTGTATATAAATGTCAAACAAGCATTCATGTTTCACAATGCTCTTGAGCAACTGGCTGCTAAGCTCCCAATTCCAATAATTACTGCTGGATTTAAGTAACAATGCCTGTAATTGTACATCTACTTCCGACTAAGAGGAACATTATCCCAATAGTTTCATGTCCCAACAGAATGACAGAGATTGTAGTAGGCTATATTCATCTACTATGATGCTGGCATCACTTGTCATTGGATATCTACTTTGTGAGTGGATATCTATCTACTTTCTGAGTGGATATCTGCTTTATGAGTATATATGGACCTTGTGAGTACACATCTGCTTCGTAAGTGGTTATCTACTTTGTAAGGGGATATCAATTTTGTGAGTAAATATCTGCTTTATAAGCATACATCTACTTTGTGAGTAGACATCTGCTTTGTAAGTGGCTATCAACTTTGTGAGGAGATATCTGCTTTAAGAGCATACATCTTCTTTGTGAGTAGACATCTGATTTGATAGTGGATATCTGTTTTGTGAGTGGATATTTATTTTTGTCAGTGGCTATCCACTTTAAGAGCAGATATCTTCTTTGGGAGGATATCTACTTTGTAGAGGATTTTTACTTTGTGGAATGATATCTACTTTGTGTGAGGATATCTACTTTGTGGGAGGATATGTTCTGCTGGATTTAAGTGACAACCCCAGTATCTGTAGATACTTCCAACTAAAGAGAGATATATCCCAAAAGTTTTAACTCCCAGAGGAATGGCTAAAGTACAGTGAGGCCTAAAGGTTACTTCTAAGATTGGCCTGGCTGGTGTTTATGGCATGCTATTATTGGGAGGCAACAGTGTATCGGTTTTAAATAAAACTTGCTCCCAGATTACTGATAGATTGTAAGAAGAATGTCAAAAACAAACAAACCCACACATTTTTATGAATGACCATCAATATCAAAGCCATGGAAGAATTCAACAAAAGACAGCTCCAAACTGTGTCCACAATTATCTGATGCAGGTTTCTATTTCTACAGTTTACTGTTTTCCAATAAAGCCAAAAATGAACATCAGATTTTAATTTATAACACAAATGCATGATGGAGAAAACAAGCTATGTCTTTAAAATTTGGTGGAATTATCTCAACTATGGTATCATCACCACAACAATTGGTATGTATGTCCCAGAGAATTAATCATTTGTATCAGACTACAGGAACACTACCATTGCCGAATACTTAATATCACTTATTCAACATTGTCTTATATGAAAATCTATTCATGGTCTTTTTATTGTTTATATAAATTAGGTTCTAACAACAACTACACAGAGAAAAATATTGATTTCTTATTTCTATTATAACAAAATATTTCAAAAATGCTGTGAACCTCTAAGATAAACACCTATATTTTTTATTATCTAATTAAAGCAATGTGCAGAAAATTGTCTTGATTAACCCTTGGTGGAAACACCATTCACCCATTTACATACCCCACCGCATGGGTTCAAGTACCAGTCTGGACGAGAACTTTCATGTGGGTAAGTTTTCCGTTGGTTCTACCCAGTCATACTCCACCAATAATAAGCTGGATGTTGCAAATATGACCATAATAAAAACAAGAGGGCCATGATGGCTCTTAATCGCTCACCTGAGGACACAGGCTTTTGGTAGGCTCATAGTTGGCATAGAGTAATTAATTGTTATTTACTTAAGAAATCTTTGGTGAAGATTGGACCATTAGTGTGGCCACTGGGTTGATAACATTTTCTAGAAGTTACCTACTGAATCCACATGACCCACTTCAAAACATATGTAAGATTTCATGCTGGCAAACATTCTGGCCAAGTTTGGTGAAGACTGGGCCATCAATGTGGCCTCAAAGTGTTTTCAAAAGTTTTTTCTAAAATTTTACCTAGTTACCTACTTTTTGACTTCACGTGACCCAATAATATACTCATACAAGATTTCATGCAGACAGACAATCTGATCAAGTTTACGGAACATTGGGCTATGAATGCAGCCTCTAGAGTGTTCACATGTTTTTTCCAAAAATTTGACCTAATGACCTTCTTTTTGACCCTGCGTGACTCAATAACAAATCATCCAAGATTACATGCAAACAAGCATTCTGACCAAGTTTAATAAAGATTGGCCTATAAATGTGGCCTCTAGTGTGTTCACAAGGTTTTTCTAAGATTTGACCTATTGACCTACTGTTTGACCCCACATGACCCAGTTTCAAACTCATCCAAGATTTAATGCAGACAAACATTCTGACCAAGTTTGGTGAAGATTGGGCTAAAAATGTGGACTGTATTGTGTTCACAAATTTTCCAAAAATTTGACCTGGTGACCTACTTTTTGACCCCAGGTGACCCAATAATGAACTCATCCAAGATTTCATGCAGACAAACATTCTGACCAAGTTTGATGAAGATTGGATAAAAACTGTGGCCTCTAGCATGTTCACAAGCTAAAATGTTGACGTTGACGACAGAGGACGGACGGGCGACAGATGACGGACATCGGACGAAGCGGTACCAGAAAAGCTCACCTTGAGCACCTCGTGCTCAGTTGAGCTGAAAACACAAAAAACACAAACACATACCCCACCCTTATAGTGTTTCCAGAAAGTTAGGGGTTACTATTTTATGCCTCACATTAAATTTGGAGCTCTAATCTAAGACCCTTCAATCCTGAATGCAAGCCAGTACTACTCAACCCAGACCACTAATACAGGTATATAGAGTTTACTGTTATCTTTATAAATGCTCCTCACATTAACTTGACAACATAAACTCAACTACAGATGAGTATGTGAGTATACTTTAACGAGAAGGTGCTACATTGCCCAGATTCTACTGAGGAGACATAATCCTCTGCATTGAATTCCAATTGATTCTCAGGCAAAAAAATGTGGCAGACCAAGACAGACCTTTATACATTATCTTTTAGCCTGCTAAACACATATTTATAAGGCTTTGCCAAATTGTGCTGATCCAAACTAGTCACCTTTCAGGAGAGCTGTCTGATCTGGATTGGTGGTTTTTGCTGCTAAGTCACTGGCAATATGTCTAGTTGTGTTCTGACCTAGTTGTAAGGCAAAAGATTTGTATAGGTTATTGACATATATTACAAGCTAAGTGTTATACCATTAGTTGTCCGACACTGTCCTAGCGAGGGTACCTATACATGGTGCTTGTTGGGCAGGAATAGTACCAAACTCCTGTGCAGTAAATTGGCTGCACATCAATCACAGCCAGGGTGAGATATAACATGACCATAGCGCTTACCATGTGATTCATGTGACCATAGAATTTAAAATGTTTACATTCCATCAACATGGTGTTTGACCATTATACACCTACTGAACCTGTGAATTCAAATTGTTTTTGTGTGGATGCAATCAATATTTTAGCATAAGCGGCATAAGTCTTTGGAAGTATTATAACTTCTTATTTTACATAATCAAACCAATTGGTGAATTGATAAAAAATATCTATATATGCGATAGTTCTAGTAGAGCAATTTGAGAACTCACAGCGGCAGAGATCTTCTTAAGATCCAAATGACAGAAAGGGAGATAACTGCCAAAGTGATTTGTATAGAACATCAAATTAGGAATAACCTGTGTGCCATACCATTCCAGAAATACAGCCAAGGTTTGGCTATAATTGCTGGAGAAACACCAAAAAGGAATGTCTGGGTAGAACCACTGGCACACTGCAGGTCAGCTGGAAGACATTTCCTTATAAAAGTTTTCATACCAACCAGGATTCGAAATGCAGAAAGGAACAGAGGTGTAAGAGGACTTACAAGTTGAAAACTTAATCTTCTTGGTGACACTGCCTCTTCATCCACCCCAGCAAGACCTGTTTAGGGCCAGACTAATCAATTTGTCTTCATTCAAGAATTTACGGCATATAAATAAGGCTCAAAATCCTTTATAAGTTTGGACTATTATTTATGTGTCTTAGAAATGGTAATAAATAGTTTCAAGACTTTTGATAAAATCACCAATAAACATAATTTATATTTACTGCTTATGTTACAATTTCTTGTTTATCTGGAGACTGTGAACAAAATCAATGTCAGGACACAATCACCAGTGCAGTGTATATAACCTGGAAAACCTACCCACCTAGAAGTTCTAACCATGACCAGTACTAAAAACACCCAAGACTGCAGATCTCAACAATTCAGGGACTTGAACCAACACTGTGAGGGGCTGTTCCTAACTTTTCAGCTACAGGGTGTCTCTTTAAAAGTGATACACACAAATAAAGGAATTTTAGTTAACAATGAGCAACTCCCATTAACATTTATTCAACAGACAAGATGGAGGTATGTCGTGTTCCAACAAGTCTAATATGAACAAAATCAATCACCATTAACAAATCCATCAATGTTAACAAATCCATCAAGACAGTCTGGCATACAAAAACTGATCCACGATTTCACCATATCCCATTAAACAATGGTGTCTCACCTTGCCATCATGAGACATATCTGATGTGTCGGCAGTGATGAAACAGCTGCCAGGGGCGCCATGCTACTGAGGTCTTCTGGGTATGTTTGGACTTAGGTGAAATACATAATTCAACTGTGTTAGCTAAGATCAGAATGACTCTTCTGCACTCATAATGCCATCGAAAAGTTTTTATTTTAACAATAACTCGCCCAGAAAAAAGAAAGATTTAATTTTATAGAAGGGGATTAGCCATAAAAACAGGATAAATAAACAAAGACCAACTGTTCAATAATGACCTCATTCAGCTGTATAATTCTGCCTAATATAAAATTGCCTAAATTAAATTGTAATTAAAGACATGGGGCCATGATGGCCCTTAATTGCTCACCTGATGACACAGGCTGTTAGTAGACTCATATCTTGTGTCATTTGATAATGAGTTATTTACTTAAGAAATCTTTGGTAAAGATTGGGCCATAAATGTGGCCTCTAGCTTGTTTACTGGGTTTTCTTAGATTTTACAGTGACCTACCTTTTAAACCTACGTGACCCAGTAACAAATTCATCCAATATTTTATGCAAACAAACATTCTGGTCAAGTTTGGTAAAGATAGGGCCATAACTGTGGCCACTAGCATGTTCAAAAGGTTTTTCAAAGATTTCACCAAGAGACCTACTTTCTGATCCCACATGACCCAGTTAAGAAGTAATCAAAGATTTCTTGAAGACAAACGTTCTGACCAAGTTTAGTGACGATTGGGCCATACATTTGGCCTCTACTGTAGTCACAAGGATTTTATAAGATTTGAACTAGTGGCCTACTTTTTGGCCCCACTTGACCCAGTTACAAACTCATCAAAGATTTTATACAAGCAAACATTTTGGCCAAGTTTTGTGAAAATAGGACCATAAATGTGGCCTCTAGCGTGCCCAGAAGGTTTTCCTAAAATTTGACCTATACTTACTTTTTGACCCCACATGACCCAGTTATGAACTTATTCAAGATATCATGCTGGCAAATATTCTGACCAAATTTTGTTAAGATTAAGCCATAAAAATGGCCTCTAGCTTGTTCACAAAGTTTTCCTTAACTTTTACCTAGTAACTCAGTTTTTGAACCCATACTTTTTCCTAGTAACCTAGTTTTTGAATCCCATGTGACCCAATTCGAACTTATCCATAATTTCTTAAAAAAATTCTTACAAACATTTTGACCACACTCAGTGAAAATTGGATAAAAACTCTAGTGTGTTCACAAGCAAATTGTTGATACTGCAAGATGGACGATGGACGATGGACTAAGGAGTATCAGAAAAGCTCACCTTGAGCAAGTTGTGCTCAGGTGAGCTAAAAAGGGAACAGTATAAAAGTGCCTTATCAACAAGTGTGACAATAAGACAGTTACCAGAAATAGTGGGAGTAAAGTTATGGATAATCACAAATGGTTCAATTAAATTCCGATTCATTAAAATGGTAATAAGAAAAGAAGATAGTATAATTGTGTCTACCATGACCTGGTTCAATAAAATGGTAATAAGAAATGGAGATAGTATATTTGTGTCTAATCATGACCTGTTTCAGTAAAATGGTAATAAGAAATGGAGATAGTAAAATAGTGTCTAACCATGACTTGTTTCGGAGATTTTAAGATGTTAACATAAAAATAACATCATTGTAATTGTAGTATTGATTGTAGTTCACTTCAAATACACTTTTACTATTGTTTGTATATGAACAAGTCTGTAAGGGCTTAATGCTAGACTGAAGAAGTTTTCAGAGATTGTCTAAAAAAAAATATGCAGATTTCCTTCATGAAAATATTACTGAGCATGTATGGTTCTAGAATGATTTCTATCCACAAACACAGGTCGACCACTTTTCCCAGTAATCAATAGCAATGATCAGAGTGGTGTGTTTACTTTCTCAATGAAACCATTCGATTTACAGGACAAATAATTCTATAGAAGACACAGAAACAGGAGGGTGATGATAGTGGGAGGCATTGACAGAACAAGTAAACAAAAATATCATGCCAGCTTAACAAAGGGAACTATAAAACATTTGTATATTGTTATTCTGACCATGTTGTACCAATATATCTAACAAAATGGAAATAAAAGAATATATTCAGACACTTTGTCTCCATTGAATCAATACACTGCGTCATACCACATGACACATGCTTAGTGTAAATGCCAGGTTTTGATATTGTACGCCTCCAATTCTGCAAAAATGAAAGTAAATAATGACTTTGGTAAGTTTAATAGAATGTTATTTCTAAAAAAATTCCTAGTAGATAAAAATTGTCAATAAACAAGAGAGCCATGATGGCCTAATATCACTCACCTGAGAATAATTGTAATATATATTGTATGTATAAAAGCAACATTTAGACTATCAGTCTCAATTTTTTACTTCTTGGCCATATATGAAAAATGGCCACAGTCCTGATGGCCATGTTTATGGAACAATTTTTTTTTTCTTTGAACAATTTTTATATAAGGTCACCCAAGGAACTTGTAAACCAAATATCAAGGCTCTAGCTCTTGTAGTTTTGGACAAAAAGATTTTTACAATTTTTCTATATAACTATTTATTTAGAAAATGAACACCTGTCAGTCATGTTTTTGGATGGATCAAAATTCTTTAAACAATATTGATACAGGGCCACCCACAGAAGAAGTAAACTAAATATCAAGGCTCTACTATATTATTGTAGTTTTTGACAAAAGATATTCAAAGTTTTCCTATACAGCCAAACAATACAATTAAATGGTCATGCCCCTGTCAGCAATATTTTTTGACTGATCAAACTCTTTGAACAATCTTGGTACAGGCCAGCTCAGGGAACAAGTATACCAGATATCAAGGCTGTAGCTCTAGTAGTTTCTGACAAGCAGATTCTTAAAATTTTCTGACAAGCAGATTCTTAAAATTTTCTTATATAACCATATACCGGTATGGACAATGGCCATGCCCTTGAGAAAGCCATGTTACCACTTACTACTGAGATTACATTACAACACCATTAGGTAATCAGCTCTCATTTTGTTATCTATTTTAAGCTGAAACTCCTATTCTACTTTTTTATAAATTTGGAAAGAATAAACAGTTAAAGCAATGAATTTCACAATCTGTAGAGTGTAACAATTGAGGTACTGTTATAAACAGAATCTATTCAAACTTAAATATGAGTTTATGCAGTAATAAGAACAGCGGTAGATGTTGTTACATGTAAAACATACAAGAAAACTACTGGACACCACCTTTAACACCCAACCACCAGAATAATACAGGTGTAAGTGTAAGTAGCTATAATTTTGTTAGTAACTTTCCCTATCTTATATACAAGCATATAAAATATTAAATACATGGATAGTTAATTGTTTCAGAAGTATTTATTAAAGATTGTTTGAACATCAGCTAAAAACAGAATTGATAAGTTGAAATAAGTGACCAAGGTGTTTTGATCAATCATCAATAGTGTAATCAAAGTTTAGTTATCAGGGATAAGTATCTGTTGTAGCAAATAAAACAAGTACAGCTGATGGAGATATCACAAATCAACCAATACAGCATACATATAAACAATATGTTACGTAATATTAAGTATTTTCAGATGTTTTTGCCAAATGTTTCAAACCTTTTGTCCCATTTTCCACTTTCTAGTTATTGCCACAGAAAATTAACACAAACAAGTGGGCCATGATGGCCCTACATTGCTCACCTGAGTATTGTAGACATTTGGCTCTTGTAGCTATACTTTTTGACAGATAAAAAATTCTTTAAAAAATCATGATTCAAGACCACGAAAGGAATAAATAAACCTAATATCAAAGCTCTAGCTTTTATAGTTTCTGACAAAAAGATTTTCGAAGTTTTACTATATAGTCAAATATGGAAAATGGCCACGCCCCTGGTAGCCATGTTTTTTTTTTAACATATCAAAAACTTTTCGTTCCCCCTGCCTACTTCAGCTTTAGAGAAAGTTTAGCTTAATTTGTCCCAACATTTACAGAGGAGATGTCGTTTGAAAATATTGACAGACACATGACGCTGGATGGTGGGCAATCACAATAGCTCACACTAAGCATAAGCTTATGTGACCTAAAAAGCATTTAGGAACAATTATAAATTATTGACGAGTAAAATTTGTAAAATTTACTTTTAATTACATTATCAATAATTTTGTATTAAAGTTAATACTTTTTGAATCTCTAATTGATGATAAAAAGTTAAAAACCCATCAACCACAATCTATGCAGTAATAAACCTGCAATAATTTTTATCTGTTAACAACACAAGCCCATGAATTATTACCATTGCATTAATTTGAAACAATAGTAATGATAACTGCATACATAAAGCTGTTAATATAAAAAGCTGTTATGTTAATAGTTAATGTTAACCATAAAATCCCATGACGATACATGTATATCTATAAATAGGTCTAACGAATATTTACTTCCTCTTGGACAGACGCCTTTTTCATATCCTGGAATAAAAATGCAGACATAAATTATGATGCTGCTTTTTCAACATTTTTAGTGCCTTTTTTTTCCTTAAAATAATAATTGTTGGCCCTTTGGGAGCTAGGGGCCAAAATCGGGCTTACCTTATAAGCTTCAGTAAATATGCAATCATATGTATTGAAGTCTAATTGAAATATACATTGTTTCTTGACTGCATTATAATAGCTCCTATAATAAAATAGTTGTCTTGTTTAGCCAGTTCCCTTGGCTACGTGTGATAAAGGGAAATATGCCTCTAGCATCTTAAGACCTTGGACAATTTTTCAAAATACCTACCAATGTCAGAATATTTCATGACATTAGATCTATCTTATCTCTATATAGAATAAAGACCCCCCATAACATATTTCAGTGTAACCAAAAAGCATACACATAATAAGTGTAAGAAAGGTCGCATTTAAGAAACTAAAACAGAGATATTCAAATAAATACTGACAGCAGCCTTCTAAATGTGTTACCAAGACAATGACTAATAGAACAAGAGGGAAAGAACAAGTCAGTGTAACATTGCTTCCTTGACAACAAATGGACATGTTATTACAATATATATTTATATATTTAAATGGTACTGAACTCAAATTATAATTAAAAACAAACAAAAAATCTTTAAAAACAATATGCTGTGTCAGTTTGTCTTTAATGAACACAAGCTTTTGAATGTACATGAAGATAAAGAGATAAAGACCGATATATATTATATAGTTTCTCCGATACAGTCAGTAATATTTGGCACCATTTTAATACCATTCACACCATCAACATAATAACTTCTGTAAAATAAAGATAAACTTTTACAAAACATAAAAGTACACAATTCAGTTGGCTACAGAATTCTGCCATAACTTGCTAAGCTTATTGCAGTCATATATTTTTAATATGCAGTTGAATGTCTTTATAAAATACACCTCCAAACAAAGTAAAGAAAAAAGATATTCTGTTATGTACATTACATTTATGCATTATAAAATCATCGATGCAAAAAATGATCTTCAAGGACTAAAATTAGCATAATTAGTTTTATTGCAAGCACTCTTAAGGTTCCATTCCTATCAAGCTAAGAAAAATCATCAGTTCTTGGACTAGGACAGTGCTGGCAGCAAATGTAACCCATGCAACTTATTCCTCTTATATCTGCTACAATACTTATGGAAAAACTTGGCCTACAGTAAAATCAGCTGATAACAAGCAGATATCTGCCCATAATATGTGTGTAGACAGTTGGTAAAGTGATGTATGTCTTGTTTCAGTGAGTATATGATGATGTTGGGAATCTGTCTTTGATGTTTATTGGGTTTACCCAGCATCTGGTAGTAGGTCAAAAGATAAGTTTGACAGTTATGTCGAAAAATTATTAAACTATACAAGATACACATGTACCTACCTTGCACATTTGTTCGACCATCTGTAGTCGACTGTCCAGCTCTCGGCGTACCTGAGCTGCCTGCTCATCAGCATTATCCAACTGAAATATACAGGTAAAACAAGTTACTTGGGAGCAACAATGTGACTTTTTAATAAAAAATACAGGCAAAATTATAATCCTACTGAAATATAAAGGCTAAAACCAAGTTACTTATGACAAGTAACGTGAGTTGTTACTGAAAAATAAATGTAAATAATGTGACTTATCAATCAATTACTAAAAGAAGGTAAATTTATCTGATTTGTCAATGAACTACTTAAATATAATTATCAATAGTCTACTAAGTATACCAGATTTATATTCAGACTTATCAATCAATTACTGTAACAAGGTAAACTAATATGATTTGTCAATTATTAAATAAAAAATATAGTAACATAATGTGACTTTAACAACTAAGGTACTGCAACTTATTAATAAATTACTGAAATATAGCAGTAATATACAGATAATATAATTACTTTATTACTTAAGTTTCCTGGTAACATTGAGTTTATAATATTATCTAAGTGAACTATTGAAGAAAAGTGACATGTTAAATATATGGGTAAACTCCAGGTATTAACATATCCAAGGATGCAAGTTTATAACACTAATTAACTGCAATATATGGGTAAACCCATGTAACTTAAACACAATGAGTGAACTTCTAAGAATCTCAAATTTCAAAATTACTGATAAAGAGTAAATAACTAAAGTGAGATTTAAGTGAGAGTTAAATAAATAACATCAACAGGTTAAGCTATGTGACCTTTTAGTTTAGTGAAATATACCAGAAAAACTAAACAATTATTGCTTTCCAAAGGACCTTCAAAATCGCTTCACTAAAATGTTGTCAGAATGTCAATAACACAAAATGTGTGTAAACATAAGTATTACAATATGTGTGACATTAACCCAGCATTATTCCCTGCAATCATGATACAGTAAAAACATGCTGTAATTATTTACACTCCATCTCCATTACAACAGCAACCGTTATGCATTTTTAAACCATTTAATATATTGACCTGTTTTCAATTATAATTTACTTTTTTTTAACCTGATAGTTTTTTTATATTTTTCTATATTTTAGTAACATAGTTTAGTTTTTACCTTATTATACTCTATTCACATTAAACTTTGTATTCGGCACCGTATGACCTGTTAAGTGTGGGTGTGCCGTTAAACCAAAATAAATAAATAAATCATAACAACAGTCATAAGTGATTACAACAGGTAATAAATGTGTTTATAGCATAACCGTCTGATAGAAATGGTGATATCCATTGTACATTTCTGTATCACACTTAGCAACTCAAATACTTCTTTAATGTTACTTCAATATATTTTTGTTAAAACCCAGTCTAAATTCCCAATTGTTTTTTTTTGCTTACATTTTGTATATGTTGCATGTAAAGGTATACTTATAATTAGATATTGTGCCAAAAACAAGTGTTAATCCTGATCTGACAACACTCAGCAGGAAGCTTCCTTATCTGGGTCAACTCTCAGCAGGAAGTGTTCCTTATCTGGGTCATCTCTCAGCAGGAAGCTGCCTTAACTGGGTCAACTCTCAGCAGGAAGCTGCCTTATCTGGGTCATCTCTCAGCAGGAATCTGCCTTATTTGGGTCAAGTCCCAGCAAACAGCTGCCTTATCTGGGTCAACTCTCAGCAGGAAGCTTCCTTATCTGGGTCAACTCTCAGCAGGAAGCTTCCTTATCTGGGTCAACTCCCAGCAAAAAGCTTCCTTATCTGGGTCATCTGTCAGCAGGAAGCTGCCTTATCTGGGTCAACTCTCAGCAGGAAGCTTCCTTATCTGGGTCAACTCCCAGCAAAAAGCTTCCTTATCTGGGTCATCTCTCAGCAGGAATCTGCCTTATTTGGGTCAAGTCTCAGCAAAAAGCTGCCTTATCTGAGTCAATTCTCAGCAGGAAGCTGCCTTATCTGGGTCAATTCTCACCAGGAAGCTGCCTTATCTGAGTCAACTCTCTGGTAGTCATCTTATTGTAACTTCTCTGACAGCACCACCTCTCACAACATGTTATCAAGTCCTTGTTGGGGTGAAGGACTTCTACCTGACATGTGATCCACCGGTTCTACCCAAAAATTTTTTTTGGGTCTTCCCATAATAGCTGGAAGATGCTTTAATCACAATTATAGTGTCGCAGCATATTCCAAAAACAAAAATTCTCTATTAAATTTTTAGTTATGAGCCCATTAACTAGATGCAAAAGTTGCATCACTGCTATAGACTCTCTGTCTTTCCCAGAATCCAGAGAGCAGACTGACCTGGATCAACACTATTTGCCTAAGATTGATCAATATGTGTTAAACAGCATATGAGTTAACTGAAATTTAAAAAAAAACAAGAAGACCATGATGGTCCTTAATTGCTCACCTGATGACACAGGCTTTTAGTAGGCTCAAATTTGGGATCAAGTAATTAAGAGTTTTTTACTTCAGAAATCTTTTGTGAATATTGGACAATTAGTGTGGCATTCTCTAGAATGTTACCAAATAACTTACTGAATCCACATCACCCACTTCAAAAAATATGTAAGATTTCATACTGGCAAACAGTCTGGCCAAGCTCGGTGAAGACTGGGCCATAAATGGGCCTCAAAGTGTTTCCACAAGTTTTTTTTCTAAAATGTTACCTAGTGTCCTACTTTTTGACCCCACATGGCCCAATAATATACTTATCCAAGATTTTATGCAGACAAACAATCTTATCAAGTTTGGTAAAGATTGGGCTATGAATGTGGTCTTTAAAGTGTTCACATGCTTTTTCTAAGTTTTGACCTAGTGACCTCTTTTATGACCCCAAGTGACCCAATAATGGACTCGTCCAAGATTTCATGCACACAAACAGTCTGATCAAGTTTGGTGAAGATTGGGAAAATAAATGTGGTCTCTAGTGTGTCCACAAGCTTTGTGTAAGATTTGACCTAGTGACCTACTTATTGACCCCATGTGACCCAATAATGAACTCATCCAAGATTTCATGCAGACAAACAATCCCACCAAGTTTGATGAAGATTGGCCTATAAATGTAGCATCTAGCGTGTTCACAAGCTTTTACTAAGATTTGACCTAGTGACCTACTTGTTTACCCCACGTGACTCAGTTATGAACTCATTCAAGATTTCATGCAGACAAACATTCTGACCAAGTTTGGTGAAGACTGGGCAATAAATGTGGTCTCTAGTGTGTTCACAAGTTTTTCCTAAAATTTGACCTAGTGACCTACTTTTTGACCCCAGGTGACCCAATAATGAACTCATCCAAGATTTCATGAAGACAAACATTCTAACCAGGTTTGATGAAGATTGGATAAAACTGTGGCCTCTAGCGTGTCCCCAAGCTAAAATGTTGACAACAGACGACTGATGAAGGACGACGGATAACGGACGAAGCGGTATCACAAAAGCTCCCCTTGAGCATGTTGTGCTAAGGTGAGCTAAAAAACATGCATATATAAAATAAACTATAATTTAGATTCAAAGTGTTTTGTATACACTAAAAGGAGCTGTGTGAACAATAGGGAGAGAGAGTATAGTGTGCAACAGTTAATGCAGACATCAAAGTAAATAAAAGACAAATAATTATTCCAAGATGAATTAATTCTACTTGCTTGAAACTCAATTCACCCCATTAAGAAAGAACTTACCTTGCACTAACTTTTAAAATCATTTGAAAAATTTCAATTTGAGGCTGAAAGAGCAATAATTAACTGCATCAGAGAGATGGCTGATGTTCATCATGAAACCAGCTACATACATAAAAGTCAAAAACAGAATGAAAATAAATGCATTCCCAGAGCTTAAGATGTGGAGAAAATCAGATTTCTAAATTTTATAGTTTAACACATTACACATTTTTTGCTGCAGTGGACTTGCGCCAACCAAAACAATGAATACCATAGACTTGTGACGTCAAACAGTATTCTTTATTATTATTATTTATACTTCCTTTTTTATTTCAATTTTTATTTTTGTTTAGTTATCTATGGTCATTATCTTGATTATTTATTATAATTTATTATTTTTGTTAATTATTGTATTTATTATTATTAATATTTTATTAATTAAATACAGTCAGCATTGTTGTCAAACATTTCCTAAGATATATTTGACTCACAACTGTATAAGGCATTTTAAGTGTTTAAGAAGAAAAACAGGAATATGCATGGCAAATACTTTTAACTGGCGATATACATGATTTTATGATTGACAACCAGAGATGGATTTTCTGCAAAAAAGACCACATTTAGAAAGATCAAAATTAATTTAAAGGTCGCCAGCTTTATCTCCACAAAGCCTGTTCCCACTTTGCTTCAAGTCATAGTAAAGGCAAATAATTCAAGTGGGAATGTTTTCCAGCTTAACTGTAGGGCACATGCACAAGCGTGAAATCTGAATTAAAGAAATAGCACAAAATAATCTTCTTATTTTTGTATTGTGAACTGCACTGAAAGCCCGATTTTGAAGATGTAACAAGCTGTCAATTCTTGGTTCATTCCTTATTAAGAGCATAGGTGGGTGATGTTAGGACTTCAGCCTACTATTTCAGGTATATAACATGTTGTCAATCTGGGGTCATCTAGTTCTCCATAGTTTTATCTTGGTTACGAGCGAATGGCACCTTTAGTGCATGCTTAGGTTGTTTCTTTACACTTTTACAATATATATATATATATATATATATGACCAATATGTTATCTAAAAAGACACACTATAGGAAATCTTATGTCAACCTCTGAAAGAATCAATTGGTCACAGGTGGTAGTTGAAAGGATGCTACATTCACTCCAAATTCATAGCCTGCTAAGTCCCTGTTGATATGGCTTATTCAAATAATGTAGATTGTGATCTGCCAGCTTCTGCTGATAGCTGTCAGGTCAGGATCTGCCTATTTGCTGCTGAGTCTTGCAATATGTCTAGACACCAATGCCTACAGAAATATTAAGACTAATTCTTAACTTATGTTATTAACAAAATGTAACATGATAATGGTTAACATTTCTATACAAAATCACATATGAAGTTTCAGTATGGTAGATAACAGTAAAATGTCACTAGGACACAAGTTGGTTTTTAGTTATGACTTTTAGAGATATCTAATTGACACAATTACGCTCAGTTATAAATGGCACCATCTCACAAAAGTTGGTTTCCATGGTTTTCATAATTCATATTAATTTTTTCCATGATACATAATTCAAACATTTTTTTCATTTTTATCAGGCCATAATGGGAAAATAACTAGTTTTGGTTCTGGATTAATAGAACTGATGATTGTGGTGGTGGTGGTAATTATTAGTGTTTCTGTTTTATTGTTGTTATTTTATTTATCAACAAAATATCAAATATAGAATTGTACATCCCAGACTTGGAGTAAATACAAATGTCTCCTTGGTTCAGAAAGGACATATTATGCACATGGTTTTAAGGCATTTTACAAAGACATATCTCAAGGTGAATAAAGTACAAAAATGACCTTGGATAAAAGAAAAGTTGTTAATGTCCATTGTTCAAAGTATTGACAATTTTTTTTAATACTCTAAATTATATATAAAAAATATGTTTTTGTCAGTTTTTAATAGGGATGTAAATCGAATCCTAAAACGATATTTGAATATTATTTACATTGATTTAAATAATATTTAAATATTCGAAACTAATTTGCATCAGTGTGGCACATTACAAGATAATTAGTACTTACATTTAACATGTGTTTTATATATTTTTTCCTATGATTTTTATCGAACTTTATGCAGAAGTGCAAGCAGATTTATGACCCACTCATAGTGGTTACTTTTAAAACAACAATTTTTCAATGGAAATGCATATGACAATATTATCACTCCTGTTCATTGAAGGACTGAAGCTGAATTACTTTTCTCTGTGCACAGACCAAACTGGTACTTAAGTGATAATTGGTGACAGCTGAAACCATGTTTGTTTAATCCTTATTTAAGATATGAAGGATCAGCCTAATTGTTTTGGAGTAATAAAAAGTAAAATAGAGAATTGAATGACCTTTCCAATGATGTAAATTATTTTCCCATAATCTACATAATTGAAATTTTTTAATAGAGTCTACCAAGTTTCATATTACTTTGATATATAAAAATAACACTAAAGACAATAAAACTCGCACTCACTGTCGAAATATTTTAGGAAAAATTGGACTTGGAATCCCATCTTAAAATGACCACACATATCACCATAGTTTGTAAAGATCAACAATCAATTTCTCATCAGCAATAAAGACAAATGAAATGACATATTTGAGTTTTACTTTTTAATACTTCCAAACCTGCATGTGTGGTCGCCAGAGATCATATTACATGTGTATGTTAACCTTCCGCACGAAAGACAATGACCACTTGTAATTTATGTCCTTCGCTAATTCCATCTGCTTCCTTTTTGACATGTAGACCCTCACCTTACTTAATAAAAAGTCTGCAATGAGCAGCAAAAGGTTAAGAAAAACTGTGGCAAACAGTAAAACAGCAATTTAAATGGTGGAATATGGAAATTACGTCGAGAAAATCGTCATGCAGAAATTCGCGGTGAAAGAAAATGGCATATGTCGCGGTATTGTATGGGAATGAAATACCAGTATGCAGTGTAGTGGTTATACAGAATGTAAGTAAAATTAAAGTTTTGTTTTAATAGTGATCTAGTTGTGTAATTAAAAAATCAAAATCAGTTCTGGTGGACTGTAACCAAATAATAACACATGTTATAATATGTTGCATTAATTACCAGCAATCCTGATTGAAGCAATAATCATAATACTCATAATGTGATTCCTTTTTTGCTATTTTAATTAATAATCGATTTTAATCAATATTACTTTTTTTATTTTATTTTATATTTTATTATCCAACAATTTTTCATCTGCCAAGAGAACTGGACATCTGAGTCATATATGCAATTCTGAGGTAAGGTCTTTTATTTTCTTTCTCTTTTACTCATTCTCCTATTCTTTATTTCTTTATTTTCAAATTTCGGGGGGGGGGGGGGGGGCTTTTATTAGGGATGGATGTTAGTAGATCCAGTAGTTGATATATTCTAACAGCTGCATGTTTTGATGATAAACAGACATATAACTAACAATTTTTAACAGTAACTGCAGCACTAAGGAGTGGTTTGTCTATAAAGGGAAGTCCAACTGACATTTTATGAAATAAATCTAGTGTACAATTGTCGTGCTCACACTCTAGTGTTCATACTGTCTGTAATCTTGATGTGGTGCTTGAACACACCTCATCGCACCTGTAATTCTAAGATAATAATGTCGTGACTGAAACATCTTTTTTCTCCTAACGCAGGTAAAAATATCAAGATTCAATGGAGAAACAAAGCTGCTGCAGATGCTGCTTCTGGTGCTCCTGCTGTGGTCACTGTTGGTGTGCCATTATAATTTCACACATCAGGAGTGCCTGTTTCTATTTGTGTATCATTCTACACATGAGCTCCTGGTTAAAACTGGAGTTAATCAGAATTACTGAAGCAATTAATTGAATCAGAATAAGAGAGGCAATTAATTCTGTAATTCCTAACCTTTTTTTGTTGGTAACTCATTGATATTGTCACATCAAGACAAGTCAGTACCAGGTTTGTATGGTTTTGAGGAGAAATAAAGAAGAAAAAAAAAGTCGCCAATTAAACTCCAATTAATTGAATTTTGACACATGAGAAAGACCCACAAGTAAACATTGACAAAGAATACAGGTGTTGGATGTAGTTGTCTCATTTTATGTTTCTTTTGTTGAGTGTTTTATTTGATAGTTCAGTTTCAATGTATTATTTACTTATACTCATTGCTATGGTTGTGTCTTTATAATTCATGTTTTAATGTTATAATTTTGTCCCCCACATGCCCTGCTTCACCATCCCCCATCATCATCATACACTTCAACCCAGACTGTTAAAGGTTTGGTCCGACAGTTTGGACAAAAAAAAAAATTCTCAAATAACCAAATAAGTCATTTTTACCTGAAAAGCTCTTTCAAGATGCTGTTCATTGATGCCTTAGACCTGCATGAACAGTGAAGAATAAATCCCAACTGGTCATTGCAAAACAGGTATTTCCTATCTGAGCGATGCTGCAGAGATAGCTAGTTTTCAAATAACAAAAAAAACATGTGACCACATACTTTTCAGAACATGCTTTGATGTTGATATCTATTTTTAGCAGAAATTCCCATTGTGCTTAATTACAGAGTTGGAAAGCGTGAAATTTAGAGTAATTTATTTAACAGTTTGTACTGTTTAACAATGGAGAAAATGTTCAAAAGTGTCTTTATTGACACTAAAAAATGTGTGTTACAGAAATTAAGCCCATATTCCTCTAGACAGGAGTAAGATATTGTTACATATTGTTTCATGTATTTGATATAAACTATCAGATATAACATTTAATATATTCAACTCAAACCTCACAAAACTAGGTAGGCAAAGCAAAGATATAAGAGAGAATTTTATCAATTCTAAAAATGGCAAGTTGATATTCAAATAATTTTGTTGTGTAAAAAAGGTGATGTGTCTTTGGAAATAAATTCAAAGTAATAAATATACACAACTCAGCAGCAAATCAAATTAAAATGCCATAGTCCCCACCTTGGAAAATTCTTAATTTATTACCAAATAATTTACCATAGTCGTAGGAGTAATGAACATGGCAGTCAACTTGCTTGTTCTGACATTTAAGCCAAATCTCCCCAAAACCACCCACTCCAACCCCCTGACAATTAGATATTTTTCTAGAATTGAAACAAAACTCACAGACTGAGTCAAGTAAAAACATTGATAATAGAAGCCAGAATTTTCCTGAGTCTGTAACTGGCAAGTTGACAAAATCAAAGCAGCAAAGGGCCATTAATTATTCATATGATCTGAATCCCTAAACTTAACTAAAGATCAGCATGTCTGCTTCAGGTCAGTATTTCTGTATTGATCAGATAGGTGGTGTAATCAGTGACATCTGTCCCAATATAAACCACTACCCAATATATAACAGGCCACACTTTGTACTGAAATATACATGTCCATTACAGTTTTTGTGCTAGCAAGTCCCATAATCACAGTTACAGATAATCATGTCAGTGCTGGAGCCCAATGTGTCATTATTGATCAGCAGAAAGAGAGACTGGAACAAAACCATGGACTATGCCCCAATAGTTCCACCACCTACACTGTATACATACCCTCATACCATATTGTTAATAATATTTGGAGAACAATTCACATCTCCCACCCCCATAGATAAAATTCTAGATCTGCCCCTGCAGTGGTTGACAATGGTCCAAACTTTATAAACAGTTTTTATCATAACTCATGGTATAGATGTTATAGGACTTTTTATACAAAGTACATTAGATAATTAAGTACCTACAAAGACAAGGGAGGCTACTGTAATTTAGTAGATCAAATGGCATACAGGGACACCTAGACTTGAAGCATTTGTTTGACTCCAGGAGGATAGAGTGGGAACTATGGACTTGCAGCAGTGTTGTAAGTGTGATAGAGCTAACAGGCAATGATTATTTGTCTGGCAATGGGAAGTCCTTGTTTATTATTGTCATTCTGGACACAAGGATCCCATATTCAGCTATCTTGGTATCTCTGTCAGGTCAGAAGCACTCATTGATGCTTCTAGATTTTACTATGACCCTTTACAACTAGGCAATTCTGTGACTTTGTGCTTCTGCACTACATAAAAATCTGTATATAAACAAAAAGATGTAATTATATTTTATTTTTACAATTTAATGTTGAATGTCCACCACAAAAGTTTAGTTGTCTGTGTAGTTTGGATTCAACCAAATCAACATTTTTGGGCTAACTCTTACAAACCACTTAAATGATAGCATTCAATTCACTGCTTTAATAGGGAAATATACAAAATATGATTTTGTTCAGCATTATTACAAAAGGAAAAAAATGCCAAACCAAATCAGGTTAGCTTGATATCTACCTTGAAAGGAAAGAAGTGGCCAAAGAGGAGGAAGAGAGAAAAAGGAAAGAAAAGGAGGCCAACAAGGAGGAAGAGAAGAAGGATGAGGTCTCTAAAAAGCAGAAAGAGGAGAAGGTAGAAAAGGCAAAAAAGAAGGCAGTGGAGAAGAATGAGGTGGTCAAAGAGGCTGAAAGAATGACAGTGTCAACAAAGAGGAGGAGAAGAAGGAGGATGAGGTGGTTAAGGGGAGGAAGAAATTAAGGATGAGGTGGTCAAAGAGGAGAAAGAGATATGGGATGAGGTGGTTAAGGGGAGAAAGAAATTAAGGATAAGGTGGTCAAAGAGGAGAAAGAGATATGGGATGAGGTGGTTAAGGGGAGGAAGAAATTAAGGATGAGGTGGTCTAAGAGGAGAAAGAGATATGGGATAAGGTGGTTAAGGGGAGGAAGAAATTAAGGATAAGGTGGTCAAAGAGGAGAAAGAGATATGGGATGAGGTGGTTAAGGGGAGGAAGAAATTAAGGATGAGGTGGTCAAAGAAGAGAAAGAGATATGGGATGAGGTGGTTAAGGGGAGGAAGAAATTAAGGATGAGGTGGTCTTAGAGGAGAAAGAGATATGGGATAAGGTGGTTAAGGGGAGGAAGAAATTAAGGATAAGGTGGTCAAAGAGGAGAAAGAGATATGGGATGAGGTGGTTAAGGGGAGGAAGAAATTAAGGATAAGGTGGTCAAAGAGGAGAAAGAGATATGGGATGAGGTGGTTAAGGGGAGGAAGAAATTAAGGATAAGGTGGTCAAAGAGGAGAAAGAGATATGGGATGAGGTGGTTAAGGGGAGGAAGAAATTAAGGATGAGGTGGTCAAAGAGGAGAAAGAGATATGGGATGAGGTGGTTAAGGGGAGGAAGAAATTAAGGATTTTCAACCAGGCTTCATTTCCAAATTAATCAGATTTTTCTCCACCATGGAAGCTGCAACTATGCAGAAATATAGAAGCAATTAATTCAAAAGATCAATAAAAAAATGGATGAACCTACTTCGTAAAATAAACAGCAGACTATTCACTGAATGAGGAGTAACTGAAACTGAAAAACTTTAAAAAACATCATGTGCAGATTCATATTAGAAGTATATTGAGAGATAATCTATAACAAAAGTTAAAATGGACCAGAAAAGATATGCTTCAAAATACAGAAAATTTTTCAGGATAAAGATTACTTTATAATAAGATAATACTTACTTTATATGTATTTTATTTACTCAAGATTATTCTTACTTAATATGTATTTTATTAAATTGTTTAATATAATATTTACTTTATATGTATTTAAGATATTACTTACTCTATTTGTATTTTATAAACTTTTAACTTAAAAAAGTAATATGTATGCTGAGACACACAGACAAACATTGAATTTCCGTACCTGATAATTATCATACACAACTTTTCTTGTTTCATTTAGCTTTATCAGTTATGACATATCATTCAGAAAAGATCTGTGAAGCATTACTTTGTTTCTATCAACATTTTGCTAGATCTTACATATTTCACTGTAATAGAGCATACATTTGAGAAACCTGTGTAAACCTTTCAGTAGTATTATCAAGGGACAGACATGTTAATAAATAACAATTGAGAAAAATATACCCGACAATCTATTCTGTGATTAGTCTGGTTGTTACTTTTGCTATTTTAACATTTCCTTCAAGCAAATGCTTTGTTTAAAATATGGATCCTTCCAAAGATCCTGATTCCAATCTGAAATCTTATTTGATAACAATATTTGTCATGTATAATATCAAGAACATTTAAGGATCTCTTTAATATTCTACAACAGAAAACTAGAAGAAATCAAATGACTACACTGCACAAAATCACATTTACTCATCTCAACAACAATTCCATCCAAAATCCAAAACCCCTTAATAATAATAATTTAATTTTTGATTTGTGCCTTCTGTTTCAAGTTTTCAAAATTTCTTCATACATAATTATGTTACCTGAATAGAGAAGACAATGCTTTTTTTCATTGTTTCTATACTTACCACCTTAAACAGTAAAACCAGATACATGTACATATATCACAGCTGTTGTACTTGAAGATCTGTATTTCATAAAAAAAAATCTAGACAATTATATGAGATGATGGGTGGTTTTCAAATTTGATATATCTTAGTAATGTGAAGGATTGACAATATGGCATAATGCACATTATGATGAGCAATTTTGAATTGACTTATGCTACTATTTGCACCACATTTTTAACCAATAATTTAGTGTCCCTAAATTTATAAACTACTTAAATTTTACAGACCTGACATGCATTGTAGAGGATTTGGTGTTCATATTTCTTCACTCCCAGAATATTTTGGAACATTTCATACAACTGTTCTTTACTCAGAATTAGTTCTGAGGCAGCAGTGAGGGTACGCTGAGCTTGTTTCCTGGGATCTTCCTCACCACGGAATATTGCATCAAACTTAGTCATCCATGAGCTTAAAACTGTCTCCTTGCTTAGTCCATCTATTTCTGGTAAACTACGCACTCGTTTTTCAATGTTGTTTTTAAATACCTCTCGGAAATCATTCGCAGATGAGCCTCCACTTTTAACCATAGTCATGACTCGTTCACTTTTCAAGAACACCTCATAATAACTTTGTACGGCATTAGTAAATGCTTCATCTGCTACTATATTGGTCTCGCCACTTAAAAATGCATGAAATCTTTCCTTAATTGTCTGTAATTGTTGTTTAGTAACCTTTGTCTGCCTCCTGGCCATGTCAGTTGGTTGCTTAGCATTAAAAGGATAGGCAATACACCTCATCACAAATACATACAGTTGTAACCTTTTCTTCCTCTCTTCTTCTTCTTTCTCCAGTTTCTCTGCATCTTCGACGGCTTTCTCTCTTTCTGTGGATTGAATACTAGGGGATGCTGGACGTATACTATTAGATCGAGAGTGGGAATGTACCTGGACCCCTGTCATGGTTACACTCAAATTATCGCCACTTGCTGACAAACTCCTCTGCTCAATGCTGGGGATGCTGAGCACATCCGAATTTTCATCCTCCACGGTTTCATTTTCAGACTCCTCTTCGCTCGAAGATGGGTCCAACATTTTGTTACCTCCGGGTTACGCTTATTACAACGTGGAACACTGGCACTTGGCCTAAATCATCATTGGTGAATTTAATGTAGCCGTGTCCTCAGCCTCTCTGAACCTGTCAATATTATTATTATCGTCGCGCATGCGCACTTTAACCAACTGGTCAATACACATCCCACGGAAATTAGCGATGGAGTCCGGAAATTTACGAAATAATTTCGACCTATGTTTTCACTAGGAATTCGCTCATACCGAAACAATTTATGTTACAACACTAAAAAAATGTTTAATTATGAAAAATATTTTGTTCTGTACAAATACCATAAAATGCACAAAATTTATCCGTGACGTCACCGAAATAAACGCCGTGGTACGCAAAAGTCGAACCCTCTTCCTGCAAATATTAATGGCCGCCAGTGGATTTGTTTCCAAAGAAAACTTTTTTAAATTTCTGGCTATTCCGTGTGTGCTATGGATATATTTTTTGTGACACTTCACTTGTCTTATAGGATTTTACATATGGCATTAAACCTGACACGTCAAGACTATCTCTTAAAAGGCTAAATGTGATTTTAGAGCCTTTGTTTATAAAAAACAATCGACCTAGTTTTGGGATGAATCTGTTTCTGACATTTATTTTGACAGAAATTTGTGGCTAATTCTGGCAAAGAGATCGTCTAACTTCACCCTCAGCATATAGAATATATTTTATTGGTGAGTATGATGCAGAGTGGAATTCAGCCACTGAAACAACAACGATGTGAGCTAGGTTTATTTTGTGCTTTATAACTTCAAAAAATACTGGCGCGTTTTGTCGGCGTCTGTCAGACATGATACCAAAAACAGTTCTAGATTTAACTTTATTTTTATTACTTAAGACTATGCACAATTTGCTTATCACTTAAATTATTTGCAAGTTGAACATGTAGTTTACATTCTAACCATTTCTTCAATAGAAATACGATGGCACTCCCTTATAATTATCATGTTACAGATTATAGAAAATGTCTAATTTACATTTTCCATACTCCTAGATACAGATCCTCTGTAGGTACCAAGTTATGAGGTCCTCTGCTGTCCGTTTCTCATCAATTCTCTTCTTATTTGTTCATGTCAAGTTTATTTCTAACGTTTAATCATATTTTCTTGGCTGATGCTCCCAGTATCAATCCTGTCTTTTCTCAAATATAAATTTAACAGTTTCAAACAAGAATGTATATAACCATATATTGCAAATTCCGGAAGCAATATGTCGTTATTGGCAGGACTAAGGTCTTGTCCATTTATATGCTTATTTCTATACAGCCCTATAAATTAAACATAGCTTATCATATTAAACTTTAAGGTGGTGTCTGACAGTTTGTTTGCCTTACATCAAATGTATGTAACAATACCTTACCATTGCTTTGGCCATAAGACTGTATGTCTGATGAAAAGTAATATATATATATATATCAATCATATAAAATGGTGGAAAAAAATAAATGAGTTGTGCAATGGCTTATTTGTGTATAGATATTTAGTGTTGTGTATATTGTTTGTAAAGGAGAAAATTATTGTATAATACAATGTAAATTCTAACACCTGTTTTCATTTCAAAATGCATAGTTGTCCCACACAATTATTAAGTTAAGCTTGTTTTGGCATAAGAAATGTATAGTGCTGACCTTAGGCATATATATAAGTAAAAAGATAATGTACCAACTTCCAAAACTTGTGACAAAACTTCATTAGCGCAGGGCATTCGGTAGACTCTGAACTTCAAGGGACATTGACGTCTGAGTCAAAATTTTCAGGTGTCAAATTCAAATTTCGGAGGGTAATATTTGTGTGTCTTGTATCAAATCATGAAGCGCAAATGTGCTGTTATAGCAATGCTGATTGTGTTTTACTATTTACCAATTATAAATATAAGGGTCGCTGTTCTCGGTTACCCAATAACGCATATAACAAGTATTATTTCCTAACTAAATATATCTAAAGGCACTACCAGGCAAAACAAGAACCTGGTTTTCAGTACAAATGTACTTTGTCAAAACGTCAAACAAGTATTTTTTAGCCATATCAACCATTCAAGTAACAAGTACATCTTTTATAGATACGATCAATCGATTTGCCATATTAGTGTGCAGGGGTTTTTTTCCTTAACAAACTGACGCCGATAGTCGGCGCCTTCCCCTAGGAAAACTTTCCCCATCGAAAATCATTTTTCCCCTTGTAGAGTGTAAAAATTTTATCAAAAAGTAAATAGAAGGATTATTTTTAGTTTAGTTGAATCTGTTTCATCCAAAATCTGCACATTTTAATGAGCTTCTGTCTAAAAACTACGTACTACGTACGCACTATACTGAGTATAACATTTGAAAAGTTTTACTAAATATAGACTCGCTACATCACGGACATTGCATCTTAGCAATCGGATCTCCTCGGGTAAATTCCGTCCTCGGGACAAACATCATGATTCGTGAATTTTCGATTATTATTGTCCCCAATCGACCTCCGATACATCACAAATCATCGTCCCGAGGACGGAATTACCCGAGGAGTTTAGAGTGTACTTATAATAATGGGAACCAATTTTGATAGCGGAAACCAGATGAGTGTTTGTTTATTTCCGGCAATCGTCACATTTCACGATGTCTCACAATTTGAGAAAATTACAACAACAACAAAATAAAACAATGCAAAAAATTCAAAACGAATTGATACGTTTTTTTTTAAGACACCGTCTTCTAGTGAGCAGGGTAAGAAAGATCTCGACAATCAATCGGATGTGATCGAAATTGCTGATAAAAATGAAACCGAAACTAGCGGAAGTAGACAATCTTTATTGTGCGAAGAATCTCGTCCTGCATCAACATGTACTTGTAGTACAGTTGTCAACTTTTCTTTACAGCAACAGTTGGCTTGCAATACTGCATCAGTTGCTGACTTCCCAATGGTAATTGAAAGTTCCAAATCAAAAGAAACGAAAACAGACACTTGTAATTTCAACCAACACATTTACGAATCACTGTATACTTGACTATAGATGGTTATCGTGTGACGTCACACATTTCCCAGCATGCAATGCGGTCGGCCATATTTGTGGTAAAGCCATTGTTTACTAATGTCTGCTTAGGTCCCTACAATTCGACGATTGAATCGATTTTTTCGCGAAAGATGTCGTGTGTAATGGTTACAAAGTGCAATAGGACTACATTAATACACTGGAGCTATTGTGCGTGAAAAGGACTTGAAGAAGACTAATTTGATCGCTTTTGATCCGTACTCGTCTTCGACGACAGCCTGATGACTTGCAGTCGGACATTGCATATCCAGACAGAGTGAACTATCTAGTGTTTCAGCAAAGTGCGACATCCAATTAAATATTGGTGGAGCTAGATCCTAGACTTGTGCCAGGGTAGAACCACTGCGCATTGCAGGTTAGCTGGTAAACCTCCACGACCAGGACTCGAACTCATGCACTAAGAGGCTGAGGCGTTACAAGTCAACAACTGCTTGGACAAGGGCACTGCTAAACTTTGGTTTTAAAACAGGGTTATTTATTATGTGTACTGTTTTCAATTCTTTACATCATGTTATACTATTTTTTCATTGCTTTAAGTTCCTTAAAACTCATGTTATGGTTGTCATATTTATTATATGTAATCGAATACCATTACATGCTCCAACTTCCTAAGCAGTCTGCTTTTGCTTTTCCTGTTTATTGATCGATGAATTTACTGTCATTAAATATTTTTTACCGTAAAATGTGTTGTTTTTAATTCAGAAATGGTGTGGTTCTAAAAGAAGTACTGAAACTTGAATTAAATTTTCTGTGAAATTATTATTCTAACATAATGTAAGTTTGTTAAATTTGCTGAAAGGTAGGACAATGATAAAAATAAAAACACTATGTGCTATTATTTATTGACAAATGTCAATGTTAAAGCAAAACCATTTTAAATAGTTAGCTGTAACAGCTAGTTCCGGCTCGTTCTGAAAACAGTTTGTTTCTTACACTTTATTAGAGCTGGTATCTGGCAGTTTGGACGAAACAATTTTCTCTCATGCATTTAAATAAATGATTTTTGCTTGTAAAGATCCCGCAAAATGCTGTTTTATATTCCGGACTGGATCCTTTGGCTTTATTGTGAATAGTATCTTGGTAATGGTGTGGAGTGAAGTTACAGAAGTGGTGATGACAAGAGAAATTAAAAACGTTACTCAGGAATGAAGCCATACAGTGGACACTCTAGCTCATGCCATACTCAATACACAACCATTTACTTGTACCAATACAAACTGTCTAGGTTATGTATGACATTTTATTTTTGCCCATGTTGCCTCTGGCTATTTACAGCCCCTTATCTGAAACCTGTTGTTTTAATAGTCTAGACCATATGGCTTTGCTTCCTGCGTGTCAAAGGCCAGGTGCAGGTGGATTAGCATTACTTTCTCACGTGTATTTTAGGTTAAAAAAGAATTTTAATTAAAATATCTGAGTAATTTAATTATCAATATGATTATACATTATTTCAAGTTAACTAAATTAAGATTTCTGCAGTATTTTAAGTAAAAATAGTAGTATTTGCCAGGTTGGGGAGTATTTTCCAGCAGGTAAATGCCAGTAAATACCACTGGTAAATACCGGGGGTTGAATTTACCGCCCAACCTTGTTCTTACAGCCATGTAAAAAGTAAAGCAAAACACATTGCCTGTCATTACATAAAGGGATTTTCCTATCTGAGATAACTTGAAATCATCAACGTGCCTATTTAAAAATAATGGATATTTAATGCGATATTTTTAAGATTCACACTGTCGAACAATACAGTAAGTGTAATAACAGTCTTCACTTTAACTAAAGTTTATTCGAGAATTATGTATAAATTTCCAAGAATATTAGTAACATTTGTTACATGGGTACAATATTAGCAAATTGTCGGATACCACATTACAACCAATACAGGGCGTTCTATAGACGCTGAACGTCAATGGTCATTGACTCCTCAGTCAAAATTTTCAAGGGTCAAATTCAAATATCTGGGGGTACATTTTGTGCATATAGCATCTTGAGGGGCACATACATTTTTTTTATGTCACTGATGACAACATTTTGTCTAAAATTGACCTTGATGGAAATTATCGATACTGTTGGTTGCTTTTTAGTTTATTTAGGACCAGTAAATTAGCAATATATTTCTTAATTGTTTGTTAATTATCTCTATCTTAATAAAAACAATAAAATAAACAACAACATAGCAATTAACATTATAATATACATATTTTCTTTCGACTTTTAATGCAATCCAAAACACTTAAAACGCTTAGCTACAATGAATGCTCCGTTCAAGCGCGAAAGTATGACGTCCGAAAGTTTTCTCGTCCTTTTCCCTTAGTTTGTACTGACGGCTGGTAATGAGAAAAAAATATTTCTGATCCGGATTATATATTTTGTGACATTTCACAACACTACAAGAATTAATCATCGTCTTCATTGCCTGTAATGGTCAATTTAAAAAAAAACTGCGCTTTCACGGTACTGATATGTTGATTCACCTTACCACAAAGATGGTGGACAAACAGGTGCGCGCGCACCTTGGTGAAAAATCGATAACCATCTATATTATAGTTCGTCCAAAAAAAGGCTAATGTGCAAATAGTGTGAACTGTTGGCATCAAGAAATGACATAAATGTGCCCTACGTTTAATGTGGTGCTGTGTTTAGAGTGAGAATCCTTCAAGGAGACTTGAAACTCACAATAACAGTGAAAGGCATTAGGCATCTGCTGAAAAAATACACCAATGTTAGGTGTCATGTCTATGTTATCCAAAGGCTGGAAACAGCTGCAGGAATCAAAGAGACATGCCTCTAGTCTTTAGGCTTACTGTAACCCTAAAAGACTTTTTAGACTTGTTAATGAAAGTTAAGTAATATAAAGAAATATATAATACACTGAATTTTCCCCAATTTTGTATATTTCGCGCGATTTTTCCCCTTTTGACCAGCGTCCAGCGTCTTCCCCTGTTCCTAAAAAAAAACCCTGGTGTGCATAGTTCTTAATCGCTGTTAAATTTACATTATACTCGGACGCATCGCTTCACACCTTTTCAGTAATTACACATTCAGGTAGCCCAATCAAGTAATTATACAATGCCTACAGTCGTTCTTAGTTTCTTCCGATGCATCGGGATGCTACGGACATGCTTTACAAGTAAACAGATGCTGATCAATTAAGATTTATTACTTTTCTAAACCTCTGTCAAAAGGCCATATTGAAATTAGCTGTGCACACGAGCAAACGTGTCGATCGTCAGAGCTAGAGCACCTGTTTCTTATTAATTATGCAGGCTCTGCCTACTGTATTGTTTTTCTCCTAGCAGAAGTTAATCGATGCGTCCATGTAGGGAAATCTGTTGTCATTTATATACAGACTCTTGCGTCTTTTCTCGCTTCTTATGAAGCTGTAGGCAATTTTGACCGATGCACAGGTAGAAATTGTCACGGGGCAAAATGACACCTGCGGTTTTATTGAGGGGCATCAATTAGGGATATTTCCGAATTTTCGTGCGTCAAAACCCGGGAGCTTGGATCAACCGAACGCCCTGCTTATAAAGTTATGGCACATTATACCCAGCATTTGTTGTTCATTCTGCTCATAATAATTGGGTGAAAATCTCCTCATAATAGTTTGATCAAATATTGCAGTATATTGTAGTACATATTGTTATATGCTCTATATGTATTGCAATATACTGTGGTACATTTCAAGTGTATCATGACAGCCCTAGTAATTGTTATAAAAAAAAGTAAATAATTAAAAAAAAAAAAAAAAAAGTAGATCAGCGTTCCGGTCTAGCTAAGTCCTAGGCCTGTTAGACCGACTGATCGTGTTCTAAATTGGACAAAGCTAGCCGAAAATCTGCCTTTGAAAAAATCAAAAGTAAAAAAAATAAATATTATATTGGTTAAACTTGGTCAAACTATTGACGCTTGTTGATACAGTTTCTTGGGAAACCCTCATGTGCTATTTTAGCGGTATATATAGTAACCACCTTGACATGCTTTAACTCATTGGCTGGTGTTGTCAGAACGAGGCTTTTTCCCCATACATTTGTCAAATTATTTTAGATCTGGACTAGTGTAAAACACGTAAATTGTTTAATTAGTTCAAGCATTGTGTTACAATAACATACCAATAAAACTAAGTGTGGGACCTTTTAAGTAGAAAATTAGTATGAAACTTAATATCCTATTAATGTAGCTTAGGTATGATTGTGCTTAATTTTGCAGTTTAATATAGGTGTAATACCAGGAGTTTTTCATCATTGTCTGCTCCTCCGGTGAACGGAGGCATTCCCAAAGCAAACGGCCCCGTTCCCAAAGAAATCCAGCTAACATTTTTCCCAATTGAAAACATCCTCATTCCAGAATATCTTCAGAAATCGTATTAAATATACAAAAACAGACGGTAACAATTGTTTTTTTCCACATTTATGCCGTAAGATAAGTGCCCGGATATAAGCATACTACAGCGATAAATTATTGCCAATTGTTACGGCAGGCCTGTCATTTACCGAATTCTCGTCCTTGGAGCCAGTTAAAAAGGTAGTTGTTGTCCAGTCTAGTTCAAATACTGCCAAGTACATGAATTAAAAACGTCACCTGATGTTCTGTTTGTTTCTAGTTATTGAAATTGTTAATTCTGCTAAAAGATTTGGTTCCATTATTAATTAATTGGTAATGTTAGATAATACTCTACATGTACCATTAAATTACTACCATGTCACTGTGTTTTTCAAGAATTTCATTTTCATAGGATGGATAATTTAAATGAAAAAAATATTTTTCTTTAAAGGTTTCCTAATTATTAATGTTAACTAGTAAAGTGTATTGGTATAGTAAAATGAACTGATTTAACAAAATAAGTGCACACAAAATTTTCCCTAAATGGACCATTTTATCGATACAAAAATTCCCAACATGGGCATTTTAAATTATAAAGTTAAGAAAACAAAAGTATCGATCTACCATATTGTAACAATAAAAGTAGTGAGCAGGGCTTAAGACCATAATTTCGTAGGTTCGACATATTGGATTCAGCTTCCGAGTCTGAAATTGTCCGCTCTTTTCCTACTTTCTGCATGTCTTGAAAAAACAAAACATTGCTTTCTTCGTCAACATCTAGCCAACTAAACTTATCTTTTTGATCGTATCTGCTTTGTTTGTTCATACAGCTTCTTTGAAGCATCCTAACCCTTTTGTTTAGTATTGTCCGTCTTTCTTGTGTTTTGTCAAATAAAAACAAAAATTAAGTAAGTTGCTTGACATTTTTGTGTCATCTGAGCGTAGTGCGGTATAAACAAACCGTATGATAGTCTGCTGTTGTAATAATTGGGATCCCCTCATTACAGATAGTGTTCATGCATTAACTTGTATCTCTCACATTTTTTTTTTAAATAGTACAGGGTGTTCGGTTGACCCGAGCTCCTGGGTTTTGACGCACGAAAATTCGGAAATACCCCTAACTGACGCATATCAATAAAGCTGTGGGGGTCATTTTGACCCGTGACAATTTCTACCCGTGTGTCGATCAAAATCGCCTACAGCTTCATAAGAAGTGAGAACAGACGAAAATGGGCGGAGTCTGCATATTAATGAGAACAGATTCATACACGCACACACAAACATACACGCACGCACTCGGATCACGCTTCGGTGATTCTTCGTGATATATCCGAAGCTTGCTGGAGATCGCCGAGTAGGTACGATTTACATGCGCGCGCATCGATTACCTTCTGCTAGGAGAAAACAATACAGCAGGCGGAGACTGCATAATTTATAGGAAACAGGTGCTCAAATTTTGCCAATGAGGCGTTTGCTCATATGCGCGGCTAATTTCAATATAGCGTTTTGACAAAGGTGTAGAAAAGTAATAAATCTTAATTGATCGGCATCTGTATACTTGTAAAACATGTTTGTAGCCTCCTGATGCATCGGAAGCAATTAAGGACGACTGTAGGCACTGTATAATTACTTGATTGGGCCACCATAATGTGTGATTACTGCAAAGGAGCGAAGCGGTGCGTACGAGTATAATTTAATTTGACAGCGATTTAGAACTATGCACACTAATATGGCAAATCGATTGATCGTATCTTCGAAAGATTTACTTGTTACTTGAATGGTTGAAATATGGCTATAAAAAGCTTGTTTGACGTTTTGATATTTCAAAATTAGTTTTGGGCACAGACTACAGTTTGACATATAGTACATTTTGTACTGAAAACCAGGTTCTTGTTGTCTTGACTGATGGTGCCTTTAGATATATTTAGTTAGGAAATATGCGTTATTGAGTGGCCGAGAACGTCGACTCTTACATTTATAATTGGTTTTGGAACGATGTCAGTTTTGAGAAGCAATATTATTTTTAAAGGTGACAATTTTACAATGTTAATTGATATGTTTTATTTTTTTTATTTGATTGTCATAACTGAGATGCAGAAAAAACACTATTTAGCAATATTCTGTTTATTTACTTGTCCCAAGCAAACTCTAAGAATGTAATAACTGAGATGCAGAAAAAAACACTATTTAGCAATATTCTGTTTATTTACTTGTCCCAAGCAAACTCTTAGAAATATAAATAATTCCCATCAAGGCTTATTTATACAAAATGTGGTCATCGATGATATAATTGTATGTACAATAATAATTATATACACGAAAAATGATGAATTAAATGTTATAAAGAGAAAAAGATCTGAAGAAAACCCTAAATTCTAAAAAAAGAAAAATTCATTTACTGTAAATAGTAAAACACAATCAACATTGATATAACAGCACATTTCCGCTTTATGATGTGCTACATGACACACAGATTTGACCCTCAGAAATTTGAATTTGACCCCTGAAAATTTTGACTGAGGGGTCAATGACCCTTGAAGTTCAGAGTCTACCGAACACCCTGATAGTATCAATAATAATACGATAAACATAACAAAATAAGAAGTTAGATGAAGATATAAGCATTCTTGTCCTGCTTTACATTAAGTATTACGACATTGGACATTTATCAGGTACGTGAGGGGAAAGGCCTCGTGAAGTCAACACATGTCAAGGTTGTTACTAAATATACTGTTAAATATAGCACACGGGGGTTTCCCAAGAAACTGTATCGAAAATCATTGATAGTTTGACCGAGTTCGACCATTATAAATATTTTAGAGGGGGTTTGATTTGTTCATAATTTATGTGGATTTTTGGTGAATTTTGTCAGGTTTAGAACACTACCAGTGGGTCTTGCTAGCCTAGGACTTAGCTAGACTGGACCACCCGATCTACTAGTGAATGTCATTCGATCGGCCCTTAATGTCTATCCTGGGATCCATGATGAGGATAACAAAAAAAAGAAATTGAGAGTTGGCGGAAACAAAGTTCATGTGATTAAGAGTTTCCTTTTCTTTGTCCAGGGAGACCAGTTCCTAGCATTTCACACTCTCTGATCAGGGTACAAAGCCATCATTATGACCCATAAGTTTGTGAACTTTTTTCAAGGGAGGCATATATAGAGCCTTTTCACATCTTCATATCGGTGTAAACCCATTGTAGTGATCTATGATGGGTCTCCTTTAACCAGACAAGAGTTTGCTTTATGTTGACAAGAAAGACAACTCTAGTATTTCATAGCGTTAGATGAGGACTTTAACCCATTAAAGTGATCTAGAGTTTCATATACTTTGGCAAGGGAGATCATTTTTTTGTTTTCTGTAAAAGGGATTGGCATGTGCTTGTTCAAATTCTTATTTGCTATCATACATCTTTCTATTTTTCTTGATCTTAAACTCCTTAATTAGATTATCATAGGTCATGGGATTCTGGTTCTGACTACATTTTCAGTCACTTCAAGTCCGAGTGTCGAGTTACCTGTATAATTCAGTACATTCAGTTGTTGCTACTAATATAACTTCCAGACTATAAAGCACAGGTTTACATCCTTTACTGGTTAAAACCATGTTTTTTTATCACCTGAGCACAGCGTGCTCAAGGGCGAGCTTTTGTGATACCGCTGCGTCCGGCATCCGTCGTCCGTTGTCAACATTTAAGCTTGTGAACACACAAGAGGCAACAGTTTTTATCCAATCTTCAGAATGTTTGTCTGCATGAAATCTTGGATCAGTTCATCATTGGGTCACCTGGGGTCAAAAAGGAGGTCACTAGGTCAAATTTTAGGAAAAACTTGTGAACCCACTAGAGACCACAATTATAGCCCAATGTTCACCAAACTTGTTCAGAATGTTTGTCTGCATGAACTCTTGAATGAGTACATAACTGGGTCACGTGGGATCAATAAGTAGGTCACTAGGTCAAATTTTAGAAAAAGCTTGTGAACACACTAAAGACCCAATTTATGGCCCAATCTTCACCAAACTTGATCAGAATATTTGCCTGCATGAAATCTTGGACGAGTTCATTACTGGGTCATGTGGGGTAAAAAGTAGGTCACTAGGTAAAATCTTAGAAAAAGCTTGTGAACACACTAGAGGCCATATTTATAGGCCAAACTCCATCAAACTTGGTCAGAATGTTTGTCTGCATGAAATCTTGGACGAGTTCAATATTGGGTCATATGGGGTCAAAAAGTAGGTCAGTAGGTCAAATCTTAGAAAAAGCTTATGAACATACTAGAGGCCACATTCATAGCCTAATCTTCACCAAACTTGATCAGATTGTTTGTCTGTATCACATCTTGGATGATTATATAATTGGGTCAAGTAGGGTCAAAAAGTAGGTCACATTTTAAAAAAACCTTGTGAAAACACTTAAGAGGCCACATTGATGGCCCAATCTTCACCAAACTTGGCCAGCATGTTTGCCAGTATAAAATCTTGACATATGTTTTGAAGTGAATCATGTGGATTCAGTGGATTACTTGGTAAAATTCTAGAAAATGTTATCAACCCAGTGGCCACACTAATGGTCCAATTTTCACCAAAATTTCTAAAGTAAATAACTCTTAATTACTTGGTGCCAGATTTGAGCCTACTAAAAGCCTGTGTCATCAGGTGTGCGATTAAGGGCCATCATGGCCCTTTTGTTTCTATTGTTTACAAAATGCCTTAGCAGGGCTTTTTCATCCTGTCTCACGGGGGCGATATTCGGCCCTTTTCCCAATGCCAAATAGCGACCATTTTTCCCAATTTCAAGAAAAAAAATTCCCAATCTCATAAATTAATTCCCATTTGAACAGAAATGCCTTTTCCCTATAAAAATAAATAACCAAGAAACCATGAAATCAAGACACTTCCAATTAAGCGCGATTGATTTGTTTACTTTTGATTGGTGATCTGTGAAAACTACTTTCCATGAATTTATGTATGAAATAAACCTGTGAAAAAATAGACTCTTACCCTGTCGCATACCATAATGCAAGATGAAGATGCGTCAAGATGCCAGATAACATTCAATATATGGTTTGAAAATTAACAGGAATGATTTTGATTTTTTTTTCATAATATTTTTACAATAACTGTGACTGCTTATAAAACTGAAAGAAGTTACGAGGCAAAAACGGTACGTGCATGCCAAGCTTTTATACTGCCCCGCGAAATATAGTGATGAAAAATGTCGCAAAATAGTAAATACTACGCAATCTAGAATCTACCAACTTCTGCAAATGATGACCATAATACCACCCAGCACAGCAGCTGTGGAGAGAGGGTTCAGCACCATGAACCTACTATGCACTTCTTTGAGAAGAAAACTCTCCAATTTAATGAGAATCTGTATTGAAAGCCCTGCAGAGCTTTCTGAACAAACTTTGGAAGAGCTCTGTAACACTTTTAAGGACACAAAAAGCAAGGCAGATTAAGCTTTAATACAGAAAAATAAAAGTTGAAATTTCCCAATTGGTTTGATTTGTCGATACTTTTCTTTCCCAAATATGACTATTTAATGCATCAAAAATTCCCAATTTGGGCTGGGGCCGTTTTCCCAAAAAACCCTGAAAAAGCCCTGCTTAGGGAATCTTCAAGATTATTTTTACCATGGCTCAAATAAACAACAAAATAGCTGACACTATTGACAGTCCGATTAAGGTTAGTACAGGCTGTTCTTTTAACAATCATTACATGATGTTCCTAACCAGGGGCTTTTTACCGTATACAGAAGGGGATGTTTAAAGGCCTTGTTTTCCCCTAAAAATGAAAAAAAAAAAACTCATAAAATAAAATAACATTGAATATTTTATAGCCAAACTGCAGAAATTAAAGTCAATGATGCAGGTTAGTGACTTCATTGGTAACTGAGTGAATATAGTTAAGTGACTTTGGTACGTGAGTTAATCTATGCATAAATTAACTCGCTCATAAATTGATGAGTCTGCTACCTGTTTCACTACGATATATGCTGAATAGATACTAGCTGAGATTCTTTAGTTTGCTCCAACTACCAGATGGTTGATGTCTAGGAATCTATCTTGACAAGTGGGTGGGGAGCAGGGAGACAGTCACACATTTATTGTGTGATCACAACTGACGATTGACACATGCTGACTGACCATTAATTAGGAGTCAATTAAAGAAGGATTTGCCCAATCAAACTGACCGCTGGCCACAGAAGGCAAGTGACCACTGATTAGATGACAAATAAAGAACAAATTGCTTGCGAGGACCTAAACTGACCGCTTACAGCATGGTGACCGCTCTTACCACATGACCGTTAACACAAGTTTGACTGTAACAGAATTTTTACTGCTGCCACATGCTGACATTCATTAAGAATCAATACAAAATATTGTCAACAAACAGGTACAACCATTGTATATATCACAGTGGATTATTGACTTTACTTACTATCGCAATATACTTATATACCGCAACAGCTCTAAAAGATAGTGCATTTGACATAAACTAAATGAATTAATAATGGCATATACAATATTGTTTATAATTTTCCTATCAGCCTTTGAACTACATAGTTGTTATCTCTCAGATGGAGCCACCACCTTTTTTTCCAGATGTTTAGAAAAAAAAGAACAGAAAAAACAAACTAAGTACCAGCATATGATGTTAGTTTGAGGTAGGAAAAATCACCTTCACTTAAAACTGTGATATTTTGTCTTTTGTTTCAATACATAGGCCTATTTTTTATATGTTTCAGGCTGAAGCAGCAACCTGGACTAGGTGGCTTGAGATGTAGTTGCTCACAATGAGTGTCATTCTGAGACTAGGAGCTGTCAACACTGATGCCCCGTATTCTCGACTTATCTCGGACCCTGGGGAGTAAGTATTGGTACTGTTGATAGATTGAAACACAAAAGCAAAAATACTTTACTAATGTTAATACTCAGCTTATCCTGGTGATAAACATTGTTGTTATTTTATGACTATAATATCTGAAATTGAAATTAAAGCATTCAGATCAAAGATTGGTGAAAACCAGGGAACAATAGTCTATTTCACTTATTAACTTTCAGACTGCAAGAATCAAAACACTTGCTTACTATTTTTTTTTAGCTCACTTTTATTTTAAATTATCCACCTTCGTTTATGTACTTGCCAAGAGCATAACTTGACCATGAAAGAAATCACTTTAAAGTTTGTAAAGAGAATAAGTGAAGAGCACAGTAACCATAACTCTTACCTGTTTAAGTTTTTTTTAATAATCCCCCTGTGTTGACTGCATGTGCAGAGCAATACTGAGATTTCATAAAAGGTTTCAACCAGATTAAATGTAGAGCACTATTACTGAATCTGCCCATTAAGTTTTGTTTGTTTTTTTCTGTTGTTTTTTATCTCCACTTTTAAATGGGGGTGGGGATCCTCACTAATATGATTATTTGTTGAATAAATTAAATACAGATATTAAAAAATATATTTAAAAACAAAAAGAGTATATTTTTATAAAAAAATTGTCAAATAGAACTTTTTGCATAAACCAGACCATTGATTCATATCCAATACTTTATTCTTACTTGTTTAAAACTTTTTTTTACATAAACATGACCTATAGACAGGTCAGCAAATACTGTGGAACCTGATCAGACAGCTTTCAGCAGGTGCTTGCTGATCCAGATTTACCATGTTTTCCTAAGCCTTATCAATATGTGCTTTGCAACCAACTTTTCACAAATTTACAGCATATGTGTCAATAGTGTAGATTAGATTCAGACCAATCAGCACCTCACGAGAGCTGTCTGTTCAGAATCTGCAGTATTTGCTTCCAAGTATTGCAATACGTCTTTTTTTTGCATTTTTAGCAGATAACTGTGACATAAATATGATCAGTTAGTGCTGAGCAATTTGAAAGCAATTTAACATTAGCGTTGAATAGGACCATCATTTATTTCTATACTTCAAAGAATTAATTGGGCTTCTTAAAAGGGACATGGTTGCTATGATATTATTTTCAAGCATTGTTTTCTCCTTTGTTATCTGTTTTTTGTGTGTGTCCCATCTGACTGAGTGAACGTTATGCAATAGCAACCCATGTTCATTGCATAGGAATTAGAGATGGCCACACAGAACATGAATTTTCAAGGGGTTATTTATTTTGTCAAATATATATCATTACTAGTGGCTACCAGAAAGGTATTACAATTATATATCATTTTATTTTTTTTACTTTTTAAAAAAAAATTGTTAAGTTTGTTTCTGAAAGCTTTGTGACAATAAAATTTCAAAAATTTTAAGAAGCAAACTAGATGCACAAATAATTACCTTGTAAGTAGATTGACGCATCTAATTCTATTGTCTAATATCTAGTGCTATTGTTCAGTTTAAGGTTAAACATTTGAAAAGTGATTGCCACATGCCTAATGATAAAAGGTAAAAGTAACCATTTGATGGCAACATTTAAAAGGTTAACTGGTTACTGATTTTGTAACTTTGGCCATCAGTAAAGGAAATCCTGTAATGGTTACACCAGCATATAAACATGTACATGTAACTACACTATGATAATAGTCAACTAGTAATGTTGTCCTGAATGTAGTTATGGCAGCCTAGTTATCAGTATAATTGCATCCAGAGCCAAAATTCCAGTAGTTAAACTGAGTTGCTGCAGTGCATATTCAGTTCCCTTCAGGATGCAGACTAATGGGTGTTGTATATGTACAAGATAGTGTATCATAAAGTTGAATATTTCCATTGATATTTTTTTGTTGTTTGAGAGCAAAGAAAATCTGTCTCATTAAGTTTTTTTAAATGTAAATCTTATCTCCTTTTTTGATGAGATAGTCAAAACTATGATAAAAATGTGTGTGCAATGTCAGTCTCTGCCTAAAGCTTTTACAATATGTTTATCTCACAATCTTCATAAATGTTCAACAATTTTAAAACAACCAGGTGGACAATGTAGGTTGTTTCTGCTCTGGAAAAAAACCCTAGGGGCATATTTTGTTCACACTTATATTGATAATGACTCTTGAAGATAGCATCTTTAGATTCCATCTTAAAGGACAGCAACCGCAAATCACAGTCTGTTTGATAACAAATAAAAAAAATAACTAGTTAAAAAAAATAGAATAAACAAATGTGTTGATGTTTAAGCACTTTGAATTGAATTCTCTGGAGTTCTACAATTTAGCTTGTTTTTGTAATGCCTATAAACTTGTATTGACCGTTATTGGGGGTGGAGGGGATACAGAGCATTTCCTTGAGGTTAATAGTCAGTAATTGTTTGTTTTTTGTGAAAAATGTTAAAATAAACATTATGTAAACAAACTATTGTCTTATTTATATAATCTCCTACTGACCTTGTCAGACTTTTCCTACATATACTTTATTTTAAACACAGCATGAACTTATTACCGTTTTTGTGTACTGATTAAAAGGAAAGACATACAGACTCTTTATATCTATATATGTATCAAATACTTAATGAAAATCAATAAATTTGCCTTGCTTTATATATAATATCTTATCTGTGTCTGTTCAAGCCATGAAACCCCCATAGAAGAGGACCCTTACAGCTCTCCGCCGCAGACCTACCCAGGATGTTTTGGTCTGCCCTACCAGGTATGCTGTCTCAACCTCACACTTTCACCAATAAATATCTTATGCTATTGAAAATTACACATGTAATTTGTATTATTTGGTCATAAATCTATGAAATGTGTACATTAACATACCTTGTTCTATTGCCATCTTGTTGCTGCTTTCTAGATGTCCTGGTCATGGCGAGAACATTTATGTGTGAAGATCTTCCATCTTACTTGTGATATATATACCCATGGTTCTACCATGTGTGGGGTCGTCCTGCACCAGATATTAGCTGGATGGTGCACTTTGACCTCTGTTGTGTCGGTGCTATGTAACAAAAAGCATAAATCCTTCCTTACTGCTGGCCAAAGTCACTGCTGAAGCTAAAGCTATATGCAGGGAGGTCTTCCACCTTATGTTGCACCATTGGTTTTACCCAGACATTTGTCTTAGGTTTTCTTTCACCAATATTAGCTGGGTATGAGTATAATGACCATAAATGTGTTGCCGTTTTGCAAAACAAATCTGCTACATATATTCAAACATTGTACTTAGTTATTTGGAAAAGATATAGCAAACACATATTTGTAGAGATTGCTCGAGACTGAAGCAAATAATGCCAGTCCTGGAGGATATGAGGTTTGGATAATCATTTCCTCTCTCGATCTCCCAAACCTAAAAGCAGCTTAATGGTAATTAATTCTGAACCCAAAGAAAAATCTTATAAATATAGATTTGAAAAACAACATGTTAACCAGGAATTATTTTCAGTTTTAAAACATGTCAACTGATTCCTATTTACCCCCATGTGACTGGTTTACATGTGATCATGGTCTTGTTTATTTGACCTCTTATTCTATATATTGTATTCTACAAGCCTTCAATATAATCACTTTGTTGGCCTAATGATTGTTCATAGTACAATACATTGGCTTACACACAACTATTTATTCTTAACCTGCTAATCCAAAACTGGTCAGGTCTTTGCAGAGAGTGTAGATATGATAACCCAGCTCCCTCTGGGAGATTTCTGGTCAGTCCAATCAGGATCTACACTATTTGCTATTAAAGTCTGTACAAGTTGTAACCTCTACTTTTAGTTGTAAGGGTTGGGGAATATTTATAGGAACAAAAAAAGACTGAAGATTTAGTTAGGTCCATACATAAATAAAGCACCTTCAGGTATAATCCTCTTCACTCTTTTCGTCACACTTCATTGTACTCTATAGAAGCATTTGTATAGGTGTGTTTCACGCTATGTGGACCCCAATTGTCAATGACAGTACATGCCGATACAATGATGGCTAGTAAAAGCTAAACACCACATTGTTGTCCACTTTGTTGAAGTGAAACAAAGCAATCATGAACTGTTGAATGGCCTTAGGTTAACTACCCCTCAGTCAGTGTACACAACTAGTACTAGACCTCTATGCAAGCAAAGGACTACACATACTTGTAAGCACAGGAATATCTTGGATAGATTGTGAACTTGAGGTGTAAACTAGTATCAACAGTTGACTTGTGAAGTGTTTGTGTATCTATCTATTAATGGACTTAAGTTATTATATTTGTGTTCTGTAATGACTATACCGTTACGCTACAAAAAGGTATGTTTGTTATCTGTGTTGTTGATGGGCCTTTCTTATTTATACTTACACAATGGTAGGAACAAATGTATCCTCTTATATTGCTGATTTTTTTCCTCTTATTTTCACATGGCATATAGAATTTTTTACTTTACTAATAGAAACAAGTTTATTGTGCTTAGAAAAATGGCACTCTTATAGAAGCTTAGAGTGATTACAACACCTTTTTTTTTTCTTTTTTCTTTCTTCTTTTGTCAATTTCAAGGTTATTAGACGTGTTGGTTGATAGTTAAATAAAACAACAACTAAAGAAGTCTCTCACATATTTATTTAAGTATTTGAGTTGTATTTCATTATCACACTGAACTTAACTAAGAGTAAATGAGAAATATTAAAATAAATATTATTGCTACTTAAATAAAACACGAAAAAGTAAAAATGGATTTTTTTGTGCTCATGTTTTTTGGCTTTACTTTGTGTGTGTGCCCCACGCCCCACCACCACCACCACCAAAAACAATAAAACATACACAAACAAAACAGCAACTAATTGTTAAATGTTCAATAGTAATTTTTGCTATTCTTTGTTTCTCTCAGGATCACAACTATGGTGCACCACCACCCCCGACTCCACCTCAAACTCCACCGCCGGCCCTGCCTGTGTCCAAGGAGAGTCTGGATTACAAGGAGGAGATTGTCGTCACCTCGGACACACCCTCCCAGCTGACTCCGCCCACCCACTGTCAGGAGGAAGCTGTCGACCTTGAAGATCCCACTCGCTGTATCTGCGACTTCATACATGATGATGGCTACATGATACAGTGTGATAAATGCAGGTCAGTATCTGTACTAATTGTACAGATTTGATTTCATTAATATTTCTTAAACATGACCACTTAGATGTGGAATACATCGAGCTGTGATTCTAGCACTGTCTTGATCTATGAATGGCTGTCTGTGTGTTGGTGATTCCATCTAGACTTTTATCTGGGGCCTTCTTCTATAAAAGCTGGACATAGACCTCATAGCTCGTGGGTTGTACTCCCAAATGAGATAAAAATTATACTGTCATGGCGATTTCAAATTGACTTGATGTGTCTCAGTGGTCTTTATTAGATATTTCTTTGTAGTTGTTAATCCAACAATAATAGTAAAATAAAGTTTCTGGTACTGATGTTTAGTTCACCATAATAACAAGCTTGACCAGTTGCCTCTTAAAGAGGTTGATAAATATTTCAGTACTTAGTCTGTATATCAAAAAAACCTAATTACTCTTGGAAGCATCTCTTGGGAAATAAGAATATGGCTCCATTCTTCTTTTTCTTAAGTGCATACATTCAGATAAAATTAACTAGCTCTTGAGTCTGTACCAGCTCTGTATTTTTTGCTCATCAGTGTGTAGTATTGACAATTTGGCACACAAGAAAGTTGCTTAGAACACTCTTATTGATTTCACTCATAGCTGGGAATGTTTTTAGAGACATGCAACCTAATGGTTGTGCATCGGCTCTGCCTCCTGGATGTATATTACAGGGGCTTGAATGTCCTTCAGGCAGGGTGTTGCTGGACTATTCTGTACATATTTATAGAGAGGAAGAGAGATATATTTCAAGAAGAGCATTTCCACTCAGCCAAGAGCTGACATTGCTGTTATGTTCATGTTTAAGTTTGGTTAAAAACTAGTTTTATATTTCAACAGCCAATGCATAGATTAGTATGAAATATCAGATATACCCGCTGATTTGGTCATGTTTGATGGTTGTGAGAAATATGGCCCTTGCTGCATGTATGCAGGATTAATTTGCAGACAAGTGCTATCAAGCTCACAGCAAACCATTTATAAGTGCCTCTACATTACATTTTATTAGAGCTATATGCTTATTTTAAAAAAAAAAATATTTTTTGTGTGTAAAAGTTTAAATACAAAGCAAACCCTGGCTACTTTTATCTCTGAAACCCCTCGCCCTGTTGGTTCAGGACCCTGTCATGGCAAGAACTTTATATTGGAAGGTTTGCAAGCTGATCTGGGTTGAATCCATGGTTATGGGGTTTTTTTTCTCCACCAATCATAACCTTGACATTGCCAATAAGACCTTCATTATGTTGTTGCAATGTTACTAAAAAATAAACAAAGCAAACCTTGCTTTAATGTCTAGTTGTGTGCTGTCTCTCTGTCCCTTATATGTCGAGTCAGAAGTCTTCAAGATGTCTTTATGTCTGGTTATTATTGTTTTAGATCTAGTGTTTAGTGGCAGGTCAAAGCAATATAGTCATTTTAGCTGCACATGGCTACTATACAGATGCAGATGACACATTAATTTGGCACCAGTTCGATCACCGCTTACATAAGGATGCATCTGTCTGTCGGTTTTATCAATAATGTCAAATAAATGAATACTTTCTGAGATTTTTTTTTTTGTGATACAATCTAGTTAACAATCTAAATGTTACAATAAATGTTTTCTAAAGGTCTCTTAATAACCACAGACAGAGGATTCAGCAGTTATTTGTTTCAATCAAGGTTTAAATACTGACATTTGACATGAAGGCCCAAAAATTTTATTGTCATTTTTTTTATTTTTGCTAGCATTTTGATATATCAGCATTCAGTCTATAGATAATCACTCTAACCCTGCTTCGCGTAAGTGGATGGACTTAGCAGCAAATAGTGTAGTTATAGATCAGCAGCCCCATACATTATTAAATATTGTAGCCTGAAAAAAGATCAACCCTATTCAGCAATTGTAACGTGCTACAATATGCAGTGTTCTTGATCCAATTCAGCACAAGACAAAAGGACTGTTTAACAGAAATGTTTTTACTAACTCTAACTAATCTAAACGGTTATTGAGATATATAGCATACAGTTTGGGAACCTGACCTGGTAACGCAATGGGTAGAGCGTCAGCTCCAGGTAGGGGAGGCCTCGGGTTTGATACAGAGCTGCAACATATAAGTCCTAAAAAATGGTAGTAGTTTAGCTACCTTGCTAACGCTCAGGCAAATATAAGGGTAGTTCCACAACTGGTTAGCCCAGTGTCAGGATAATGTGAAACAAACAATTTGGGGAGAACACAGTGGTCAAAATTAGCACTAGCCCGACAGCCAAAAACTAGTAAGTTTTCTCTGGGCTTCTAAGATCCTGATTATTGAAAAACCATTGTACTTTCATTTTTAATATGTAAACTTTTGAGCCGCTTATTTCATTCTTCGAGCTGTAGCTTGTATGATAAACGTGTTATGCGCACTAAACCGAGAATATGTACTGTGAAGAAGCCACACAGTATTCTGGTGCCCGCATGGTACATTGTGTTCTATACCAAATTGAAATCAACAGGGCCACAGAACAAAATGGCAGAGAAAATGAAACTGAAACATGTTTCTGGTGCAAAACCTGGGGAAAAAAACCTGAAGTTGTCAGGCGACTGATGCTCCCGACTTGCTTGTAAATTTCAATCCTATTTTCTGTGACTGAGAACAGAACCCAACCACTTTCAAATCTCTTTATTTTTCTTCAGATTGCTAAAGGAAGAATGAGGAAAAACAGAATGTTTGTTTTTAGTTAACTGCGTTATTCTTTTGTCCATGTTATGTTTCATGTTGTCCGGTATGTTTACAGTGTGTGGCAGCACATAGTATGTATGGGTCTGGACCGAGATAGTATCCCGGATACCTACGAGTGCGAACTGTGTCATCCTCGACCTGTCGACAGGGTACGGGCACGAGAGTTCCAGATACGCAAGCGAGAATTCCTGAAAACTCTCCTCAGTAAGTATTCCTGGACTGTCTTTTTTTTCTGTATTTGGTTTTATGTCATTCCCTTTATAAACAATTGACTACTTTGTTTTTAAGCGTAAAGGTGGTGTCCAACAGTTTACCTATATCAAATGCATGTAACAATATTTTTCCATTGTTTGGAAGAATTCAGGCAAAATTTCAGCCATACTTTAGACTAAATAATGACCATTTTGAGCACTATCACAATTGTTAGACAGTACAAGTCATAAAATTTATTGCTCTAAGATATTGACATCAGAGCTGATTACTGGGATGATGCTATAAAATGATCTCAAAAGTAAGTCGTCAAGTGGTTTTCTTAAGTACTTACGTGTTTATCTGTATTAATTTGCAGCTTTGCTTTTATTTTAAATTCTAAATGTAACACAGCAGCATTTTGTCTACCAGGTCATTAATATGTAAAAGCTTTCTTACTCATTGTATACAGGGCTCCAGATAAGGGCGTATCTGTATATTTAACTCATTTAAAAAGACAAAATACTAAAAAAAAATTACTTCTAGACGCAACAGATATGCCCAGAAAATCCAATATATGTAACGTTTTTGATAGTTGTGCATAACCTTTTTAATCATCTATTTTCTTACAAAAAAATGACAGGTGAAGGTTATCTTAAATTGCTAAATAAGTAGTACAATGAAAAAACACCTTTGACTGGTTAAAAGTTTTAACCAAAGTAAAATTCCAACAACACATTCTTTTCACTATGTCAATGCAGTAGGTCCTATTCAAGCAGTTTCAAAACTGAAGGTAAACAAATTTTACACAATTATTTTTTTTATTCCTGTTGTAAAAAAAATGTTAGGGAGTTTTCAATTAATGCAGTAAAATTCTTATCTAGAGCCCTGTGTATACCTGTACTCTGATTCTTAGCTTCTTCTAATATTTCTTCCTTAATAAAAACCTCTAAACTGTTGCAATGAAAATTTAAATATCATATTGGTTAGTTTAGACTTTGTTTCTTTAATGTAAATATTGTTGAAATAACCTGATAAATAATATTTCCGGTCCCTTCAAACACAAATACCTGATGACTTTACTTATTCCTTGTTTCAGTTAAGTCACATGACTCAAGTACAGATACTGACCCCGAAGAAGTGAACAACAGACTTAAGGCGTACGGGCTGGACCCGACCGATCAACGCCAGAAACAAAAAATGAAGCTCAAAAAACGTAAAGAACGCATGAACTCAACAAAACTGAACAATAAAAAAAACAAGGAAATAAAAACTGAGAAGGAAAACACTTGTAAAGAAGCCAATAAGAGAGAAAACAAGAACAAATTGTTAGTGAAGGATTTCTCTTCTAGAGTGGCAAAAGTGAAAAAAGAAAAGGTAAGTTTTCATGATTGACTAACAACTTTATACAGATATGTTCACATCCCATGATATAATTACGTTATAAAACATGTATTATTTTTCCACAATACCTCATAGCGAAGTAAGAATATAAAGAGCTGCCAGAGTGCTTCAGTAGTGTGTAAATATGTAGTAAATAGTGATAACATAAAATCATTTCATTTTATTATTTCTTCTTCATGTGGGTCATTTTATCTTCATTTTTAGATATGTTAAATCACTGATTTAGAAAGGCACTTATACTTCCCTAATTTCTCACAGTTGCATAAAAACAAGCATGTCAGTCCGGACCTGGTAGCGCAATCGGTAGAGCGTCGGCTCCAGGTACGGGAGGCCCCGGGTTCGACCCCGGGCGGCGACATACCAAAGTCGTTAAAAATGGTAGTGGTATAACTCCCTTGCTAACGCTCAAGCAAATATAAGGGTAGTTCCACGTCTGGTTGGCCCGGTGTCAGGATAATGTGACTGGGTGTGGTATCATGCCAGGTGTTCACGGCATGCTATACACAGTGAAGGCAGCACTATAACTGCTTCAAGTGGACACCGTCTCCAGATAACTGAAATACTGTTGGTGGGACGATAAACCCAATAAACAATAAACAAGCATGTCAATAAGGCATACAGAACACAGCATATAGATGAACACCTTTATAATGTTTACAACCTTCTCCAGATAACTGAAATACTGTTGGTGGGATGATGAACCCAGTAAACATACGCATAATGTGTACAATATGATGTATATTCTTTAACACAACGCCTATATTCCAAAGCTAAGTTAGAATATGAAAACAGGCTGTGTGTCCCCAGTGAAGTATTAAGAAAAGTGCCTTTATAATCTCTATATGAAATATTTTAAGTCTGTACTGTCTTGTTTACCCTCATATTAATAAGTACTGTGTAAATAGGAAACTACCCCTACTTTCTATCCATCTGTATAAAGCTTGCTATTATATTTATAAATTACTCGTACATTACCCATACTGTTCCACAGCTGAGTAAGAACATAGAGAAAATGAGATCTGAGCGCCTCAGTAAGGAGATGAAAGAGGACAAGGTAAGTGGTGATGACTTGAAGGAAGATGAGAAGATCATCAACACACTGAACACAATCACTGCTCCCCTGGTACAGGATGAGAATGCTCAGAATCCATGGGATATCAACACTTTCAAGTAAGTACCTGATCTATAGTGATCAGTAACTTGGCTCATGCAACATTTTACTAACCAATTCTCAATACTTAATTATCTGCTGACAACCTCATATATAAATAACAAGATGTGCAGGTACTTAAAGACACTGCAGCACGTTGTGTTTATCTTCCTCAGGCAGCTCCGGGTAGGAGCAACTTTTTTTCTTAATCTGTAAAGCAGCTGATCTGTCACGGCACTGTTTGCGTCAGTCTGATTCATTCTTACTTAGCCAGTCAAAAGTTAACATGATAATTTAAGTACTGTAGATTCCAATCAGTCCACTTCTGGTCAAAAAATACAGTACCTATTGGCAGGTCTCTTGCACTACATCTGGTTACCTTTGTACGGAGTTATTAGCATATGAATAAGAATGACTACCAAGTGTTATCTTTGCAATCTTGGGTGTGTCTGGGTTTGATATCAAACTTAAAAATTAGTATAATGTTCTTGGAGGGAAACTGTATTGACTCTTGTATATGTGTTGACAAGGTAAGTAAAATATTAAAACCAAGACTGATTGTTTTGTTATTGTAGTTTTCTTATAGATGCATATTTTAGAGAATGGTTTGCATGAAAATACAGTTGATAGGTGACTTCAGAAATTGTCTTGGATGAGAAGAGGGTGCTGATAATAAATAAAACTTCTTGTCCAATATTCTTTATCATTAACATGAGAAGAGGGTGCTGATAATAAATAAAACTTCTTGTCCAATATTCTTTATCATTAACAATTTTTCACTCAGTTAAGGGAAGATCGTTACTGTCCACAAATAGGTACTTTGAATGTAGTTAAATTGTTTTTCTGTAATGAATGATGCATTGGTACTTAACTGCTTTTGTTGTGTTTCAGCGAGTGGGAGCAGAGCTATGAAGTAGCCCGGTACAACCAGTACACAACCTATGTACAGGAGTATCTCACATCAGCTTGTACTAATGGCCATCATGTAAGTAGACAGACCTACCTTCAAATGCTCAAAACTGGAATCATCTGTTTATGGTTATGATTTGTCCTGGCTTCAACTACAGTTTTACATCAAATTTGATAAAACTTTAATATAAGTTCCACGAGAGCCTGTACACCTGCTATAAAAATTGCTTTGGTATTTTCTATTGATAGTGATCTATTGTAGAACCTTTTACCTTCCTACCTAAGTCTGAGTAATGAGATCACTGCCAATGAAAACATTGTGTTTATTTTAACCATACTTTTTTTTTTATTTTCTATTAAAGTAACAATGATACTGTTGTGTTTCAGAATGATATAGCAGACCTTGTAACTGATGGGCTGCGGGTTCAGCGCTGTCATATCAAGGAGCTGAAATGCAAGAAGAAAGTATGTGCTCTCATCTTCTTTACATGCCAAAGTTGTTTTAAATGAATACCTTGTGTCTATGGTTCAGGACAATTATTGTCTTGGTATTTTTTCAACAAGTATAGCTGCCATGTTTTTATCAGTAACTTTCTGAACAATTTTATGATAAATATTTTAATGTTTGAGTCCATTCTTCTTGAAGATTTTATGTAGATGATAAGAATGAAAGAAAAAATATTTGTTTTATGTTATGAATCCAGCATTTATAAATAATAGGGTGAATTAACACTTAACATTTTGGTCAAATCAACAGCATTCTTTTTATGAAATTCAATTTAATATAATACATATGGAAAAAAAAGAAGAAGAATTTTAAGTGTAGAAAAATTCTGTGTATATGTTCAGGGCCTGGAGTCATCATGTACCATCCCAGAGGGTCAGCCTGTAGTGGAAGTGATAGGCAAAGTGATGACCAGACAACAGTATGATAAAGACAACTTTGGACAAAGACAGTAAGTTAGCATTTGCACAAAAACTGATCTGTTTAAATAAACTCACATTAGATACATTTATAATAATGGAAGTGGAAGCGTGAAAATATCCTAATGTCAAGGTCACAGTTCAAAGATCATGTAATCTTTTGAGGCATATGTGAATTAATTTTGGTAACATTGCTTGTTCTACATTTATGCTTTTTATCTAGATATGTTGGACAGTGCAGCAATGTAAATGGTACTCTGATCAAAGCTTTTACATTTACAATGTAAAATATGTTTGAGGTGTATATTTATTTCAATACTTTTTCCAATTTAAATCATTGAATAAAACAACAACAGCAGTTATGTTTTCAGAAATTCAATAAAATGGCATTAATTTGTTTCATTCTGTCTTTTCAATGTGTACTTAGCATTTAAATGAATGATGAATTGCTCAAACTATTTGGAGCAGCTTATAGTCCATTACTAAATTGTTTTCCTGTTTCTGTTGCAGATTGAGTCCATTTGTCTTTTTCTATGGAAAGTTGTTTGAGTTGGACATCGTGGTGGATGCCAGCGACTATGGTAATGATGCCCGGTTTATCCGACGGTCCTGTCAACCCAATTCCATGGTGAGTATTATCACAATGCACTGGCATAGTATAGTAAGATTAAGGTATCTATTGTGTGATTTGTACACCTTGGCTTGTATTCACTTGACATTCTTTAGCCAAGGTCATGATTCAAGGTGGGCGCCCATGGTGTGTTGTTAGAGTCGCCAACTTATACCTCCTCTGACTTCTTAGCCTCCTCCCGCGTAGGTTCGAGTCCCGTCTGGGGCTTACGCACCTAATGTGGGAAGGTCTTCCAGCTGACCTGTGGTGCACCGGTGGTCCTACCTAGACATTTGTGTGGGGTCTTCCTCCACCAAAACAGCTGGACAATGCTATAATGATCATAATTAGTCGCTACTATGTATCACAAAAACCAAAAAACTCAAGCTTCCATATTTATATCAGAAAGGCTATTACTCTCTTATATCACTGTTAAAGCATCATTGCTAATATCAGACATGTATCTTAACTCTTTAACTTAGTGGAAACACCATTAGATCGGGGTGTGTTTTATGTTGTTGTGAATGATGTTTCCAGCATGTAAAGAGTTCAATCAATTACTTTGGCAATTCTTAAGAATGACTGGTGAATGCGTGTCCAAGTAGCATTATAAACACAACCTGGAAACCTTTTTATGATGATTGAAAATGAATAGTTAAAATGTGTCGTATGTTCTGATAAATGACTTCAAGTGAAATTTTAAAAAATAAAATATTTTACTTACAGCAGATATTTTTGTAAATTTTATCTGGAATTTAATCTTAATTTGAAATAAATGAAATTTTCTTAAATTAAGGTACTTTACAGAAATGATTATTTTCATGTATTTCCTAAAAAGAAACACGATCTTATAATTGCGAAAAATAGTTTTTTTTATGAGCGCCTAGCAGCAGGTGGTATAGACTCAGACCAATGTATTTCCATTAAAAATGTTCTCTATACTGACACTTATTCAGTGATATTTCAAGATTTTTTAAATGTTGGACCTGCAGTCCATGAAAATTTAGGGCCACTTGAAATGTTATTGGCCCAAGCATGGTATATTGTTTATGCAGTAGCTTGTTCATCTGAGAAGTTTGGAAAACTAGGTACCTCTGTATGTTCGAACACAAAAACAAGGCATTGTATTCTCTTCCTCAGTATATACATCAGCCATTTATCATCAGTAAATAATTTCTTTTGAAAAGGATAATTTTATGTTTATCTGTTCTTTATTGGAACTGCATCTTTTACTGTTGACTTTACCAGCATCATTACCCGTTTCAGTATTTGATAAAGAAGGTGATTGGAGGAGGGTCTTAAGTTATTTAATTATTAAATTTAAATTAATTTTGCTTTGTGTATTTGTTGGGGAATTTGATTGTGCCCTTGGGCCCATTTGTTGACATTCATTTGCATCTTTTTCTTATAATTTTGTGTGCAAATGGTGCAAAAACATGTCCTCGGCAAATTTCTGCCTATTTATAAAATCCATATAATTGTGATTGCAAGGTACACCATGTGGTGGCAGGAGGGCAGGCTCATTTCATCACTGTGGCAACAAAGGAAATACCTGAAAGCACAGAGATAACAATCCCATTTGATTATGATTACAAAAAATGGTAAGTAACGTTGTTTGTTTTTTCCCAACTTACTTGGTTGTACAAGAATAATTGAAGATTTGTCAACAATGTGGGATTATTTAGTACAAAAACAGAGGTTACTTAAGAAATAAATACGGAGATAAGTTTCCAACTTGATTATGATTATAACAAGTGATAAGTATGGTAGTAATTGGTGTCATGAGGTATCAGTTCTTAATAGAAAAAAATATTTGAATTAGCCTGTAGTTCTAAATTGCATTATTAAAGCTGGGGGGAAAAGATTTAACAAAACACTTATAATACAGAAAGATTCTTCATACCCTTACTTGTCTTACAGGAATTTCTGTAATGAATGTGCTTGTTTGAGAAACAACTGCCCTGTAACAAGGTACCAAAAGAAACGGTTACGGTTTCAAAAACTGCAGATTTCTCCGTAAGTATAACCCTACTTTATACTATTTTGTGTAAAAATTCTGTACAAAAATATTCTGTCAAAAGAAATGCCATAAGACACTATTCCATGTGTCAGATGTGCAACACAAGAGATTTAAAAAGTGAGCCTAGAGTCCCAAGTTTAATGTTAATCATAATTTTGTGTCATTCTCTTATTATCAAGAAAAAGTGTGTTCTTTTTTAATTTAAAGCAGGAATTATTTCATTTATTTACTTATGTTCTATTGACGTTCTGATTGTAGAAGTTCTCCAAAGAAGTTCATCCAGCAAGGGAAAGGGCTGAAGGCTGTGATCAAATCTCCTGTGAAATCCCCAGTGAAGTCTCCCATAAAATCATCGCCCAACAAGAATATTGACCCTGAGGTGGGCCCAGAAGTGCCACCAACGCCAGAGACTATCCATATAGGTCAGGAGACGACAACACCAAGTCCGAACAAGATGGTGCGGCGATCACAGGTGTCGAGGCATTCCTCCTCGTCAAATCATGCCAGTACACAGGTGTCATCAGGACGGGTGAGGTCACTCAGAGTACCCTCACAGGTAGGAATATATCTTTAACATATGTTCACATGTTTAAAAATGATTATAAGTACCATCATGTGAGGTGCATATATGCTGGCTGGCTCCTTGTTGTAGAGTTGATAGAATGTTAAATATGAAACTTTTCTGTGTTGAGATTGAGACATCTAGAGAAATGGTTTCAAGAAGTACTGACCATACAACTTGTAAGTCTGACCGTGTCCATATGAATCTGTTCGAGTGTGAACTTTTGTGAGGGGAGGTCTTCATGCTGGCACTAGTTGTTCTACCTGTATCCACTAACAAAAACAGGGCATTGTCAACCTGACCAATAATTAATATATGCATTCAAAAAAGCAAATTAATGTTCTGCCAGGCTGATTTTGTCAAGAAAAAAAAGATAATTTACTGGAGATTTATAAGAAAACATTTCATGGTGTTTGTGTTATCATCATAGTTTTCTGCCAGCCACAGGTAAAAAACTACAAGTATGCTGTTTTGGCAAAAATTTAAAACTCACTAATGGTTTCAAGATCCAATTGTATTGCATTTCTTTGTATTAAAAGTCACAAATTGTCACATTTGTTTTAAAAATATTAAAATGTTAATGCTAAAAATACATGTATGCTGCAGGTGAGTAGTGACAACGACTCTAACGTTGACCCTGTGACCACCCCTGACCCCACTAAGCTGAGATCCTTGGAGGCTGACCCCTTGACCTCTCCAGAAATGCAGACCCCCTGCAAGGACAAGGAGAGCAGCAGCGATAATCAGGAACAGCCAAAACCTGAAAAACGCAAACTGGTAATAGTTTATACCATAGAGTTGATTTAAAAAACAACAACATATTGATATCCTTAATAAGCGCAGTTGTAACCTAAAAAACACATCCTGGCAGTTGTTTGTTGTATAGATTTTATCTATTATATATATTATGATATCCTTCTCTTATTGTAAGCGCGACTGAAACCTGAAAAATAAACATAAATAGATCATTGTTGATTGTATTTCAGTTTTTAAATTGATTTTTATCAAATTTATTTTGACAACCTAGCCAGAAGTATTCTAAATTGCTAAGTAGTAGTGTATGTTTTATTTATTTTACATATGTTAACCATTTGAGTGATGAAATGGAAATTGAGTTGGAAATGATCTATAAACAGGTGAAAAAATATGGTAGAAATTGTAAACTTGTGGTTATGTGTGGGTTTATTTGTATACAGATTTAAACCTGTAAGTTACTTTTAATAACAAACTAAGACAAATGAAAACTGTAAATGTTCATGTAGATAAGTTTGTTACATTTCAATCCAAGTCATTTTCTTGAATAAAGCTTTTACATTTTAGTGTATAGGTTTAGTTGTACCAATATTAAGATGCCAGTATGTATACTATTTACATGATCAGACCTAGGTGAGCAGTCTGTAGAAAGTCCACTTCAGGGTTTAAACTTGGCTACTACATACCAGAATTGTTCAAAAGTCGCCAATGCTTGAGCAAATGTGAGGATAGTTTCTGAACTGATCAACTCAGTGTCAGGTTTGCTATTTGGTGCACTGGTATCATGCTAGGTGCTTACAGCATGCTGTATACGATTACTGTAGGACTTTATTTGCTTCAACAGGATACTGTCTCAAGATAAATTATATGCTGTTGGGTCAATCAACCCTCACAAAATATTTAAACCAGTAACAAAACTAAAAATAGACACCGAGCTGTAGAGTAGTTTTGTTTTGACTTGTAAATCTGTTTTACAGACTAGGGAAGAAAGAAAAATGGAGGCGATCATGAAGGCATTTGAGAAAATGGAGAAAAGAAATGCAAGGAAAGCCAGTGTTGACCAGACAAAAGTGAAGGAGAAAGAAGAACCTCCTGTCAAGAAAGAAGTAAAGAAAGAAAAAACAGAGGTTTGTTTTTATTGCTTGAAAGTATATGTCTATGTTATTGGCTTTTAATGTTGACATAAACAATAAATGCCCTGTGTAGATTTTTATGGCGTCAAGGGAAGCTCAAGGCTTCTATCGGAATTATGCTGTGTTTACTTTCTGCACCGAACAACACAGCATCAAGAAGTAGTTCATACGCGGATCAATTGGTGTCATAGCTGCAAAAATAATGGTTGTTTTTCTATTCATAACCTTTACAATATAAATGATGGTGGTGTTGCTGTTATTGCTAAGTAAGACGATGTACCAGTGAAAGTTACGCTTAAAGTTCACATTATTTCAATACGGAAGAAAACATTCATATTTATGAATGAATGTCTTTGATGAAGAAATAGACCTAATATATATTAGGGGTGGTAGGTGTGGTAGCAGATTTACACTGGAATACATGTAGCGATAGATCTTTGTTATTTAAGATGAAACTGAGAAAACAGGTTCAAGCAAGAATTATAAAACTCAACGCACCCCAATGGAATCATCAGCTTGTAAAATATCACAGGCTGACTGTAAACAACACAGAAAGTGCTGGAAAAGAGGCAGCCATTTTGACGATTCTGAAGGAGGCTGGAAATGTTAAATATTCAGGTTAATCCATAGTTGACATAGGTGTGTGTGGTATACTAAGAAATCTTTTACTCCAAAAACAGCTGAACATTCTTTATGTTGTTAGTGGTTGCTAGTGTTAACATAAAAGAGACATCATCAGATCTAGTTGTCGATTTGTAATATTGACATTTCCTTAAATTGCATGTTGTCAATGTAAACATATTGATACATTTCACAAAAATAGAAGCAGAGTCTAAGAACAGCTTAACCACACAAACACTTACATAGCTAAAAAAATCAGGTGAGGCCAGCATTTTGACCCCATGGCATATGTTAAAATGAATTGCAATTTCGTACCTGAATCAAAACTTGGTCATTACATGTTATAGAAACCACAATGTATTTAAGCTCTACTGAGTAACTACACTGTGATAATTGTAGGCAACACAAAGATCTAGGATAATTACATTTATTCAAATTGCAAGATTTTGAAACATTTTCTGAAACAACAATTTTATCTAGTTTTACTACTTATTTCATAAAATAGATTATTATGTTACAAACCAAAAGGATTTTGTATTCAGCCTTTAGCATTTCAAGAATAAAGATAACAAATATATAGATGCTTTCAATGCAATTAAAGAAGTTGCGCTGTTTTTAAGACATTCATTTGTTTATTTGTTGTGTTAATGATATCTAGCTTAAATCTGCTTCTGTTTGGTGTAATTAATGATATTCATTTTAATTATGCCTTTTTTCTGTCGGTGTGTATGTTTACATATATGCCAAAGATTAGTAATTCAATTGCAGCAGTGTCTAAGTATTATGCAAGAAGAAGGTTGTTTGACAATGCTATAAAAATCATGTGCCTGCGATAAATCGGCCTTAATCTACGAAAAAAATGACAATGCTATAAAAAAAAAATCATGTATCTGCGCTATATCTGCCTTAGTCTACGAACAATTTAAATTTATTATTAGATGCCTCGCTTCCTTAGTGCAGTTGATTTATTCATGGGTCATTGTGTTGAACATGCATTATGCTTTCTTGTCCAGGTGATGAATGAGAAGAAAGAAGAAGTAAAGGAGGAAGTAAAGCAGGAGGTTGAATCTCCAGTAAAGAAAGAGGAGGTGAAGAAAGTAGAGGTGCAAGATGCTAACGTTGCCATGGAAACTGTGGAGGCTATAAGGGAGGAGGAGGCAGTGAAACCCGCACTCAGGGAGCGAGCCCCGTCCAAAGGGTAATTTAAGTCATTGTAACTTGTGTTATCAAAAGCTAGTTTATGTTATAAATGATTTCATAGAAAGTCTCCCATACTCTTAGGCTCATGTTCTGCAAAAACAAAACTCCAAAAGGGTATCCATTTGAATTAGACTACTGGTGGTGGCATAATCAACCATCATGCGGTGGCTGTACACTGTATACTTCTCATGAAAGAAAACCATTTTTTTTTTTTTAAATTCATTTATTTGTCTCTTTAACATTGTTTAGTCCAAATACACTTAGTAGAAGACTTCATAAATTTAATAATTTCATTTCTGTCATTATTCAGATTACATTCAGTGCCATAGGTCAGTTTTATATATTTGCAAGCCCACATTAGTTCTCATAGGACTATTGAAAGCAATATATTTTTATATTTGATTATCTAATGATCAAGTATGCTTTTTAATTCTTCGAAATTTATGATGTCATTGTTTTCTTATTAGATAGTGACTATGGCTCTGTTCTTGCTTCAGGAAAAAGTCAAAGAAGACTTCGAGCAGAAGGTGGGTTATGTCTTATTCTGCTAAAAAAAGGTAAACCACTGACTAGAGATCAAGTTTAAACTGTTGTTCACCAGTTACTCTTTCCTGTGTGGTCATGTATCTTTCTGCTTATGCCTAGTTAATGTAGATGTTTGCATGCAATGATGTAACTGTAGAGGAAAGTATTCAATAATCTCTCTGTAATTAATTTCATTAACAGCTTCATTTCATTTATTTTGCATTGTAAAAACAGCATTTCATATTATTTATCTGCTTGCATAGTTTGTATTGATTTACTACTTCATGTCAAATATCAGTATTATATGTATATTGCTGCATTGTTATATCGATTGGCATTTTATCTTGATCACGTATGGCATAAATTTACTAAAAATGCATAGCTCTTGGCATGGTTCTTTTTTTATAAACTGTTAACAGTTTTTGTAGTCTACAACTTCAGTTCAACTTGTAACCTTTCTTTAATAACATTATCTATTAACTTGTGCTGCAGCCTTGAATGCTTTGGCCGAAATACAGGGAACTTTTTGTACAAAATGCATGTTCATGCTTTATTTTTACTTTTATTTTTTCAAAAATGCATGTTGAAGCTTTTATATATTTACATAATATTGCTTAGTGAGACAGATTGATTGTATTGTTGGACAAATTGTAAGTCATGTAATTTAGATGAAAAATGTATTTATAAAGTATTTAGAACACCAAATTTCAGCAGTAATGCTGGAGGTCTCAAGTCCAATGTTAGTGTTAAGTAACTGTATTTTACTGTAATAGTGTTCTTAAGTGTTTGTCTTCACCCAATTGTTCAAGGTGATAGTTTTATGTTATAATTATTACAAGAATCATAACTGTTCCTAGCTTCAACATAAACAGGATCTGCACTATTACCTGCTGAATGTTGACGTTGGAAGCAAGTAACTAAGAAGTTGGCTTTGTCAACAGTTGTAGAAGACTGATGTTAAACCTATTGGTTTTTTCTTCCTTGTCCACAGACGGACTCGTAACAGCAGTGGGGCTGCAGTGAGTTGTGAGGTGAAAGTTGAGCCGGTCATTGAAGATGTGAGCCAGACTGTGTCCATAGTCAGCTGCTCTGAAAGCTGTCCAGTCACACCCAGCGTACAAATCGAGGACTCAACTGCATCACAGCCTTTCAAGTTTCTCAAAACTAAACGAGTGGGTATTCTTTTTGTCCGTGATGTTTTTGTTTACATGTTACTTGTGATTGAAATTTAAAAATTGGTACCATGTGTGGATAAGGGATGGTTCTAGTGGCTTGCAACATAAAGTACACTTGGTGTTTATAATTCTTGTGTTGAACATAATTGAAAATAAGGACAGGGTGAACTTGTTGAGAAAGATGTATGAATGTGATGTTCTTTTATCCATTATTGTAGAAAGTTGCCATGGCTGCTTTGCATCTCCCTTCTCTACATAATTTTTTTATGAAACAGAATTACACAAAACTTGATTAATGCTCTGCACCCAGGAAAGACAACTATATATAAATCACATTAATTCTATATAATAATGATATATGTACTTCAATTCTGTCATATACTTCTTATAAAGAGTGAAGATCATTCAGATTTCTATACAAGATAAGTAAACAAGATATGAATACTGATCATTACACACAATGATAGCAAGTACATATTCACAAGGTTAAATTCAATAATTAACAGGTCAATAAGCCTGTCATTTACTAACCCATTACAGCATCTGATGAATGAGTGGCTGCATGAGAAGGAGGCTGATGTGCGGCCTGCAGTTTTCAAGTCTGAACCACTGGAGGTGTCAGTCGAGGAGGAGATGTTTGTCACATGTCTGCCAAGCCCACGCAATTCCATGGACCGGCTGCGTCGTAACAGTCAGAGTGGAGGGGTTCGGGACCACCACAGAGTCTCAAACATTGCAGAGAGTTCTGTTGGCTCAGCCAAAAAGGTAAGTACTGCAAGTGTTTACAGTGTCTATTCTGTAAGTTCCTGACTGTCTGACAAAGGCATAGTCAATACAGAAGCTGCTTAACACTTTTTATTTCATTAAATCAAAATCATTTGTTCCTTTAAGTTCTCCCAAAATCAGTTTTTTCACAAAGGGTCTGATCTAAGATATTTCTTTTGCAAAATAAAATTGCTATTAGTAAACAACGTGCCCCCATTGAACTTTTGTATTGGTTATTGGATAAACTCAACAAATGAATGATGGTTGTTTGTTTTTGTTTTTTTTGTTTAAACATCAATTCAGAGTATGTCAACAACCCACTGCTGAGATACATGGTCTAGTAGCCTTTTAATCATGAAATTGCTAGTTCATATCTGGCTTATTATATCCCCACCACAAAATGTGGAGGGTGGGGCGGGACTATAATGGATTCGCTTTGTCCCGTCCGTCCGTCCGTCTCCATAATCGTGTCCGCTCTATAAATCCTCTACCAATTGAAGGATTTTCTTCAAACTTGGCTGAAATGTTCACCTCAACAAGGGGATGTGCAGAACCCATGTTGCCTATGTGTCAGCTCAAGGTCAAGGTCACAATTGCAGGTCAAACAATCAAATATTAGACATTATGTCGTGTCCACTCTGCAAGTCCTACACTTATTGAAAGATTTTCTTTAATCTTGGCTCAAATGTTCACCTCAACAAGGGGATGTGCAGAACCCATGTTACTCTTTTGCCAGCTTAAGGTCAAGGTCACACTTAAAGGTCAAAAATTGACTTAGAAAATATTCTTCAATTTTAACATGTATTTGAATATTTCTGAAACTAGAAAAAGTATTTGCTTGAAACTTAAAATATATATGAAGTATCACAATTAAGATATGCAGGTCAAGTTTCATAACTCTGTATTGCATTTTGACAAAGTTATGCCCCTTTTTTTGTCTTATCAATTTACTTACAATCAGTACTACACACTATGTCATGTCTGCCCTATAAATTCTATACTAATGTAAGGATTTTCTTCAAACTTAACTCAAATGTTCACCCCAACTGGGCAGTGTGCAGAACCCATCTTACCCTTGTACCAGCTTTGTCAAGGACATTGGTGGGGGTATGAATCGCATTCAGCGATAGTTCTAGTTGTGTTTAATGCCCATTTTCAACAAGACTTCACAAGCAGGCAGCTTGTGATTCCAGGAATGAAAGACTGCTATTACCTACACTTTATTGCTTTAACTACACATTTATTGTACACACACAAAAATGTGCAGCACAGATTTCACGAAGATAGAAATTTCAAGCAAAATCATATTTAAAAAAATATATATATTAATAATAAAAAGTTGTGCCTTGACTAAAACTTTCAATTACTTCCTTTCAAATATGGAACACTTAACAGTTAACTGAGGAAAGCATACAGAGTTAACCAAATATGCACCGAGGGCAAGTTCAACATTGTTAACTTATACTCTTAATGTGACCTACTCTGTTTTGTTTTGTTTTTTAAGCTCACCAGAGCTGATGCTCAGTGTGAGATATTGTGATAGCCCACCTTCTGGCGTTACGTCCATCAACATTCTTTGAACAACATCTCCTCTGAAATCGCTGGGCCAAATTAAACCAAAATTTCTAAGGAGCTTTGGCTTGCGGGAGGAATGAAAAGTTGCTCAAAGAGTTTCGATCTGTTAGACACCATGGCCACCAGGGTTGTAGCCATTTTCCCTATATGTCTATGTAGGAAAACTTAGAAAATCCTGTCAGAAACTACAAGAGTGATATTTGCTGTACATGTTTCTTGGAATACCCTCAAGTGCGGTCAAGAATTTTGTTCATTCAAAATATATGGCCACCATGGGTATAGTCATTTTCTATATTTGGCTATGTAGTAAAAATAAAATGAAACTGATTGTCCAAATGTTGCTTGTGTTAACACATTACATTATTCTGGTTTACAATTATATTTTCTAAATGTCTAGGGCACACAGGTGAGCGATATTGGGCCATAATAGGGCCATCATGGCTCTCTTGTTGAATTTCTGAATACAATATTCATTTGATATTTCACAATTCAAGGTCTTGTAATGAACTAAACTTTCTTGATACTGTCAGTTTGTAAACTTGTATTGTGTATCACGATGTCTACTCTAAATAATGATATATGATAATATGTCCTGTTCTCACAGCGGTGGTTGCGACAGGCTATGGGTGAAGGTACAGAGGGTGGTGGTATGTCATCCCCAGGACCCTCATCAGGAGGAATGAGCCCCAACCCGCAGGCCATGCCTAGTCCTGGGGGATCTCCCCCAATCGGTATGTTTCTTTATTGTCTTGTATTAATACCATTAGCACAAATAAGTAAAGCTTTGTATTCTATTTGTTTTAAGTGGACAGTATATATGTTACTCAAGCCAGGCAAATGGTTTTAATCTTCTTCCTAGATTTAACTTTGGATTTAAAAAACAACAGCAGCCTTTTATGGTAGGATTTTATACAATGCTTGTAAAGTCATTCCATATGATTGGTCATTGTATATTAGGTCTGTATACTTGCTTTTAAAACTAACAGTTACACAGTAAAAACAAGATGTGTTTCAACAAAAGAATTCCAAGTATAAGTATTTTTTATTTACCTATTTTTAGCTTTTGTGATACCGCTTCGTCTGGCGTCAACATTTTAGCTTATGAACACACTAGAGGCCACAGTTTTTATCGAATCTTTATCAACTTGGTTAGAATGTTTGTCTGCATGAAATCTTGGATAAGTTCACTGGGTCACTAGGGGTCAAAAAGTAGGTCACTAGGTCAGATTTTAGGAAAAAAATTGTGAACACACTAAAGACCACATTTATAGCCCAATCTTCACCAAATTTGGTCAGAATGTTTGTCTGCATAAAGTCTTGGATGAGTTCATAACTGGGTCACGTGGGGTCAAAAAGTAGGTCATAGGTCAAATCTTAGAAAAAGCTTGTGAACACACTAGAGGCCCCATTTATGGCCCAATCTTCACCAAACTTGATAAGCACGTTTGCTATGCTTGCCAGTATGAAACTTTACATATGTTTTGAAGTGGGGAAAATGTTATTAACACAGTGGCCATGCTAATGGTCCAATCTTCACCAAAGATTTCTAAAGTAATTAACTCTAAATTACTTGATGCCAGATTTGAGCCTTCTGAGTGCCATGTGTCATCAAGTGAGCGATTAAGGGCCATCATGGCCCTCTTGTTTAGCTAAGTAAAACAATGTTACCACTTACTTTTGAGACCATGTTATATCATCATCTGGGTAATCTGCTCTGACATCACAATCTATTATTAACGGAAGTCTTCATTGTGCTTATTTAAAAATTTGATGCTGATCATTGTACAGCATTTTTTTCTTTTTTTTTTAATCACCAGAATTCATCAGTTTTAAGACTTAAGCATAAGTTTATGTAGAAATTATGCTCAAAGTCCCAAAAATAGGGATAAGGTTTTGTTAATTTAAACTGTCAGATACCACCTTTAAAACAGATTTTGTTATGATGCAGCTTTTTCTATTATTAAATGACATTTCTCTTACCTTGTTATTAACACACCATATTTCTTACATGTTCAGACTTTGTGACACCACTAAAGAAGCGGCGACTAGCTCGGGAGTCTCTTTCTCGGGAGTCCCAGAGTTCTGAAACCGTGTCAGCCACTCCCACCCCAACAGCAACGCCCACCCCAACATCGGCAACACCTTTTTCTGGCAGGGGCAGCTTCTTTTCTGGATTAAAAGAAACAATGGAGCTGCAGGCAGAGGAACTGAAAAACAAGAATGGCTTCAACACAGCACCTTTTGTTGCTTCTCCACCAGCAACAGAGGTCTCCTGTAGTTCTGCCTCTGCAAACAATAGTGCTATACATAATGTAAGTGGACTGACTTTGTGTATTCTAATAATGCATTTATGCAATAAAGTTTTCAACCGTTCAATTTTTAACACATTTATTGTGTTGCTTTTTTCTTTCTTTTTTCTCTTTTTTTTTCTTTTTTTTTTTTTGAAACTATCTAGAGCATATCCAAACTTAACATGATTCATGCTTTTGTTGATATGCTTTTATATTAAAGATTTGTCAGTATTTGATTATATTTTGAAATCATCAATTATAACTGATCATTAAAAAATGATTATTTATCAAACTTTTACTTTAAAAAGAAAATTCCCAAAAACATATCAATAATGCACCATCCTTTAGATATTTTGATTAAGATTTGTTATTTAAACATGTACAATAGTTCTTGATAAAAGTGGACATACAATAACTAAATTTGACATTGTATTGTTATCAAATACAGAATATTTCAATACACTGTCACCTTTTGAATGCAACTGTTAAGTTAATCTAGAAATAAAACTTGTAAACTTGTTATACTTTTCTTTATTTCAGGAAAACATACAAAATACTCTGGTTAGTGTTAATCCTTGTGATTCAGAAATGAATACCAGTGATTTAGTGACTCCAGATGTAGCTGACGATGTGGAAAACTCGTCATCTGTAACTTCACAAGCCAGTCCCAGTGAGGATCGGGATGGTGTGAGTTCGTGTGCAGACCTAGACTGCAATGTTTCATGTAACACGGGTAGGGAGACTGGTCCCAGTTTGGTGGTCAGTTCTCAGATCTCAAACACCAGACTCAATAGTGGGAGTGGTGGCATACAGGGGGAGGGAGAGCCTGAACAAACGTCTGTCTGTGATGTTGAACAATGTGCTAACTTAGAGCCAGACAGTAGTGGTGGAGTTTGTCCACTGGCACAGAACAGTGCCACCTCTGAACTGGAGTGTGATAGCGTGTCAATGGAGATGCAGCTTTCCGATGCAGGGGCCGACACCGGGGAGTGGGGCTCCAGTATCATGGAAGATAATCGTGTTGAGGAAGAGGCAATGGTGGATAGTACAGACACGGGGAACGTGATCACTTCAATTTCGGCAGTCTCAGTCTCAAACAATATGAACAATGTATCATTGCCAGTGGTAGCACCTGACTCTGTGTTGGAAGTTGAGCAGTGTGACAGTTGTAATAGTGAAAGACAAAACCCTGTCACAGGTCTTAGCAGCAGTAGTGGTAGGTTGTCCGTGTCAGATCTCACACAAACTCCTGTGTCATCATCTTCATTATCATCTGCAGCAGGAGCAGTGGCTAGTGTTAGGACTTGTACCAGTAGTAGTGTGCTTGATGGCGGGGGTGGAATGGAATCTAGTGAAAACTGTATCTCCACTGGTGATCGTGTATCACAGGTAGGGTCAAGTACTGATCCTCGCTTAGACTCCGGGGCAATTGCGCCTGACTCTGTAAGTGTGTTGTCAAGCATGGTTTCAACAGAGACCCAGCAGCTGGAGGTAGAGGAGGTTGGTGAGTTGACTGGAGAGTGTCAGACAGGATCTAGTCTCTCAATAGACTCTCGAGGTAACAGCATCTCTCTGATCACTGGCTCAGCTGGTCCTACAAGTCTCGCTCCTTTGGTTCAGCCTGCTGCAGTTAGGAGAGCCTCATTCTCGGAGCATATAACAGCATCTAGCACCTCCAACAGACCAGTCTCTGAATCTCTGGCACCCCTCCAGGACAGGGAGGGTCTGTCTGTATCACTATCACGAGAAAATGAAGCTGCCATCAACAGCAGTGAAGACATTGTCTCAACTCACATAAGTCCTAACATGCATAGAAGTGTGAACCTGCGTGCATCATTAACGCCGTCATCACATGTCTCAACAGAACTATCACCAGTTCCAAATCGCCATCTCAAGTTTCTCCATGAAAGTTCATTCAGCACAGATATGACTGTAGACTCAACAACTCACTTCTTGTCAGGGTTAGGGACCAGTAACTCTACTGCCATCCAGCACCTGACCTACGATTCAGACTCTATGGATGTTACATCAGCCACTGATGTTAGTCTGAATGGTGGGGTGGAGGACAGTAGAAAGTCAGAGGACTCTCTCACTAGCTTTCCTGAAACCTCAGGAGATTCCTGCCAGCAAAAGGAGAAAAAGAAGGTAGGTTAATAATTTTCTGCAAGACATATTATCATATATGTTCAAATCTGTCCGTATACCATATCATATACAGTCAAACTTGTCCATGCGATCACCACTAACTAGATCTGTACTCTAAATGCATTTTGTGAATGACTGCCTTTAATCTGCACCCTGCAGCAACATCACAATGTGCCAAACATGCCCAAATTGGACCCCTATAGATGACCACTTAGGCATTGTGACAGAGTAGAAACAACCACATAATCCATACTTGCTGTTTCCATGTTTTAAAATAACCAGGTTTTGCAATCATTCATAACTACTTAACAAAACCAACTCTTATTCAAGTCAAATATGGTGTGATGTATTATTACAAAACCAACTCTTATTCAAGTCAAATATGGTATGATGTATTATTACAACTCTTTTAAACTATGTACACACTAAATAGATCAAGATTAAGGTCAAGTAATATATTAATTTCCAAATGTTAAACTGGAAGTGCATTGTGTCTAATAGAATCATGTCTATATTTGTTTATAGCAACACAGATGCTCATGATCTATACTGACAAAAACAAAATAGATGTTTTGCAAATAGCATCTCTGTAAGCAAAGTGTCATAGCTTGGATTGTGTGAATGAGGCAACCTATTGTTTTGGTTTTTGTCTATTTTTATGTAAATATCCCAAGATTGGACATTCTGCTTTGTATTTGTACTTTTGTATTATATTTTACAACTGCAGGTGAGTCTTCAGGAGTATCTAAAGAGGAAGAAGGACAAGCCCAGTTGTTGCAGCAGCAGTAGCAGCAGCAGCAGTAAGACACCATCTGTCAGCAGCACTGTCACAACCTCCCCTCTTAAGCTTACCACGCCCATCAATCTGGACAAGTTACCTCCTCTGCCTAGTCTACCATTACTACCCATGTTTGAGAAGTCAGAGAGAAAGGAATTTAAAAGTAAGTGGCCATCAGAGAAAAATAATAAAGAAGTGAAACAAATCCTAAAGGTTTTAAGCCATAATTCCAGACAATACAAGTAATGTTGACAAGTTACCTGGTTTCTGTATATATATCATTTTTTTTACTACCTTCTGTTTTATAATGATAGTTTAATTCTAAAGAGGGCACATGTGGCCAAGCGGTTAGAGTTGCTGACCGTCAGCCCCACAGCGCGTTGGTTTGAGTTTCAGTCGGAGCATGAACTTCCTTGTGAGGAAGTTTTCCAGCTAACCTGTGGTGTGCCAGTGGTTTTACCCAGGCGTAAGTCTTGGATTTTCCTCCACCAATTAAACAGCAGGACATCACCAATATGACAGTATTTGAGTTGGTGTGATGTAACAACCAAAAAAATTAATTTTCAATGTAATTAATGGAATAAAATATTTCTTCTGGCAACCAAGACTTTTATCTTGTGTTACACTTGAATATTCTGTAAAGGAAAATGCTTGGTTTTATGTTTTAAAGATTCACTGTAGATGTATAAAAAGTACACCTCTCTGTATTAAAGAGAGATTGGAAAAGATCATGAGGTAGCTTGGAAATAATTATGTGTCATTTAAAAAGTATGTTGACTAGACATGGTAATCATCAGCCATTTAGTTTTGGTATGTATTGCAGATTTACTATTAATTTATAAATGCAGGTTTACCAGATGTATGAAATGCAGGTTTTCCACATGTTGTATGTATCAAATGTACTACAGGCTCGTCAGAGATTCTCTCGCCTATCTTCAACCGCAAGGAGAAGACTGAGGAAGTGAGGAAGCACATGAGTCTGTCGGAGAGACTGAGACAAGAGTTTGGTCTGGATGACAGTACAGACACTGATACAGACACAGAGAAACCTGGTAAATATAGCATCATGAGAACTACTTTCTAAAGAAGGCTGACAAATAGTTGTTGATTAAGAGCTAACCAAAATATAAACTGAAAAAACCTAGCTGTAAATTGAAGTATTATTTCTAACAATTAATAAACTGCAAAGAACTGTGACTACATCAGCAGAATAAGGTTGAAATTGTTGTTATTGTTCAAATGCACGCTGGTTGATATTTTAGGTTTTTCTGTGTTTTTTTATATCAACAAATGAAATTACTTTGATTCTGGTAATTACCACACAGAAAGCTACTATTGATTTGATCCCAGATCGATCTTGTTGTAGACCACTTTGAGAAATATGGCCTTGCATGTCTGGTGATGATGTCCTGGTACTATATTCTATATTCTAAAAGTATTCGGGAGAATAAACAAATATATGCTGTTAACACAGTATTTACTTGATGTGACTAAACAAACATGCATATCAAGAGGGTTTTTTTGTGACTTACAACAGATCAGTCCAATAAAGGCAAGACCGGCGAGACTGATGTTCCGCCGCCGCCGCCTCCCCCTCCGCCACAGTCTCTGACACCTCGACCCATCAAGACAATGCAGAATGGGGCACCCATCCCCTCTCTGCTGAACATCAAGCCATTTCCCAGTACCATGTTGAAGCAAGGAGATTCAAGCAGTACCCCCTCTCAGATCGTTCCACCCTTGGCCCAGCCTGCTAGCAAGAAACCTCTTATGTCTCCCATCAACAACTCACTTAGCAACATTCTGGCCAGTGTTCGCACCCCAGCACAGCTGCAAACTGATCTCACGGCCCAACTGGCAGCTATTAAAGGTAAGAAGGACATCAAGTGAAATCTTTGATTTTGTGTTAATTTTCTATCCAAAATGGCAGTGATGTTAAAAGCAAACATTTGTTACGAAGCAGTTATAATTCTGATGAATTGCTACCACATTGACAGTCTCTATATCTGAATCAGAGATCATTTGTGACATACTGGGTACATTAAAACCAGCAGAGCAATAAAATGATATGAATAAATTGTTTGTTTATATGTCATTTGATTTCTTTTTCTGCAACCTAAATGTTCATACAGTTAACATTTGTATATATTTCAGCCCAAATCAGCAAAGTTCAACAGGCCCTGCCAGGGGTGGCATCCACGGCAGCTGCCCTCTCAGCAGCCGCCAATGCCAACAAGCCCGCCAACCCAATGGGGGACCACGTGAACCACACCCCAGTGAATGGTATCGCCCCAGCAGGCCCGATCCCCACCCAGGTGTTTGACTATGGTCATCAGTCTAGCAACAACCCTAGCGCTAACAACTTCCTTCGACAGAACTCATACCCTGGATCAACAGCAGCCTCCTCCACTGGTCACTCAAATCATTATCACAGCTACAATAAATCATCTCAGTCACCTGGCTTCAACAATAAAGTGTCTCCCAGGTACAGCAAAGTCTCAGCACCAGGGGCAGGTAACCAGCTGTTTAACAATGTGAACAGTAATGGTAGTCAGCCATATGTGTCAAGTCATCAGACTCATCAGAACAATAGGGCTCCATCATCTTTGTGGAATCCAAAGCATGGAACAGGCTCGAATGGAAGTTCAGCTTCAGCTAGTAGAAAACATTATTCTAAACAAGCATCCAAGTATTCACGATCATCAGATCAGTAGTGTGAGTTCAGTCTGGAAGTACCTTCATTGTTACTCAATTTGAACTTGATGCTAACTACTGCCATACATCACATCAGTCACGTAGGATTTTCAAATGGCATTAAATATACTTGTTCTATCATGATAACTTTTTAAGATATTAGTTAAGGAATATGGAGGTTTCACTTTTTTCTTCTTTTCTGTTCAGACTGCTTTCAAAGTGCATCAGAAGTACAGATAACTATTGTGTGTGTGTTGAATGTGAAGTGCTTGTTTTTTTTTAATAGCAGTCCGGTGCCTGTTCTATGGGTTTTTTCATAGAACAGGTCTGGCATGTTTATTTACTTTGTAACACAAAGGCAGCATTGTTTGTTATTTTATGTCTGTTTTGGCATTGTACATACTGTAGATATGTAGTCATACAACAGTTGCTCATGATGTGTAAATAATTGGCTTCAATATCCATGTACATTAGGTGCATTTTATCTTGTGTGCTACCATTGCCCTGAAAGAGGGGATACTTTTGTCTGAAATCAACTAAATGTTGAGTCATAAAACCTTACCTCTGTCACAGTGGTATTGTTTTTGATGTGGCATTGTTTTCTATGTTGGTCATGTTGAGGAGGTTGAGACATTTTGTCCCTTTTCTCAGAGCTGATAGTGCCATTACATAGAGCTGTCAGCACACTGCATACGCATAGGTATTCATCAAAATTGAACGTAGGATGCACTGTTTTCTTAGTTTTCTATTTATTCTTTTGTATATAAAGATTAAAGGTTCATTTTTATTTAGATTCAACTGTGCATGAGTAATGTAAATAACACATCAACGCTAATTTATTGTAACATTGGAGATCAACTTGGTCTCAAAACAAACTATATTTGTTCAATTTATCTCCTATATCTTTATTTTTACACAAAAAGGGCATGATTAAATTGAACCAATGTAAAAGGTTTGAAAATTTACTTATTTTAGTTATAAATTTTATATAAGGCTTACCACTGAGTTAAAATTGTTACAGATTTATTGAAAAAATGCAATAGGCATTCTGAAGTGTTGGAATGGAGGAGTGTGCTCTATATTTTCTCTTGCAAAGTGTACTCAGTAAGATGACAACCTAAGGGACTTATAAATTACCAGGTTATTTTGTATTGCAAATTGCCATGAGTGTCTTCTCAATTGGTCATTATAACATTGTGCTCTTCTAGTTGGTAAACATTTGTGTATAAGAGTTGTACAACAAAATACACAAATACTTAAATAAATTTAGCAAGCATAGATAGTAAGATGTATTTTTTCTTTGGTGTAAGGCCAAGTGATCAACCTAAAATAAATAACCCACCATCATGGAGGACAACTTGACAACTGAAGAAATGGTGGGAAGCTGGCATGGAACCCAACCTCGAACACTGAAATAAGGAGTTCAATGATGATGATGATGATGGGGAAACTTTTAAAGAGAAAATGTAGAGTTGGCTTCTTTGTACATTATTGTGATGTATGTACACAAAGTAAGGTACAAAAAGTAATGTAAGCTTAAGCAAATGTTTATTTTTGTAAGGATTGTACATGTGTACAGTTGTTGTCCATTATGTAGCAGATGACTGACTTGAGTTATTATATTGTGATGATGAACGGTTAACGCCCTCTTCTCTCCTATCTCCTCTGACGCTGACCCATTAACACTGACCCATTGATGTATAAATAAGCCTTTCAAGAAGTAAATTCAATACAATTTGTTTTCATTAATTGAATTATACAGCTGCATTAAATTTGATGGGGTGGGGTGCATTATTTTCACCTTTTTTTGCCAAGTCCTGTAAAACTAGTCAATGAATAGAAAGAGTTAATATTGACAGTTTATTAGCTGCACTAATGAACTTCAGATTTGATAGAGGGCAGTTGTTTTTGCATTTTATCCCTTATTTTTTAAGTCAACCTATAAATATCCCAATATCTAAAATTGGAGCTTTAATTAACTGAGCTAGAATCAAGAATACTTAAAAATTGAACTTTATAACCATGTTAAATTGAAGAACAGAAAAATGGGGCTCCTAGAACACACTGGTAGGATTGTTTTTTTATATCATTGAATCACATTAACCAAAGTATTCAATCTATTAATAGTTAAAAGTTGTCATTTTGTTGTGTTGTAAACGCCAATGAATAAATAAAATGAAATCACATGAGTTGATCGGGCTTAGGCATGTACCGGGTACTGTATGTACCCATGAAGCTCCTGCTGCTTTGTCTCTCGAGATGCCTTTTTTTCTAAAATATTATACATTTTGGGCTATTTATATGGAATATAAATGTAGCATTGTCACCGTAAATTTAATGCATCAAATGTGACTGCTTCTGTGTCAGTGCCTAGCTATTGTGACGTACTTTCCTCAGATGTTTTGTCTATGTGTGTCATGTTCTTACTCTGGCGCTCTCTCACTTTCTCTCTCTCTCTCTTAAACTCTACCTATCTCTCGTCTGTTGGTCTGTACGTGTGTGCATCAGTCGTTATACCAATGTTACATATTGTAGTGTACAGTTGTGTAGCCACGCTGCTGTAACGTGTCAGCAGAGAAGTGACTCCAGTATAATTAAAAATACAAATAATGAACTTAACATCTGTCTTTGGTTGTTTTGTTATATCCATCTGTGACATTATTATTATCTTAAACCAGTCTTATAATTTAAGCCAAACAAAGGTTTTCTGGGAAAGGTAGTGAAAAAAATCATACGCTATGCGGTTTTGACCTTGTCGAAGTATTTGGCACCCATTGGGCACATTTGGTATGTATTGTTCAGTTATCTGAAATATATTGGGGGCTACATTGTAATCACATCCGTTTGCGGGTGAGATTCTATTTCTTGACTATCGTTGGTCAGTTTTTTTAGCTCACCTGAGCACAACGTGCTCAAGGGGAGCTGTTCGGCGCCGTATGACCTATCAAGTGTTGGTGTGCCGTAAAGCCCAAAATACAAGGGGGCTTTTGTGATACCGCTTCGTCCGTCGTTTTTAGTCAACATTTTAACTTGTGAACACACTAGAGGCCACATTAATAGGCCAAACTTCATCAAATTTGGTCAGAATGTTTGCATGAAATCTTGGACGAGTTTATTATTGGGTCATGTTGAGTCAAAAAGTAGGTCTCTAGGTCAAATTTTAGAAAAAGCTTGTGGACACACTAGATGCTCCATTTATGGCCCAATTTTCACCAAACTTGATCATAATGTTTGTCTGCATGAAATCTTGGATGACTTCATAACTGGGTCACGTGGGGTCAAAAAGAAGGTCACTTTGTCAAATCTTAGCAAAAGCTTGTGAACACACAAGAGGCCACATTCATGGCCTAATCTTCACAAAACTTGATCATATAGTTTGTCTGCATCAAATCTTGGATGATTATATTATTGGGTCACGTAGAGTCAAAAAGTAGGCCACATTTAAGAAAAAAACTTGTGAAAACACGGGCCACGTTGATGGCCTAATCTTCACCAAACTTGGCCAGCATGTTTGCTAGTATGAAATCTTACATATGTTTTGAAGTGAGTCATGTGGATTCAGTAGGTTACTTGCTAAAATTCTAGAAAATGTTATCAACCCAGTTGCCACACTAATGGTCCAAGCTTCACCAAGATTTCTTAAGTAAATAACATTTAATTTCTTAATGCCAGATTTGAGCCTACTAAAAGCCTGTGTCATCAGGTGAGCGATTAAGGGCCATCATAGCCCTCTTCTTTATATAAATGTACTACTGGTAAGTACTAATCGTTGATGTGCATATCGTTGACGCGGCTTGGTTGTAAACTGGTTATGTCCCTTCGTTATTTTTGTTGGGTATTCGCATTCCTTACACCGGTAACGCTTCGCTGCGCTACAATATCCGCGTTCTGGAAAAGCATGTGACCGTAGTGGATATACATTCGGAGCACATTGGCTATTTTAAATTCAGAAATATCCTCGGAGGCAAAACAGGTGAAATGTAGCCCGTCAAAATGCCATCAAACCCAAAGAGCTTGTCTGTCAACTCAACACGCTAATTGGTTAATATATTAAAATGAAACAATGAAAGATGGGGGAAAGACAGAAAGCAGGAGAGAAAGAGACATTTTTCTTGGCAGAGATCTATCTACAACGACCACAAACTAATGAAATACTGTAACTATTATTGAAAATGTAAGTCCGAGGCTCTTTTCCGAAGTTGTACGGAACGAACCGAAGACATCACGAATGGTGGAGATTATGCGTCTTCACATCAATCTTGGTGTCAAGTTAAAAATGTTCCATAGTATTTAAGGGTGTTATCCGAAAGATTGGAAAATTATTCACATAAACCAAATAGATTATTGTTACCTGAACAGATCCCGCGGGAAACTGATTATTGGTTCCCTACATCCATGCGAAAAGTAAATTGATTTCCTATGCTGTTAAGTTAACTACGATTTAATAAAGAAAACCGCGTGACCACTTACTTTTGAAATCACCATACTTCAGGTCGATTTCTCTATTTTTAGCTGAAATCCCCATCGTGCATAGATTTGGTAGGGGTGAACATTTAAAGCGATTTATTTCATGGTGTGTACTGTCTAACAATAAGGTGGTGATAGAAAAATACTATTTATTTAAACATACGCATGATATGCAGACATGATGCCCAAATTCCCCAGAACGGAGGTAAAATGTTGTTGCATGTATTGTTAAATACCCGAAGAGAAGAGATGGGAGGGAGGAGTGTAGACAGTCGTGGTAGCAGGCGAAACCTAGTCTCCGACAAACCTCAGGGTATTAATAAGGGAGGTTGCGAGCCCAGACGTCAATGATTTAAAAAAGGAGTTCGTGAGACTAGCTTCAATACACTTTTGACAGACAACTTAAGTGTGCTACAGTCACTCTAGGCACACACTTCCTTGTCACTCACGCCACCAAACTTGTGACTCGCTCTCAGTCGCGCACGCTCCCTTGATGCACAGACAAATCATGGCTCTTACGTGCCTCCTTACTGATTCCCTTGTGGAGCTTGTCAGTTTCACACGTACCTTTTCACGGACTCTAAATATTCTTATCAGTATCACACATGCCTCGTCACGTAAATGCCTATGCACTGAAATTCCATACCCTGCACGGACGTGCCTTTACTGACTCGGCCGAGCAATCACGCCCGTTTCTCTCCAAGCAGCTCTGAAGACTAACGGATTAAGCACGGTCTTCCTTCTCACAAGCCTACTCGAACATGCCTTTCGGAAGTATGAACACTTACGTCCCGGGGAATCTAATGAAACCCCTTCGGAGGTCGAACCACTTTCACCCCGACATGACCGAAGCTCCCTGGAAGCCAGACCGGCTTGCGCCTGCAGCCCCAGAACGCATAGACCTAACATAATGACCGAACGGCACGAAGAAATCTGTATTGTGCTTTAACTTTTGCGTGCAGTTTCTTCTAAATACCCAATTAACAAAGCGATATACACGAACTGCTTTTTGCACAAACCAAGCGATGGTCAATAGGCAAAATCAAAAAGGCATAATCATCTTACGTTCCGACAGGATTCAACTGATTATACTCGGACAGTAACATCTGAAAAAAATGTATATTAACTGAATGGCTGTTTCAGCACCAGCTTACAACACAAATGTCTGAGATCTCTACAAGTGTAAGCTTATAACCAGATCATAATAATATCTGGGTAGGAAACGTGATTGGGAGAATCCTGATACAATAAAAAATCGATAATAAGATCTAATGATAACTTATTTTGCACACACACAAAAACTTAACGCTTTTGATTCGTTTGTTCACCCTGTATAGGTCAACCATGACGTCTGAGCTGTGACCTTTGGGCCAGTCTATCCGCGGTCGCTAAGATGGGTGAAGCAGAAACATAACAGACAATTGTTTTATTTTTTAAAACAACGCACTGCATAAACTGTATAGCCCTTTAAATTAATATGTAAAACATACAAAACAAACTAAAAAGTATTTTAGGGGACTTGAACCCACGACCTATAGTTCAAAATATGAACATCTTTTTCCACTCGACAACACAAACAAGACAATACGCTATGTGCTAGCAGGATATCAGTGATACATGGTTCCATTCCTTCTTACCTGGAAGAGTCCAAATTATTTAAATATTTCAGTGCTCGTGGTTGACCTATTACTCGCAGACGTTAACTTTAGACTTGTATGCAAACATTGTAATTCTAAACCTTAACACAAACAGGTGTGGCAGGTTGCACCAATGCAAAGCGTTCGAATTTAATATTTAAAAAGAAGTACTTTAAGGAATAAGGTGCGTAGCACGGTAGATAAGATACCTGCTTGCGGAGACTTAATACGCTGGTTAGAGCCCTACAGACATTTTGTTGTTGTTTTATGCACAATCATGATTTTCACGAGCTTGATGCCAGTACACAGCTACAGTTGTATAGACTTGCTAGCAGCAGATTAAATTAATTGTTATATTGACCTACTGCAATGGTGACATTAACTCTCAACGAGGCATAACGAACAAAGTAAAGTAACATAAAATAAAAAACAACATTTAAAATAAAACTTGTACATAACTATACATACATATGACGCACGACGCGAGAAAACCGGGCTTATGGTCAAAATTTTCAATTTTTTGTTTTTAATGAAACATGATTCTCCTATCATTTCTGATCACAAATTTGAAAGATTTTTTAGAATTGGCTTTGTATTAATGAAATAATGAGAATTTTAATGACCCCTACTGAAGGTAGTTTTCTTAAATATGACGTCAAATTATTGACGTCATAATATTGGGATGAGTAACTTACTCACACAACTAAATTAAGATTTAAGCTAATATGATTTTATTAACGTTGATATTGAACTGCAAAACAGGGGTGTGTTTTGTTAAAGTGGGTAAAGTAACAGGTTATAATTAGATAACATTAAAAAATATCAACTGAATTTTGTCTGACAAAGCACTCGAGGTCTTGTTTGCGCTGACGCTTCAACCCGCCAGGTTGAAACGCGGGTGGCATTTCTGTATTCCTGAACTTTTGCTGGGGATCCTTGAGTAGCATAAACTCCCTCTGATCATCATTTGGAGTGGTCCGCAAGATGATACTACCAGCTTTTTCAGACGTGATATTGAAGTGTTGATAATCTGAAAATGCATTTTAATCAATATTATGTTAATATCTAAGTCTCGCCACAAATACAAATCAGATTATATCAATGATTTTGTTTTGCGTGTTTTGCCGTCAAACAATTTTGGTGGACGAAAATCGCAGATATATGTTTGTGAAGTGAAACTACTGGCGCATCGCAGGCATTGTCACAATTGTCTCCCTTACCGGAACGATAACCCATGCAGCGAAAGGTTGGGGCATTACGAGTCTGTGAATCTAACCTTTCTGCTTAGAGTAGCTCTTTAATATAAACCCAATTGTTTCAAATATTGTTTACGGCATATAACATGGCCATACCTTATTCCTGTCAAAGCCTTGAAATGTTGCCCAAGGAAATCATTCCAACCTCTCCAGTCACACCTGGGATACAAAACGGGCGAGTTGAACTGTGAGGATCGCTTCACCATGTCAGCTGGCTCCTTAACAGTCTCGCAGTCATTTTCTTGGCACTTAATTTGAGGTGGACAAAACCGGGATCCACAAAACAACGTGCGTGGCCTGAAATAAGAAATAAACTCTCGTTTAACATATTTACATGCATATTTATGCATGATTATTGGCTTTAACTCTACATGTATGCCTATTCCTATCCGTTTTGTTTGTTTTGTTAAATACAGTGCATCGACGAAATTATTGTCATTATAGCGACGTCCAGCTATTACTGGTGGAGAAAAATCATGGCCCATGTCTGGGTAGACCAGTAGCGCATTACAGATCAGCTGGAAAACCTGACCACAAGAAAGTTTGTACCCCGACCGGACTCAAACCCACAACTTGACGGATTACGGAGTCAGAGAAATAGCAAGTCATCGATTCTAACCTTTAGACCATTAAACCACGGGCGTCCCCTATGTTTCTTTTTTTTTTCTTTTTGCTGATGTTGTTTGTTGTTGTTTCGTTTGTTTGTTGCACGAATACAATTAATGTCGTATTTGCAATATCCAGTTTTTACTGGTGGGACAAAATATATATATCCAGTGGTGGACTGTAGGTTAACGTGAATACCTCCGGACATGAATGTTTGCCGCTTCGACCGGGACTCTAACTCACGGGTGGAACGGTCTGTGACTCTATGAGCTCGGCAACGGGCGCCCCTTATTTGCTTGTGAATACATTAAATGAAATGTCATAAGTGACTATCATACTATTAAATCAGTCAAAGGAAACAATTAAAACAAGTCCATGTACTTGCATGTGGTACTCGATCATGCTGTTTTGTCCTGTCATTGTCTGCCATATGAAGTACCCAAGTAGATACCGGTTTTTGTTTTGTCCTGAAAGTATCAACAACATACAATATACTTAAAATTAAGTCGTCACAGGTTTACGGAGTTGCACTATAACTATAAACAATCATATTATTTGGTTATAGTTTCAGTCATTTTCTCGAAGTAATTTGAACGTTAATCAATAATTTTGTTATAAATTTCATGTACTCCGTTTTCTTTCATTTTTTTTTTTTTTGTATTAAATATACTTTTAATGAGACAAACAATTTTGCGGCATTATAAATATTTAGTAAACATATTGCTTGATATGTCTATGGTTAGTTACTCTCTTAAATAGAACTAGCACCCTGCACTGTTATTGTATGAAACGGCGAACGAGTTTCTTCTATTTAATTTAAAGCGACAATATGCTACATTCATTTAGACTTATTACGAATAGTTGTTAAATATTAAATGTGTGCAAACAAAGTTTATTACTTTTGTGGGTTTGTTTTGTTTCACTTTAATGTAAGCCCAACAAACAGTTGTCAAAAAAGAAATATGTTTAATTTAATTCGTTAAAAACAAGACGTGTATTAAATGAAATAAAATGCATAAAATGTTGAAATGAAAGTAAGCAAATAAAATTCGGGGCCGTGGTTGGTAGCGAACCAACCACCCCGTCGATAGATATACGTAAAACGAGTATCGTTCGGCTGACCAACAGCGCTAAGCGCTCTGTACATACCCAAATTGCATAATTTTATAATAATCAATAAACAAGCCTACGTAGTTATAAATAGACACGTTCATGTGACATTGATCTGTTTTATATGCAAAACGTATATCAGGTTTTTAAAAAATCTATCAGCATTTTTTTCTAGTGAGTAAATATAATTAGTTGATTTAAAGTGGACAGATTTAAATGTCGCTTGTAATATTAAAACATTTGTCGTTAAATCTACCCATCCATCGATGAGTTAAATTGAACAAACATGTAATCTGCAACATCGGTTACATCAAAATCTAGTCTAGATTATATACAAAATAATGGTTTACATTCTATTTCGTTTCATATAAACTTTTAACATGATATTGCTAGAAATTACAAAAAGTATCATAATAATTCTGTAAACCTGTAGGCCTATAAACTGTTTAACTGTTTAAGTTTGATCCACGCGTGTTTAGATCTGTGTAGCCTCTATTTAATCTGATTCCATATATATATGCGTAAAATATAAAGATTATGTAATCACAATATAATGAATAAATCTTACCTCTAGTTCCTCCTCCATTCTTGTTTGTTATCGCCTCTAATAAGACAACAACATTTAGTTTCAAATACGATAGTCCAAGCCATGCTGTCAAGGTCGTAGTAAAAATACCCGGTAAAAGTGGCGTCATTTCAATTGTGGATTTCCCAGTGTTACGTCATAATGCCATAATATATATATATATAGAGAGAGAGAGAGAGAGAGAGAGATAGATAGATAGATAGATAGATAGATAGATAGATAGATAGATAGATAGATAGATAGATAATACAGTGTATTTACAATCGGTTAAAAGGTATAGTTGGATAACTAAAATAAGTTTGTAACGCTTGCACCAGTTCTGAACTCACATTCTTTCGCTTCTTAATCCGACACACTATCCACATGACAACAATTCTTTCTCTGTAAATTGTAGTTGCTTATTTGCATGTTTGAAATAAGCTGTCGTAAACTAGCACGTGAACTACCTTATTTACCTTCGCTCTGTAGTAAGTTTTCCTTTGCTAGGTCTAAGGTTTATAATCTGTGGGTTATATATAGGGATGTAAATCGAATCCCAAAACGATATTCGAATATTCGGAACGTGTATTCGAATCATATTCGAAAATTCGGAACGAATTTATATCATAGTGGCATATAACACGGTAATTTTCTATTACATTCAATGTGTTTATTCATTGTTAAATGTTTATTTCTGGCCACAATTCACATTGCTAGCCTAACTTAATGCAGAAGCGGCATTAGATTTATGATTTTAGCATAGCATTTAATTTAAAAACGACGATTTCTTCTTTTTGAAATACAAACGGCAATATTATGAATCCGCCATTATCCTGTTTATAGTGAAGGACCAGACGGGGTGTTTTTTTACTTGGTCAGCGGTAATTTGCAAGAAAATACTGTCAGTGTAGAATGCCAGTAAATGCGTAAACAATGTCATTGCTACTTAACAATTATTATTATTATTATTATTATTATTGAAACTCTTATAAAAACTATAAAGTAACCATCAATGTTAAGATGTTAAGATGACCTGCAAAGTCCCGTATAATATATACATTATTAATTAGTCACCTTAAACTTGGGTGTCTTTTTGTTACGTATTGTACTTCGTGTAATAACCTTTACAATTTAACGGCATTTTGTGAAATTAATTATTTGTATTAACATATGACGTATTTAAGGGGCTACTTTAGCTCCTTTTAATGTTAACATATCGATTTAATAAAAACCATATCATTATTTTATTAGATGAAACTGTACAACACATGCAAAAAAGCTTACAATTTTAATATTTTACTCTACTAACCGCAAACAATGTATAACAACAAACAGTCAATTATGTTTTGTGAACTAATCTTATAAAATTAATAAATGATTAAAGGCGGCATTTTTAAAAGGACAAAATGCGGGTGATACTGGATCGACTGTAAGACAATTAGGCAAAACTACGAAGGTTTTATGAAGGGAAATCTCTCAAGTGTACAGCCAATTAACGGTCTTGATTGGTTGGTGGTCGGATTGATGTTTAATTGTGATTGGCTAATATCGCTAAGGGCGTTATTCCGAAGCCATAACATGTCAATTAGAGACATTTAGTTATCAATTCAATTTATTTATTTTTTTATCAATACACAAGTGACAATTACGAACCTGCTCGCCATATGCCTATGTGTGAAAAGCGAGTGTAAACAAAACCATTTGATGACGATAATTACTGTGATTGGCTAGTGTCAAGATTACCTGACTGTTGATAAATTGATGAAGTACCAACCCATATATATATATAAAGAATGATTAAAATTGTAAGCTCGTGAGTTTTAGGTGTGTTAAGTAAACCTTTGACGAACAATTAAAAAGTATGTAGATTTACATTTTTGTTAATCGGAGAGAACGAAGCAAAAACAAAAACAGAAAATCGCGGTGACTAAAAATAACAGATGTCGCGGTATTATATAGGAATAAAATAACAAGTACGAAGTAGAGTGACAAAAATAGAAAGTGATTGCAATTAAAGTTTGTTTGACAGTGATCTAGTTGTGCTTTCCAAAAAAAGACGTTCTCAGCTTCTGGTGGACTGTTATCAATAGGTATAGCCTTATATAATGTATTTATTACACACCATCCCGACCGAAGCTGGCTAGAGTCAGTGTTACGTAATTGCTGTAGCTAATTGCGGCATCATTGAACTGACATGTGTGTTTATTGTACTTTGGCAACTGTTTCCACAGCTGTATGGTGATGGAGGTGTTGTGACTGGGTCTAAGTGGTAGAGGGGATAGAGAAAGGGTTGTGCGCGGTAAGGTGATTTCATGCTGTTAACCAGATGGCAATTCGTTATCAAGAGACCTGACCCACCCCATCTATTTTAGAGCGAACGCGATCACATATCGCTAGCGTCTTAAGTCGCTGGGAGACACTACTATCAACTAAAGAAATGTCTTTTCAATGTTCCTTCGAATCCCAAAATCTCTATTCGAATAGCGATTTGATATTCGAATATTCGAATATTCGTTAACATCCCTAGTTATATACGATCATATCAATAACATAATCAACAAATTTCTTTAACGGAAAGAAGTTAACTCTTTGAAGGTGAAATTACAACCTATTATTCAGTAAAACAAATTTAAAGCTGGTATCCGACATTGCGTGGAATTCATCTATCCGCGAGTCTAAAAATAGAGTTTAGGCTCCGCCCCTTTGCCCACAAACAACCTGGTTCAAAGTGACAGATCTTACAGATTATCTTACAGATCTGCGGAAATATTTTAATTTGATATCTCCAAAATGCAAAGAGATTGAGATGGAGATGTTTAGATGAAGATAAAGACAGTTTCACCCAATGATACATTCATGACACACAATTATGAAAGAAAGTTGTTGCTGACTACAGCGAGATTTTACCTTTTGATGCAGAAATGGACAAGCCTCATCCAAAAAACTAAATTAAGATGCAAACAGAGAAGCGATTACAGCAACGTACGATTCATTGCACCACAAACAACAGAACAGAACAAATCTTTATTCCTTCTGGATATTAACCGGCCGCAATAGCTCAGGTGGTAGAGCGTCGGCTTGCGGATCGGGAGGTCGTGGGTTCGAACCCCGGCCGGGTCAAACCAATGACTTTAAAGTTGGTAGTAGTGGTTTCCCTCCTTACGCTCGGGGCTAATGGGACGGCATTAAGCCTGGCTCGTCGGTGTCAGTATAATGGACCGGCCGGGTTCAGTCCCTGGGCACCTCATAAATGCCCCTGTGCTATAATGATTGAAATGTCGCTGCACAGTATCGGCAAAAATGCCGGCTTATCCCCCTCCTGGTATACAAAGTATACAACATGGAAAACAATATACAATAAAGAGGCAGCAGAAGTAACAAGAGGTTCCGGTGGTTGGGGTGACGTAGTACAAAATAGTGAAATTGGTGATGGGAGAGAGAGAGCGGGGAGGGGGGGGGGGGAGAAAGAGAGAAAGACAGAGAGTGGATAAGAATGGGGCGGGGAGTGAGGGAAGAATAGTGATATATATATACATGTATATAGATGATTTCTAATTAGATGTATTTTGTTGTTTCTTGTGCATGTCTCACAGCGAACTCATATACAAGTTACAGTGGAGCACGATAGCAATTCTAGTAAAATAGTTAACAAACAAATAAGAACCAGGCTAAGTAATGCAAATTTTACAAATATGTCTTTAAAATACTAGTAGCAAGTGAGAAAATGTTAGAGAAAGAAGTTTATCACATACACTAAAGATCTTGCATCTTATAGGTGAGTATTTTTACAATTTAATAGACAAAATGGAGTATATCATGGAGCTACATAAAAAAAAAAAATGAAGAAAGGTGAGAGAGCGAAAAAGAAATAGGTAGTGGTACAAAAAAAGTATTTGTATTATAGCAAAAGCAATTATAGTCGTCTAGAAGGCTTGAAATGAGGCAAGAAAGATCAGTACGTTTCAAGTGAAAATCTCAAGGATCAGTGTTCTAGAGTGTGGATGTGTGGGAGGACAGGTGGTGGTGAAGGGTGTAGGAGGGGAGTAACAGGTAGCATGTAAATAATTACTGTTGGTTGAAATAATGTTTGGATTATCATTTAGACAGAAATAAATTTTGGCAAGTATTTGTACACAAATAGAGACAGTATGTCATGCAAACTGCATTGATACGCACGAGTAATAACCAGTGCGCTGGTGCAAGAGGGTGTTGAATTTGACGGTCGGTTATCAGCTGTAAGCAGGCACGTGGGGCACGAGATTTTACCGACGCATGTAAAGGGTACTGAGCACTGCGGGACATGTGAGGTAAATTAGTGTTACACGTACCATTGGATAAGGTGGATTGCACGTGCCGTTTTGTCAGTGAAAAATTAAATTAAAGATGAAGTTCTGGGGAGTCATTTGATATGGATTATTTGACATTGAAATTTAGGGACACAGGAGAAAGTGGAAACTCGTGAAATAATAATAAATTTACTAGCGAAGTTATCTAAGTCAGTTTAGTGAAGTGCAAGCCGGAGGTATTGGCATATTGCGCTAAAATATAGTTCTATAATTTTCTTTGAATGTAGAAATAATTTTGTTTATGAATTTACATAATTGTTTTAGTAAGTTTGTGTCAGTGCTAGACAGTATTTTAAGGTTTACGAGGTAATGCGAGTTAATATATGTCTCTATAAGTCGGGTCCGGTCGTTGTTGAAGTGTCTACAATCAAATAAATAATGATATTCGTCGCCTACGCTATTAGAGCTACAGAGGGGGCATATTCGATCGTTGAGGAGCGTCCCGTCGTAACGCCCGGTCTCAATTGGTAAGTTGTAGTTTGCAGTAGTGCTGTCATTGATACGCCAAAAAGCGTATCGATGATATCGATATATCGAAGGAAAAATATCGTTGATATATCGATATATCGACATATCGAAGAGAATTTGGAGAAATTTTAATTCTTATTTAATTACTGCCTAGTGTGCACGTTCTCGGTATACTATGCATAGGGTTCTTCTTAAATATATTTTCCACTAACATTCTTGTACTTAAAGCTTGACATTTAACAGATATTTTCCAATAAAATGTTTAAAAATAGTTTTTAACTTGTTTATAACTTATCCAAAGATGAAAACGAAATGCTTATGTTTTAACCATTTAATTAAATAAACAGAAAGTGTTAATCACTTTACAAATATACACTATTACTTTAAAGTGATTACAGTCAGATTAACAAATGTACTGAGAGAAACAAACTAAAGACAGTAATAAAACATTTTTATAAATTTCAGAAGTGTAAAGTCCCCAGTCAGGTACATCAAGTCATAAACTTATAAGATAGTGTTACAATGTAATGACATTTACATTGTCATGTGTATGTGAAGCATAGTATAATACTGTTTAGTACATTTTTCCATCATGTACAACAACACCCCTTAAGCTCAAGTCATAAACAATCTTCACCCAGTTATAACTTATAACGTCTTGAGCTGACGGTAGTTGTGGTATCAGAACACCAGCATCTCTGCTTTTTCTGTCGTGATCGATGATCGTTTTTTTTTTAAATGATGTTTCCTGCTGTAGAGAACACACATTCTCTAGGCATACTAGTTGCAGGTACTTGAAGATAGTGGGTGACCATTTTGGAAAGTCCAGGGAACTCCTTTTGATGCCCTCCCCACCACTCAGTTTGATACAAAATCTTTAAATTATAACAGAATAATAGTGTATTATATTGATTTCTTTCACAAATGGACTAATTCATGATCTTGCAACTGTCTCCTTACTTTAATACAACATTGTCAAATTGTTAATGATATGTTAAGCACTTAGAAGATTTTTTTTACGAATTGTCGAATTATCTTTGTCAATGCTATTTCGTGTACAACAGTTCCCTCCCTATTATACAATATTCTGTAGACTTCCGGTTGACTAAAAATGTTGCTTTTTTTTTCACGCCGATATATCGATATTTCGAAATGCGTATCGATAAATCGATATTTTAAAATGTGTATCGATATATCAATATCGGTCGAATCGATGACGGCCCTAGTTTGCAGTTCTCAATTTAAAAAGATCAATTACTTGCTTTTTACTAAGTGTTTTTATGTATCCTTCAAATGAATGGACTGTTTTAAGAGAATTATATATTGTCCCTTTGTTGCTGTTCTGTAAACTAGCTGCCCAACTCTGTTTATATTGATCAATAAGTACTTGTTTGATATGCTTTCTTATATTTGTAGTTTGAATATTTTCTTGATTTAACCATAAGTCTGCGCGCCCTGTACTGTTAAGGACATTTTTAATTGTTTTAATCCATTAAGACTCGATATTACTATTATCTAACATATATTTGTATAATTTATAACTTATTTTATTTCTGTTTCCAGTGACAAGGCGCAGCCAAAATGATATCATCTTACTTTGGATTATAACAGTGATAGGGTAACGGCCTAATTCGCCATAGATAAAAGAAATAGGTGTGGACCTGCGTGCATTTGTAATTCTGCGGAGAAAGTTGGTATGTATGCGTTCTAGTCTATCAATATTTTCAAAACCAAAAACATCCAAACCATATGTCAAAATGAGCATTATTGTATGGTCAAAAAGTTTTATAATTAAATTAATTGGCAGATCAGCATGTTTAGTTTTAGTGTAAAGTAGGTGTAAGGTTTTGTTTGCATGTTGGCAAATACGTTTTCGCGCTTTAAAAAAGAACTGTTGTTACTTAAAGTGATTCCTAAATAAGTATATTCCTGTGTATTTTCGATTGTTTGGGATCCCAGTTTAAATTGTGCATTATATAATCCTCTTGTACCAAAGACCTTTGTTTTACCTATGTTTACATTCAAGTGTCAATTATTACAGTAATCGTTAAATGCATCTAGGCTGTGTTGAAAATCGTCAGCCTAGTCTGCAACAATAACAGTGTCATCTGCAAAGAGCATGACAAGAAGTTTAAGCAATAGTGAAGCGTCATCGTTACTAAATAATTCAATACCTTTGGCACCTCTGTTATGAAGATATAGATGCAAGTCATTTAGAAACAGAGAAAAGAGTAACGGCGATAGGTTATCGCCTTTTCTTACCCCTATTTCGGATGGGAGTGATTCGGATATTATATTATTTAATTGAATACTAGATTTTATGTGTTGATACAACCCTGTTGCTATTAAATTGAACAAAAGGCTCAAACAGATTTAAACTGATCGCTTGTGAAAATCATTGTTTGTGGGACAATGTGTAAGTGAGAATCAGCATAACGCAGGTAAAGTGACAATCAACGCGATGTGATTGGTTAATTCCATGCTAATACACAATGTGTACTATCTATTTTTAGATCTCGCGGAAAGGTGAATTGTTTACATAAAAACTATAAGGCAACTGTTGTTGTTTTTTTACTTAAAATATCATCTAAAAGATGCTTGTTGATGTCCTTGATTTATTACTTAACATCTCATATAAAAACATAATTTACTCCAGACTTCATATGGTATTAATCTTTGTATACATGATACAATCAACTGTTTTAGAATCAGCGTATCATGCACTATTTTAGCACACCCACCTCACTTAAGTAAATCGAAAATAAAGTGATTTAAAATCTCTGTGTGCTTAGTCTGATGCAGACTGGTCTAGTAGGTAAGAACTGAGTACTGTTTTTAAGCTACATTTCAGCACAATTAATATTCAAATATATGCATTAACATATCAGAGTATACGGTGACATAAAGGAGTCGCGGTGTATGCATGATGCCACTTTAAGTGTATCCAATAGTTTACCAATTTCAGACATATGGAATTTTTAAATATCTTACCACTGTTTTGTGTAGTTTGGACATAATTTGGGCATAAACTCATAAGTCTGTCTGAGTAAAATCGATTTGGAGCACTAAACTCATTCTATTCTATCTGAGTAAAATCGATTTGGAGACTACATGTACTGTTAGACAGTACAAATCGCGCAAAGAAACTCCCAATGTTCATCCTTTCCAACTCTTTAAATATGTACAAAAGTGATCTATGCTATACTCCCTACACACCGACATGGCGTTCTTACGACGACCTTAGTCTATTTTTTTTTTCGAAAAACAAAAACAAAACAAAAACAAAACACGCCATAGTCGTACTAGGAACCCCGCGCTTATTTTTTTTTAATGTGAATTTCCGTGAGCCGTCACATTAGCTTTCCTGCTGTGTGCGTTTCTAGTACGTCTTTGACGTTTGTACTGCGTTCATAGGGCTTCAATTTTAAAAAATGTGAATTTCCGTGAGCCGTCACATTGGCGTTCCCGCTGTGTGCGTTTCTAGTACGTTTTTGACGTTTGTACTGCGTTCATAGGGCTTAAATTTTTAAAAAATGTGAATTTTCGTGAGCCGTCACATTGGCGTTCCCGCTGTGTGCGTTTCTAGTACGTCTTTGACGTTTGTACTGCGTTCATAGGGCTTAAATTTTAAAAAAATGAGAATTTTCGTGAGCCGTCACATTGGCGTTCCCGCTGTGTGCGTTTCTAGTACGTTTTTGACGTTTGTACTGCGTTCATAGGGCTTAAATTTTAAAAAATGTGAATTTTCGTGAGCCGTCACATTGGCGTTCCCGCTGTGTGCGTTTTTAGTACGTTTTTGACGTTTGTACTGCGTTCATAGGGCTTAAATTTTAAAAAATGTGAATTTCTGTGAGCCGTCACATTGGCGTTCCCGCTGTGTGCGTTTCTAGTACGTCTTTGACGTTTGTACTGCGTTCATGGGGCTTAAATTTAAAAAAAATGTGAATTTCTGTGAGCCGTCACATTAGCGTTCCCGCTGTGTGCGTTTCTAGTACGTTTTTGACCTTTGTACTGCGTTCATAGGGTTTACATTTTAAAAAATGTGATTTTCCGTGAGCCGTCACATTGGCGTTCCCGCTGTGTGCGTTTCTAGTACGTCTTTGAGGTTTGTACTGTTTTCATAGGACTTAAATTTAAAAAAATGTGAATTTCCGTGAGCCGTCACATTGGCGTTTCCGCTGTGTGCGTTTCTAGTACATCTTTGACGTGTGTACTGCGTTCATAGGGCTTAATTTTTTTTAAAAATGTGAATTTCCGTGAGCCGTCACATTGGCGTTTCCGCTGTGTGCGTTTCTAGTACGTCTTTGACGTGTGTACTGCGTTCATAGGGCTTAAATTTAAAAAAAATGTGAATTTCCGTGAGCCGTCACACTGGCGTTTCCGCTGTGTGCCTTTTTAGTACGTCTTTGACGTGTGTACTGCGTTCATAGGGCTTAAATTTTAAAAAAATGTGAAATTCCGTGAGCCGTCACATTGGCGTTTCCGCTGTGTGCTTTTCTAGTACGTCTTTGACGTGTGTACTGCGTTCATAGGGCTTTCATTGGGCGTTCCTACGGCGTTTATATGCGACCCTACGGGGTCTGTGATGCGTTTACGGGGTGTTTAGTACGACTGCATACGACCCTACGGGGTCTGTGATGCGTTCACGGTTTTTTGTACGACTGCATACGACCCTACGGGGTCTGTGATGTGTTCACGGGGTGTTTAGTACGACTGCATACGACCTTACGGGATCTGTGATGCGTTCACGGGGTGTTAAGTACGACTGCATACGACCCTACGGGGTCTGTGATGCGTTCACGGGTTTTTTTTGTACGACTGCATACGACACTACGGGATCTGTGATGCGTTCACGGGGTGTTTAGTACGACTGCATACGACCCTACGGGGTCTGTGATGCGTTCACGGGGTGTTTAGTACGACTGCATACGACCCTACGGGGTCTGTGATGCGTTCACGGGGTGTTTAGTACGACTGCATACGACCCTACGGGGTCTGTGATGCGTTCACGGGGTGTTTAGTACGACTGCATACGACCATATGGTGTTCTTTCCGGGTTCACACGACGATTGCACGGGGACCATTCGACGTTTGCTTGGCGTGTATAAATTGGGTAGTTGTTTTTCTGATAAATTTCATTCTCCAGTTACACCTTGTTAATAGAAGTACATTGTGTACAACAAAATACCAAATGATAAAGGGGCTCGAATGGGTTCGAGCCTAACGATAGCGGCAAATCTCAGTGATGATTTATACTAGAGATCGGCTAAGTTAAGTGTTCAATTTTCCCTCGAATATGACTGATGTCAGGAATCAGTCAGTCACTTCCTGAATAAAACCGATTAGTACAGCTGAACGCCCGTTTGATGTACTGACAACCGTGATAATGACCTAATCAGTGTTAAAGATTGGGGTGAAGTCAATCAAACAAAAACATTACTAGTGTATGTTTGTCACATTAAGCTACGTTATTTCACTATTGTATTTATTAACACTTTTCTTATTCACACGAATTAACAATAAACAATTCAAAGTTAAAACCATTAGTGCCGTATAATGCCTGTATCATTTTGTCTTGCCAGGGAACTCATCCTGCGTGTGAGTTGATATACAACTTCAGATATTCTCGTTGCTTCTTTGCTGCAGTACTGTTTCGGTTGGTGCCTTCTGCGCATTCTACGTCAAGCATGCTTGCTTTGTCGCGCCACGAACCTCTGAAAAGGTCGTGGTTTACGTCCTGGTCGTCAAGCGAGACATTCTATAGAGGTGGAAAACGCTGTCTCGTGAAGTTAGGGAGGCAGTCACAAGCTTCCGCAACCAGCCACGCTGCCTTTGGTTTCTGCTCAAGGTATCCCGCAGAACCTGCCAACGTTGGGCTAAAATACGAAATGCATTCTCAACTTCTCTTCTGGCACGGGATATGCGATATTCGTAGATTCGCTGTTCTTTTAACAGGTTTCTCGCCGATAATGGTTTTATCATGTATGTTCGGAAACCAAATGGGTCGTCGCTAGGAATGAAAAGAGGTACGTCCTGGTCGTCTTTTTGTAGATGCGCAGGCGCCGGAAAGCCTTTCGATCAATCTGTGAGGCAATCCAAAAGCTCGGAGACTTTGTATATCACGGCAACTAACGTGTAGCCATTTCCCCTAATATTAAGTCATATGAAGTTGAAGTCGCCCTTTACCAACCACACAATTACAACTGCGAAAAATTGTTTGTAGTTCTTATATAAGCTTCCATTGTTTGTTTGCGTTTTAATGGCAACGTGCTTTCCATCCAGCTCATCACGTGCATGAGGTACCTTCCAGCGACACTCGATGTCTTCTGTCAAGCTTTTCCATTCTTCCGGTCTTGAAGAACACTTATTCACCGCTTTTTTTGTATTCGTCTACGATGGCCTGACATACTTCTCTCAGTATAACAGACCAGGTGTTGGCTGGAAGTCGAAAATCGAACTTTATACTAGCGTAAAGGCCGCCAGAGGCAATGTGTCGAAGCATGACTGCCAGTTTTGTCACCGAAGCAATAGCTTTTTCGTGTCCTTCTTTGCGATTCTATGATCCAACCTTGTAAGTTATTCATCAAATATTTCAGGCGGTACTCCTAGAATGTTCTGAAATGAAGTAGGATCCTCGGACCTAAGCTCAGGTATCAGACGATGAAAATTGCTAAATTGTTCTCTTCTGACCTCTCCAAGCCAAGATCTTTCCCATCACCCTCTTTCTCTTGCTCTTCCTGTCCTTTTTGCAAGTAGCAGCAACATACTCACCCATTTAAAGAACATCTCTGCAAAACAAGGTCGAGTAGTGAAAACGCCATAGTCGTACTACACATCCAAAGGAGTCGCCAGACACTTATTGGGGACGGCGTAAAGATGTCCTTGAAATGAGTCGTCAGTTACATGCCAATTACTTTATTGGCGTTTATACGGCGACTATGCTGCATCTATAATATGTTCATAGTACGTGCTTGGGGTGTTCATGGGGTTTCTACTGCAACTATGGCGTTCTAGCCCAGGTCGCCCCGAGAAGGCGAGCCTCTGCGTTTGTTTTGTGCATGTCCAAATAAAGCCGCCGTGGTTTCTCGATCTATGGCGTTCTTGGGGTCAGTACGATGCGTTTTCGACACGACCCTTCGGCGTTCATGGCGTTTCCACGGCGGTCTGGGTCGCCCTAGGGACGAGGTAAGAACGCCATGTCAATGTGACGGGGGCATTATGAATAGATATCGACGTCAGAGCAGATTACACGGATAACGATAAAACATCTCAAAAGTAAAGTGTCAAGTGCTTTTCTGAGTGTAAAAGTAGCTATCTCTGCAGCGTTAGTCAGATAGGAAATACTTGTTTGCAGCGACGAGTGGGGACATATGATTAGCAAACCACACGGTTCAATAAACAGCATTTTACAGGACTTTTTTTTATGTAACTATGACTTTTTTGGCTATTTGGAAAAAAAAATTCTTTTGGTCCAGACTATAGGATAGCATCTTTAAGCCAGAAATAATTTCCAAAACACCGCCGAACAGAAGTATGCCATCGTTGCATGTTTGTTTGTGTGTTGTTGTGTTGTTGTTTTTTGTTGGTGTTTGTTTGGTGTTGTTTTTGTTGTTGTTGTTTGTTTTGGTAGAGGTGTAGAGAGAAGCCCCAAATCTCGGACCGCCAAGCTGTCATCTACTTAGTTGCCTGAGCAGTAATTTGGGTCTATGCGGACCCTGCTGCTAACCAGACCCCTGAGGCCGTTGTAATCACGGACTCTTTATCGAGCTGTACCGGCACTCATCGGTAGTGATGTGAAATGCTTGATTAGCCGAGATGTTCGGAACGTTTGTCACCTTGCATCCAAATCAAGCACGCAGTAGACTTACAATGTAATGAAAGCAAACTTTATTCCAGGTAATTTTAAAAAGTTAAAAAGGTGCGAACGAATACTAGTAACATTTTTAAAGACATTTGGATTTTTTTGTGTGTGTGTGTGTGAATAATACAAACATGTTTATGGTTCAGGTCACAACTTCAAGAATGATTCTGACATGGAACATTGCAAAAAAAAATTAATAAAGTAATATTATCCAAGCAATCAAAAATAAAAAAAAAAGACAAAAGTTATAAGCAATAATCTGCGTTGACAGAAACCAGTATCAAGAAAACCATTTAAGGAAAATATATTGCTGACTTTATGATAATAGTGATCTGTAGCTGCGGGATTCGCGCCATGTATAGCAAACATATTTCAAATATCTGTAGTTTTAGTTGCTTTGAAAATGTTGCCAGTTTTTCTAAAAAGTCTGCTATTTACTAACGAGAAAAGACCTTTTTTGAAAATACTTAACAATACCTTGTCCTGCAAATAATAATATAACTATAAAGTGCTAGAAAATGTTGCTTAAGTGTCTGTATTTACCGTAGATATATTTCCTTACGCCTATACTGCACTAAATGATATACATAAAATATGTAATAATTGTTTTGTTTACTTTTATTATACCGCACGGAACCGACCAAATTATGTTCATAGTGGCGACGTCCAGATTAATTTTCGGTTGATGAGACCCCTGGAAAATATCTGCGTGGAACCACCGGTGCACCGCTTGAAGTCCTACCTCACCTTAAAGTTCTCTCCTCGACCGTGCCCGAACCCACGCGGAAAAGGGATAAAGAGTTACAAGTTGGCCACTCTTACCGCTCGGCCACAGGGAACAATAAAGATTTTTTAAACTTTAAATAAGGTGTGCACGGGAACACAAGTATAATTCGATAATGTGAACATTATCTGTTTAATTTTGGCCAGGTCTTTAAAACGCTTTGCTTTGAAACTAAATTTAATACCATGTTGTTGTTCGGAAACTGCAATGGTTGTATTGCTCTAGAGGAAAACAGCAATAATTTGGACATGCAAAGTTATTTATATTTAGTTTCGCAAAATGTTTTGTTTACAGTCTTTGGAAAACTTACGACATTCTGATAGTTGTTTTTCGTTTGGTCCAACATCACCCCTCGCCCCACTCAAACAAACAACAACAACAAAACCGTTATGCGTAGAACACGCCAAATCCGTAGATTTTGTTGTTGTGGTCACTTCGTTCAGTTAAGGCTACACGGGAAATCGGGCGAATTTGGAATACATGTTCATGTATCTTAGGTGTTAAAATATATTACGAATTTTAACTGTAACTTCAATAAAAACTCTCCCAGATAATAATTTCCGTGGTTTGCAAAAATAAGCACAAAATCCTCTCGAGCACCTAACAGAAATCTTACCTTAGGCAAAATTTGTATATATTTATTAAGAATGAAGTCCGATGACACTCCAATGATTCTTTGCTGAAAGAATGCGCTAAGTTAGCAAGATTTTTTTATATTATTATTCTGTTTGCCAAGTTTGCAAATGCAATCGATGAGAAATCAGTTCCAAAAAATGTAACGAAGCTGCATGTTATGACCCATCTTGAATGAAAGTAATTGTTTGCATGATTTAACATACATATTTGGGAATAATTTGAACCAGTTACAACAAAGTCATATTGCTCAAGATGTATGTCATCTTAAGTTTCAGAGTAATACACGGTCCTTTAAGCATACATTTGTTGAGATAAACATTTGCCCAAGCCGGTCTTTCCCACGACCCCCATTGGATTCACTCCTGACCAATAATGTGCACGTGACTCAATAGTTTGTTGATGTATTAAAGAGCACACGAAATTTAGTTGATCTATTGTTCTGTGAAAGTGGACTGAAGTTTTTATTGACATGATTGCCTATATTTTGTATTCTTAATAACTGTTAACTAATAGATAGTTTCCATGTGATGTCATCGACACTGATAAGACAGTTTAAGGCAGCCATCTTTGTTGGCAGAAGCTAATGCATGCCGAAATCGGGGAATATGTGCTGTATTAAACTCACCACTGTGTTATTATTTCTCAGTCTATTTTACTGAATTTCATATCAAATTATACAGCTTTTATAAAGTATTTTAAATATCAAAACTATATTTTGATAGTTTTAAAGGTTAAAGAAATACAACCGAAAATGATACACTGTTAATTTTTTTTTAAGTATGAGCCAATAGTTTTATTTATTTCTGTGTATTAATTCTGTGTGCATTTATCAATTGTAAAAATATTGTATTCTAAAAATATGAATTTATAGAGTTTTCCAACGGTGTATAGCTTTTAACTTTCGGACCACAAATGAAGAAATTTCAAGGAAATTAAATTTACCCTTCTATACAATTCATATGAAAATCCCCTGAAGTTACCATCAAAGATGGCTGCCAAGATAAGGGATTTTCACTGATTTTCACTGATGTGGAAACTATACACATAGCCATATTTATGCGCGTGACGACATGTATTCATACGTCAGCAGAGGTCCAGTGGGTTATGAAGAATAGCATACAGGCATAGAGATAGATGATATAATAAGGAAAGATAGCTGGTGTAAAAATGCATATCTCTTACAATATGCTTTTTATGATTATACACACTAAATCACCACTGCCTTTTCCTTTTTAGATAGATACTTTGAATTACGCGCGCTCATTACATATTCAGATGACGTCAAAGTTTCTATAGCAGGTTTCGCCCCGCCAATGAAATGTGTAGGGCCACCTACATCCCTGATCACTGGCTCAAGGTCGGAGGTGTTTCCTACTCCTAGCGCTGGAATTTTATTTGTTTTAACTGTGTTCTTGGCATTAAATAGAAGGTATGTATTCTGTATTAAATTCACTCATATAGCTGTCAAAATCCTATTTTTTTTTAGTACGAATTTATAGAAAAAAATCAAGATTCGGTGGTATCAATAAATGTAAACATTATTCATCAAAAATGGCCGCCACTCCGCTACCATAAACGGTAAATGCAATTCATTCGGCACATTTTTCACACTGCATGCCTAGATTATTTTCATCCTAGCCTATTCAATTAATGCATTCGGTTGTTTTATGCACGTTTGTACATAATTTATGAGTTGTTATCTGCTAGTTGCAATGAATACAGCGAGAGAATGGTACCGGTGATAGTGGAGAAGCCTCTTAATTTATTCACTGATTATGACACCGGATGGATCAGGCTTTCGTGTATTGATTTATGACAGTTATTCCATCCTCTATGGACTAAAAGTACCTGGTATAAGTTGTGGAATTTCAAGAGCTCATTTTTACACATTTGTATTAAAATAAAAAGTAAACAACTTAGTTTTGACACCGGCAGTTTTAGGAGTTATATCCCTTTTATACACGTCTGTGATCTTTTCATCAACTTGAAAGCTTACACAATCATAGTCCCATTAAATTATTTTTCAGCTGAAGTGTTATATATGTATCTTGTTACAAAGCATTTCTGTCCCACGGAAGCACGTGCTAACCTCACACACAATAGCAATTGATCATATTTTTCTGTATTTTTAAATAGCCAGAAAAAATATGGAGAAGAAATGTATCATCTTACAATACAACTATTTTTCCCCATTTAACAAAATTATTTTCTATAAAACCAGTATTTAATTTATACCAGATCTTTTGTATAACCTTTGAAAGAGAGCAAAGTACATCAATTAATAATTTATGTTGTCAATATATAGCCATAATAAGCTGACATCTTTTCATTTAATCTTCTAGTTGTCCAAGTTTGACATTCCACAATGTAAACATCCTTTTTAACGCATATTCTGCATCTGGATAAAATTAAAATATCATTCAAGAAATCATATGAATTTATGAAAGAATGAAAATTGAGAATGTATATTTGATTTTAGTTTGTTCCTTGTCATGCCTTTATTATAGACACAGAGCTTACCTATCTGTCTTACCTAATAAATAATATCTCACTAAACAGTCTGTTCAGGCAGCTTAGTTGGTAGAGCACTTGACGCCACAGCAGCAGGTAGTGGACTGATTCTTGAGGGATACGGACAAAAGCCCCTGAGGACAGAAGCCCCTGGGTCAAAAAATGTCAAGGTGGACAAAAGTCCCTGGGTGAATTTTACAACTAGGACAAAAGCCCCTGGATGAATTTTGCAACTAGGACAAAACCCCCTGAATGAATTTTACAACTAGGACAAAAGCCCCTTAATGAATTTTACAACTAGGACAAAAAACCCTTGGTGAATTAGAAAGAAAGAGACGATTGTTTTTAATTTTGGTTTTTATAAGGAAGTTAGTGGGTGGAGGTTTGGGTTGTGTATGTTTCTTCTCCTTGTCATCCTCACAATAATAAAAAGTAAAAGAAACACAAGATATTTGTTGTGGTGCCATATCTGATAAACTACCTTCTCTTCACCATGATAGATTTAATAGATAAGTTACAAATGTGGTTCAACCTTTGTTCATCGAGTATGACCGTCTGCAATAGCTCAAGCTGTAGTGTCGGCTTGCGGATCGGGAGATCGCTGGCTCAAACCCCAGCTGGGTCAAACCAAAGACTTTAAAGTTGGTAGTAGTGACAGGGCTTTTCATCCTTATATAACAGAGGCCAATATTCGGCCACTTCCCAATCCGAAAAATATAGATTTTTTTCCCAATTGTGGCAGAGTTTCTTCCCAAAATGCAAGACATGATTTCCCAAAATCTTAGAAATTCCCCCTAGATTAGTTTAAAAAACCATCAATTTGTTTACATTTGTTATTTCCGGAAGAAGCGTTTGTCTGGTATTGACTTTTTTGTCGTACTTTAGCCAAACAACAAACCCAGTCTAATCCGTTAAGTTCCGATAGACTCTTACTCAGTAGTTATCAGTAAATAAAAGTAGAAACATGCGCAGTGAAACAGTCAAACGTTCTGAAAGTGTGGATTTTATTTCGTTTCAGGGGAGATAAATCGGTTTTTAATTCCGGTTGCAGAAACTTATGTCTCATAACGGAAAATATTTCTGCAAATCCTTGAAACGTTACGAAAACCAAGTCGTTATTTGACTATGGGGTAAAAAAAAAAAAAATTTGATCCAAAGGGTGCAACGTCTATCAAGGAAATCCCTAGTATTTAGTGCTATGAATGATATCTGTTCACACCTTAGAACGTCGCTCACTAGCAAGCATTTAGATGATCTTATGAGGGTCAATTTTCTCAACATCTCTAAGGGAAACTGATCTAAATTCACTTGTTGATAAAAATTCAGAGATGCCATGGAAGGAGACATGAATTGTGAAAATCTGAAAAAATAAAGTGCTATAAAAATTAAATTAATGTAAAAAATGCTTATTCCTATAAGAATTTGTACTCCAGTACCCCTTATTTCAATAAATTTTGTTTTCCCAAAATGAACAATCATCGCACATAAATTTCCCAAAATGAACAATTATCGCGCATAAATTTCCCAATTTGAAAGGCCAGGGCCTCTTCCCAATTTCCTGATGAAAGCACTGAGTGACTTCTCTCCTAACGCTCTGGGCTAAGGGGACAGCATTACGCCTGACTCGTCAGTGTCAGTATAATGGACCGGCCGGGTTTAGTCCCTCATAAGTGCCCCTGTGCTATAGTGATAGAAATGTCGATGCACAGTATTGGCAAAAATACCAGCAAATCCCATCCCATCCCTCATCGAGTATGTGGACACAAGTTTCAATTTATGAACTACACTACAGGTAGCTATTATACACCTATACTCATGTATTCACTTTCTAGTTATATACAAACAAGAATATCTGGTTTGATCCTGACCTGACCATTTGTTATAACATTGTATTACTTTTTGACTGGGATTCATTTTGGTTTGTCTGGTTTTCTGAAATATTGACTATTGTTGTGGCTTAGGAATACCAAAAATAAATGCAAATAAATACATAATACCCTTCAGGCAACACTTTGTTCCTTCTGAAAACATTTTTTTTTCATGCAAAAAATAATGTAAGCCCAATAATATGTTTTTCAAGAGAGGTAACTAGGCACATCATAATACACCATCAAACTTAACAAAGACATGGTCATAAATGCATGACTGAATGTCTCAGAATCTCAAATAACACGTTAGTATTTCAATTTAAGGACAGTTAAACTTGTTAATCAATACTTAAATGTTCATTCTTTTCAAATCTATAAATGAAAACAATTGGGTTTCCTGCAATAAATAGACATCAAATTCATAGCGGATGATGGTCGAGCTAAAAAATAAATAGTCAAATGGTAAAAAAATACTAGAGCTCAGGGTTGGACATTAAGGACCGGCCGAACGACATTCACTAGTAGATCGGTGGTCCGGTCTAGCTGAGTCCTAGGCTAGCTGGACCGACTGGTCGTGTTCTAAATCGGACAAAGTTCGCCGAAAATCCGCCTATGAATGAATCAAAAGTCAAAAAGTATTTTTTAATGGTTAAACTCGGTCGCTATTGACGCTTGTCGATTCAGTTTCTTGGGAAACCCGTGTGCTATATTTAGCGGTATATTTAGTAACAACCTTGACATGCGTTCACTCATTGGCTGGTGTTTTCAGAACGAGGCTTTTTCCCATACGCACTTGTCAAATTCCAATGTCGTAATACTAATTGTTAAGCGGATACGAATGCTTATTTCTTCATCTAACTTCTTATTTTCTAATGTTTACGGAACTGTCATATTATTATTAATACTATTTAAAAAAATTGCGAGGGATACAAAAGCACGAATACTATCTGTAATGTTGAGATCTCAAGTATTACGACAACAGACTATAATACAGTTTGTTTATAATGCACTATGCGCAGACGACACAAAAATGTCAAGCAATGTATTTAAGTTAGGTTTTTCGTCCGACAAGAGAAAAAGAAAAGAAAAACGGACGACAATACGAAACGAAAGAGCAAGGATGCTTCAAAGAAACTGTATGACAAAACAAAGCGGATAAGATCGTTTTGTCCAAAATGAACAGATAAGTTTAGTAGGCTAGATTTTGAAGAAAAAAGCATCTTATGTTTTGTAAGACATGCAGATAGTATGAAGAGTGTGGAGGATTTGTTGTCGGTAAGGACAATTTCAAGATCGATACTATAAAGGGGCATTCTGAATCTGAATCCCATATATATCCAAAACGAAAATATTATCTTTAGTACAGCTCCCCGCTCACTACTTTTGTTGCATCCTATACTGGAGAAATAAAGCAGGTTGACAATCATGTGAGTCTAGCCTGTTCAGTTGTGTGAAAACGTCTAGCCATATAGGTATGGTCATTAACTTTCTAGCCATATAATTACCATTATATATATACATTATGATACCTATATTAGATTAGAAAATTCAGAAATAATCATACCTAAGTTGCATTAATATAATGTTAAGTTTCATACTAATTTTCTAGTCATAAATGTCTCATACTTAGTTATATTGGTATGTTATTGCAACACAATGCTTGAACTCATATAACAATTTGATTTAAGTATGACTTGTATGTGTATTATGTGTTTTACATTTTGGTCTAGTCCAGTTAAGGTCAGGTCTAGTAAGTTTTCTAAGTTACTGGACCATTGGTCGGGCTCTCAAAAAAGTTAACGTCGAACCCTGCAGCTTGGCTCAGATAGTAAATACATGATTGAAGTGACATTGTGACATTGTGACATGGTTCTCTTTTCAGACAGGTGTTTGAAATCAATAATCAACATTTTGCAAGATCTGTTCAGATAAAAATGGTTTAGTATAATGTTTCATAATGTTTTTTTGTTGAAACTGTTGGATATCACCTTTAAATAAAATGTTATGAAATGTTTTTCAAAATGTTTGTTTTTTTATCTTTCCCATGACAAGAAAAGAAATTCGTAGAGGTTTGCAACCTTTAATTTTATGTGCCTTAGCATGTGTCACATGTTTGCTTTCATATAGAATGTTTAATATCCCTTTTTTTAATTTAATGCCTTTGTCTTTCCAAAAGTAATGGTTGTGGAGTTAATTTACTGGTAAGATAGTTCAATAAAACTAAGCATATCAAAAACATTATTGACCCTTACTGCATGATATGGACATATCAGTTACAGCATATTCATTACTTATGATATGGTTGCTCAAATGTTTAGTAAAAGTCCAAAACAAGGATTAGACCAAATGTATTTTAAGTACGCTTTGTAAATGTGGGGACCTTTTCCTGCTAACCTGCGGTGTGCCGATGGTTCCACTAAGACATAAGTCTGGGGTCTTCATCCAGAAATAGTACGTTGCCAATATGAACATTACTGTGTTAGTGCAATGTAGCAAAAAACAAAAACAAACAAAAACAAGATGTAACATTCAGTTATTTGCTTTCAGTTATCAGGTTTCAAGATTTGATCTGGTACATGTTAAAACAACCAAATAAAAATAAATTATTCTTCATTGATTTTAAGCTCACCTGAGTTTATGCTCACTGTATGCTGTTTTAATTGCCCACTGTCATGTATCCGTCAACATTTTCAGAAGACCTCTCCTTTGAAACCGCTGGGCCGAATTCAGTCAAACTTTTTCAGACGCTTAAGTAGGCAGGGGATAATTATGAAAAGTTGTACAAATAATTTTGATGGGTAAAAAAACATGGCTGCCAGGGATGTGGCCATTTTCCATATGTAGCTATATAGGAAATCTTGTCAGAAACTGCAAGAGCTAAAGCCTTGATATTTAGTATACATGTTCTTAGGGGGGCCCTGTATAAAGAATGTTTAAATAATTCTGATCTGTCAAAAAAACATGGCCATTAGGTGCCTGGCCATTTCCCATATAAAGCTATATAGTAAAACGTGAAAATCAACTTGTCAGAAACCACAAGAGCTAGAGCTTTGATATTTTTTTGTATTCCTTTGATGGCCTTGTATCAAGATTTCTAAAAGAATTGTGATCTTAAAAACCCACAAGGGCTAAATTTCTATGACACCCAGTTGAGAGATATAGGGCCATCATGGCCGTCTTGTTTTTATTTAAGACCTGATCACTATAGTTTATCCATTGGACATTGAAAGTCTGAACATGCTTTTCTTTTCTGACGTTCATTATGCATAAATATTGTAGATGGACAGAAAACACTTAATAGTAGATTGGGGGGGGGGGGGGGATGGTATTGATCTGTATGTTTTCTCCAAGGAAAATCCCAATTCATTTACACTTGGATTGATATTCATGTTTTGTGAGGGCCTGTCTGACAGTTGAACTCGTAGAAATCATTTTGGCAGACAGCATGGCGACGGTATAGATCTGGCACTGGATAGCACACGACAATCGCCCCACAACTGACAATCACCCCAAGACAAGCTAGGGGATTTGCAAGCAAATTTCTCTGGGCAATAGAAAGGCTTCATGGTAGCTTGGAATAGTTGTTGTACATTGGAGCCATATTTGGAGTGAAACATAGGATTTTCATTGTCTAGTGGGATACAGGGGTAGTTGGATGGCAAATAATGTATAAAGGATCGTTGCAATGATGATGATAAGGATGAGGATGATGATATTTGGGGGGCCAGGGGATGTGATGATAATAATTATTATGATAAAATGTGGTTGTGGTGATGATGAATTGATGATGATGGCAATGATCGTTTTTTAGACAGATTCACAAAGCTAAAAATATAAAATAGTACTGCAGTGATGAATAGGATGATGATGATGATGATGATGATGATGATGATGATGAATATGTTGGTAAGGATTAGGTTGTAAGCACTGTTGCAAAGACAGATGTTTTTACATATGGATCATTTGTCAAAATGCATGTTAAAGCCACCCATTAGTTCAAAATCGCCTAAATAAAAGCAGATCAAACCTATTACATGCGAAAATATAGCCTTCCATTTGAAGATGTTCAAAATTTGAGCATAGTAGAACGTAAATTAGACCCCGATTGCCATCGATATATATCCCAATATTTGTTTGTGGTGGAAGTCTTCCGACATTGTACGAATCATAATCGCGTACGATTGACTAGCCCGTGAAAATCCCGATATTCTCGCCACACGATCATTCATAACGCATGCGCAGTTCATCGCTAGCGCGATGGCGAATGTATAAACATGGCCATGCTGAATCGAAAAGCTTGTTTGACTGAATTGAAGAGATAGTGTCGATAGAAAAATGTGCTAGGATAAAAAATAAGACAGGAAAATTCAACAGAACTTGAATCAGTCGTAGGACGAAACTAGGAAAAGGATTTTATGCAGCTGGCTCCGCTAGACGCTATCAGCATACAACAAGTAGGTCAATATTCTAGTTTCTACTTTCGCTTTCTCAGTTTCTAAAAACTTGTTAAAATCTTTCTGTATGCACACGATTTTTTCCTAATGGTACGCGTTTGTTTGTTGTTGGACCATTATAAAACGTGTATTCATTGCATGCTGATGATTGCTCACATCTGTGACGTAAATCTTTCATAAAATATAAAGGATCCTGTACAGTAAGCAAATTTGAAATGCTAATTATTCAGTATGTTGTTCGAACTTCAAGTTACCTTATTACTGCCACTTGGTAAAAGTTGTTTACAATAAGCAGGTCCCACGGTTATCAAACCAAAAGAAACAGATCGGTCGGGGAGGTGGGGGGGTGCATCCCCCTTCACTAACTAGGTAAAAGAGTTGTGAAAACACATGCATGCAAGCTCAAGTAATGCGTGATATTAAACAGTGGTATGTTGTAGAACCTGGGATGTGATTCAGGGTGAACATCTTTTAGCAAGAAGAGAAGTGTAGTGGTTTCAATGCAGGGTCGGATCCAGAAAATTTTGGTGGGTGGGGTTTTAATCAAGGTCAATTCAACTTAAGCGCAGTAAATACTAGATGTGTATACACAGTAAGGGACCCTATCTTCGACCTAAGCAGTCTGCAGACAAAATTTACTTTAAAAGCTTAATATCTTTTAAGCTTACATGTATGTGCTTTAACAATTTTACTCTTTTACCCGGTTGGTGGGACATCCCCACCCCCCTGCATAACTTGTTCACTGGTAGTTTATTCACTGAACCTCTTTAGCTCAGTTGGTATTGTGATCCGCTAGAGTTGGGGAGGTCTATAGTTCAAATCTTGAGGAGGTTCACTTTTTCCTGCTCCTTTACATTATAAATGAGTGTGTAAACACAATATTAAATAAACAAATTCAATAAATAAAAATATTGTCATTCTCATAATAAGTGCAAAGCTTTAATATAATTTTCATATGTGTTCACAGGAAATGAAAGCCTGATGCTAAAGATGACCTGATCCAATATGCGAGATAAATTAGTGCCGGAGAATGCAATGCTCAATGACCAATCAGGAAAGGTAAGGATGAATTTTGTTTCTATCACTCAGACTGTATGACGATTAAATTTAGAAACATAGAAATGAGATCAAGTGCTTGCTGCCACTGGGCTCCCAAGTCTAGTCCTTCATTAAAAAATGCCACTAAAAGCAACTAACTGCACAGCTCATATTTTTTTGCTGACTTTGAAATGCATCACAAAGACACGGATGTGCTCATGATAATGATGTCCAGCTACAGTGGTGCAGTAAGACCCAAGACAAATGTCATGGTAGAGCCACCAGTGTACTGCAACCCAAATGAATTTTAAGTTAATGTTAATAATGATTCCATCTTGTCAACTAGAGAACAAAAACAGTACATCTGTCTTATAGCCTCAAAGAATGGTCTGAAGACTATATTGACATATTTTGTACTTAAATAAAAAAAAGTTTGACTAAAATTATAGTCTAAATCTGGCACACGTTTTGTTAGTAAAGTTGTTTTTTTTTGCAGCTACCAATATAGCCAGCTTGCTTTTCATTTCATTCCCTTATATTTTGGCACATTACTGTACATGGTGATTAAATTTAAAAAAAAAATCTTTTACATTGTTTCTTTAAATTTTGTTGTGATTAAGGGGCACCCCAGGTCAAGTACATGACTTTATCCCGCATGGCATGGGTTTGCATTCTATTGAGTGACAACTTCATAACATAATTAATTAAAAAATATTATTTATTGTCTTTACATGGAAGTTGTGTTGTCTCCCAACAATTGCACATATTTTATTTAAATGTAGATTTATAAGAACAATAGGCCTAGTTGTTATTATTTTTCTCATTAACTTAATGAACCAAAATGTAAAATATGTTGTTTCTTTTCTTTACTTTGCAGACTCAAAAGAGACAGAAGTTACTGGTGCGATGATTGTGGGTTGTATATCAACGTAGAGAAAACAGCAAACTGTTTCTATATTCTCTACTGGTGACTGCTGAAGGCAAAATAATGAGAAGGAAGTTTGATGTGGATGAAAAGGTCGCCACAAAAAATAAACTGGTTCATGTCCTACAAGAGGAGTTCAATGATAACCTGAATGTGTGCTAATAACTTGTCAAATCAAATGGACATTGATTTCACACACATTATTTTACTATCAAAATCATCTTTTGTAAAAAATAAAACAATAACAATAATACTTTGTGTTATTTATTTTTCAATAAGCACAACCTAAAACATGAAAATAAGATTAAAACTGCAATTTAGTTAAGCCTACAATCAATTCCCCTGATATTCACTTACTTGCAATGTTATTAAAAAACAAACATATTAAAATTCTCACTTAAGTTTTCAATCTTCTGTCTGACATGTCTATCTCAAATACTCATATAGATACTATTTATTATCTTACATAAATTTGAAAATCAAATAAATATTAAGCAAATTACATAAAAAAATTCATGAAATCTAAATATGAACAAGTACAAGACACAGAACGTTAACATGAAGACAAAATGTCTTTTGTCTACTTACACTCATTTTAATCCCCTTTAACAACCTTATTTAAAGCCCTGACCCTCATCATGACTACATGTATATTGTATGTGCATGTAAGAATTTGATTTGCCATAGTGGTTTAGAAAATAGAAAAGAAGAATGTTAACAGCTGTAAAATTGTCTTTATTGCTCCCTTTTTACCTATAAGCATGTAAACATATTGGTTTAAAGCAAGTGAGTCTGGCATTTTGTCTTAATTACCTGTAATCTTTTTATACTGACACTACATTGCTATCCAGCTTTTAATAGTATTATTGATAACTGAATAATGTTCTTTTTTTGGTGCTGTACAGAGTTATTCCATGTTATTTCAAGACGCACGAAAGTTTAAATTACAAATGCGTTGTAACATAAGTCAGGATGATGTTTGTTTGTTTATTGGGTTTATTGTCCCACCAACAGTGTTTCAGTTATCTGGAGACGGTGTCCACTTGAAGCAGATATAGTGCTGCCTTCACTGTGTATAGCATGCCGTGAACACCTGGCATGATACCACACCCAGTCACATTATCCTGACACTGGGCCAACCAGTCATGGAACTACCCTTATATTTGCTTGAGCGTTAGCAAGGGAGCTATACCACTACCATTTTTAACGACTTTGGTATGTCGCGGCCCGGGATCACACCCGGGGCCTCCCATACCTCCTGTGTCGCTCTACCGATTGCGCTACCAGGTCCGGTTTCAGGATGATGTCTTGCCTGGATGTTTATAGTAATTTTATAGGAAATTAAAAAGTAATGTGGATCACTTGACTTTGTAATTTCCAATATAGGTACTATAAGCATTTGTAAACCCTAACACGAGAAAATCAAAACATTTTGAGAAAATACATGTTTACACATAAACATGAAATAAGCGTTTATATAGTAACCCAATATTATTATGAAATAAATTTAAACAAAAACATTGCACTAGATTCTTTGTACAAACATAGTAAACAATCTTTTATTACTTGCAGTACAGGTCTGTACTTTCTCAATTTTTTTTTATGTTTATCAAATCGTAACTAAAGTGATTTAATGCATATTTGTGTCCCTCTAATAGGCTTCATTAAATAAATAATAAAATTAATAATACAAAAATAAATAATAAGTAAGTATGAACAGATAAGTTACAATTTTTAATCCCTTGCTGACATATTTATGAAAAATGTAACATTCTTAGTACTACACAGTCATTAAGCTGGTCTAATAACTATTTTTGTATAAAGGTAAATAATACAAGTTAGCATACTAATAGTAATTGTCTAACAAAGTAAATTAACAATGACATTTTGTTTTGTTTTCTAAAAGGTAAAAGTAACTGAATACTTTAAATGACATGTAAAATAATTCAAAATTAATATAGTGACTTAAATCCACAGATACCCAAACACAGGCTAACAATATTCTTTAGATGGTATAATGTTATATACAGATGTGATTTAACAGGCACATTAGATCAGTTTCCTTGCCTATGGTAGAAGGGACACACAGGTCCCTTATTTTTTTTTTTACAAATAACAGTGTTTTCATTCCAAGAATTCAGTCTTCTGTGTTGATAGGGTTTTTGTTCATAATATTGCACTCCTGAGAAATCCCTGCCAGGGAAAAGTTACTGTCATTCCTGAATGATCATTCCATAAGCAACATGCCTTCTTCTGTCAACAACATCCCTTCTTCTGACCGTTGTCTCAAAATCACTAAAACAATAAACCAATCAAATCAAATCAAACACTCTCAATGGAAAAATAACAACATACATATCTGCTATATTTAAAGAAAATAAGTTTTATGACAATATAGTTTTTTTTACACTAGTGTCCCCTAATGATACTTCAATATCATGTGTGTACACTCCTCACGTAATGCAGCCTTTCTACTGCCTCTTCACAAAAAGTAAGACAGAAGTAGGGCATGATTTTACAAAAAAGTAGGGCAAAGTAGCAAATTTCGTAAGTAATTACCATTATTTTTTAGGTTACTGTCATGATGTTGCCCAACATAAACCATTGTTTTGTCCATGCTTGAAAGACAGGCACCTCTGACCAATATATCTGGATTGACTGGCCAAGGGACCATGTTGCTTTATAGGATGAACATTCCAAGGAGTACCCACGAGCACATCTTAACATCTTCAGTACCTGGTGCCTATGCTCTAATGATTACGCTACCAGATCCGGTCTAGAATAATCATACTATATGTAACTGCACAGAAGCAACATTTGCTTAGTCATATAAGGAAAATGACATACACCCTGGCTGCCATGTCTTTTGACAGATCAATATTCTTTTAACAACTTTCCATTCCTTCTGTCTGCTGAAGCGCCTGACTGAGGAAGTTTGGTGGGCTAGCAGTTTCAGAAGAAATGTCATTTAAAGAATTTTTATGAATGTTTCATGGTGGTGGTGTGCAATCACAATAGCTTATTTTGAGTGTATGCTTAGGTGAGCTGAAAATGCTAATTTCACCAATTGTGACCAAGTTGCTTTAAAAGAAATTAAATCTGAAAACAATACATGTATCCGGTATGTAATCCTTACCATATTTATTGGCTGATTAGTGGTCTGTGTTTCAATGATCTCCCCTTCTGATGACCGTTGGCCACATAACTGCAATTTAAATAAATTTGCTAAATATGTGATTATATGTGACTTGTTTTGTTTTTTATTGAAAATTTTGCAGTATGGGTTATTTGCGGGAAAAACCACAAAAAACATCTTTACAAATTTAAAACTGCAAATAACACAAAACTTTAACAAATTAAAAGGTCAAAATTGAAAAGAAATTTTGTGATCTTGATATCAGTTGCAAGCTCTTCTATGTAGGGCTGCAACAATTCATTTGCAATTGGATTTGATCAGATATATTCCCCTTTAAAAAAATCTTTCCCCTAAGCTGGCAAGTCAATCCTTTCGAATTTGTCATAATTTTAAAAGTATAAAAATATTCACATGGGTAATAATTGATTTTCTGGTGTAAATTATCTTAATCCTTTGGTTTCCTTACTAAAATTTATACTCTTTATCATGAAAAACATTTCTGTAGTGGCTTGAACACAGTTAAGTGACAGTAATATTCACATTTAGACTTTGTTGTGAGCCATGCATCATACATGTATTTCAAATACATCATAACAGTCTGGCACATAATTGTACAATTTATGAATGACACATTAAGTTGACATAGCTGCATGCTCAAACATGGATCAAATAATATTTATAAGATCATTAAGCCTCTAAAAAAAATAGTTTGAAAACTGTTTCAACATATTGATTCTCCCAACCTGAAGACATCATGAAAGGTAGCATAGTCACATATCAATAATATGTTTTCAGTGGTGGTGATATTGTAATCCATTATTGTGTTTTAACACCTTTTGTTTATTTTTTTTCAATAGATATAACATGGCAACAATATTATGGTTACTAAGTTACTATAGTGATGTTCAGTTATGACTGTGAAGGAGGACCCCAGATTGGGTCAGCTGACAGACCCTTCCACATGAATATTTTCATTACAACCAGGACTAAAAACACGCAGTGAGCCACCAAGGACACTGGAGTAATAGCTGACAACACATTCACTTGCTCACATTCCAAATATGAGTAAACTGATCAGCTATCAATTTTAAAACTGGTTGCACTAGCACTAGTTTCATTTTAAGTCAGCATATGGGCACAGATTATATTACCACTAATTAATAGACTACTTGTCATTATAAAGCAGCATTTCAGTGTGGTGTAGTGATTTTTCAAATTAAAAAAATGTGGATAATGAAAATAAAGTAAGTGGCTAGCCTCATGGTGAGCTTATGAACTGATCTAATACTTCAACTTCAACTTTGTACTGCCAAAAGTCAATACTGACTACATAAGGCAGGCGCAAGTCTGTAAAATAAATAATAATAATAATAAAGTTGTTGTGGACCATAAATTTCTAGTAGTACATATTCTACATGTAGTTCTAAAACTTACTCAAAACACAAATTACACAACTAGTTAGCTGGTGCTTGGCTGGTTGTCATGCATTACAAGAGGTAATCTGTCCCTCCCTTTCTCTCTAGGGCTGTTCCCATGGCTTGGTCCAGCAGTGGGGTGGTCTAAAACCGTCTATGGTAACAAGGTGACTGCTACTCTATAAATATAATGCATCCTAATATGAAGTAAATACCATGTTAAAGGAAATATAAATGTTGTCGTTATCAAATTTGCTTTGTTTAAAGAATGGCCTGCTAGAATGTAGGTTATAAAACGACCAAAAAACGGCAGTTTAAATTTGATTACGAAAATACATGGGTACGAAAGACAAATGTCCGTTTATACTAAAATGTTGTTTAAATTGTCAACTATGAGAGTATAATGAATTTAAAAAAGTAAAATATACACATGTTGAAAGAAAAAGTAAATCGGTTGCGTTAAAATAAACTATAATCTCTCCGATACTCTGGAGCCGTAAGCGAGCGAAAAGTGAAAGTTGAACGGTAAAAACAACAACTGTACTGTCAACTAGTGTCAAGGAAACAGGCTAATTCAGTGCAAACCATCAAATGTGCTCCCTAAATTAGGGAGCTCAATAGCGAATAAATCAATAACATACAGCAATCATACATGTTCACTAGAAAATGTGCATATATAGAATAACAATACTCACCGTCGAAAACGGCATCTTGTCAAAAAAAAATTCAACATGGCGGGCGTGGCTTCGTATGTAAAGTAGTTGGTTCTCGGCCAAGCTTCGACATATGCCGTAAACTATCGGTATTTCCCGTTGAACTTCGTTTGTTGTTTATATTGTCGATTGTTGTTTATATTGTCGATTTGTGTAAAAGATTATTACCCGGTTGGAGACATTTTTTTGGCTTGTTGGTAACATGAATGTTAAAGTTGATGCTTTTATTATTATATAATGGCATAAAACATTAAATTTGAGTTTTCAACTAATTTAGTGCGACCGAACTAATGGGTATCTTTAAAATATTTTGTTTAATATTTATTGCCATAATGTTCTCAAACATGTTTGTTACATTTTGTTTTTGTTTTTTAGTAATGATGTCTTTTTTTGAAGCTTTTTCTACCAAAATAAGTAAAAATCAATTAATAGTAAGCTGCTAGGATATTTTATATTTAGATTTACAAAATCAAGGTCATAACTTTTTTTTACCAGCAGTAGTTGAGCTGAAGAAAACAATCTGTCAAAAGTTCTTGTTTTGAGTAAAGCCGTGATGTATTACCAATTGATGACAAGCATAGGAGACCAGGGTTCCTTACTGCAATATAATCTCACTTGAACAAGTAAACTAGCGGCAGTATGCAAGCTCATGCTAATTGGTCTCCCCTTAAGAGAGCTCATGGCAACCAGTATCAGAGCGATGGCCCCTCTCCAATATACAGTTCTATCTGTTGTGAAAGAATGGCTCATGTTCAGATTTGATATGGGCATGTGGGCACATTTGGTACACATGGGCTTGTATTGGGAATCAATCATCCAACAGTGGCATGATGCATGCGGGACATGGATATGGCGGCTGGGAAACCTGATTTTCTGCTTCTGTGTTACACCACAGTAAATGTAGTCTGACATGATAAGGCTGTAATCTGCAGCAGATACTTGTTGCAGATTTAATGCGACTTGGACATAGTTTTGCCAAGGTTTGTGACAGAGTAAACAACATGATTTGCACTTCATGTGCATTCACATTATTATGCCACCATCGAGCCAATCAGCTTATTGTTTATGACTGATATATTTACCGCATTCACAGTTCAGAAATATACTTGGTTGTCAAGCTAAAAACAGCTTTATATAGATGAAGAGTTGCAACACTAGTGATTCTTCTATCTTAAGGACAATTCAATTTCCTTTAACTGGCCAAGCAGGGTTTTCATATAAGTAATATAAACACTAGATCCCCCCTTCCCAAATGAAAAGAGCAATCAAATATTCCTGGCTTTTTGTGTTAAAATAAGGCTTACTTTTCCAGAATCTCAGGAGAATAAGCCAATTTCAACAAATTTTGACCTAATGGTTTCAATTGTCACTAGGATAGAAACAAAACCCCTGCCAAGACCAGCAGCAGTTGGTGTTGATAGTTGCTCAGCACTCAATATGACCTTTTTCAGATAGCCCATGGAAAATGGTAATGGCGTTACTTGTTTGCTCTTGCTAAAAAAAAGTAGTTCCCCTAACTGGCTGGTCCGGATACTGAAACTGCATGTGGTATCTTTAGCTGTCTACAGCGTGCTGTGACAGTGAAGGCAGTGCTATATGTGTTTCAGTAGAGCCTTGTATCCAGAAAATTGAAAAAAGGTTGAAACCAAATGAAAAAATCAATTTGCCAACAGGATCAGCATATCATTATTGCTGCTATGGCAATATGATTGTGATCACTTGACATGGTGATGCAGATGATATCAGGCTGAATTCAAGATGATACATATTAAATGTGATTGGCATTGATTCAAAGTCAAAAGCATCGACAAAATTCAAGACACCTTCCTTTAAATGCAGTTGGCTAATTCTGATAATGAATAGTTGTTTCATTTTCCAGAGATAGAAAACATTGTGTGTTGAGGACATAAAATTGTAAAGAAATGCTATATATATCTAGATGATAGAAGCCTTGTCATCAATTGCTCAATGCTTAGACAATATCATCTTAATGTGAAATTAATTTATAACAAGCTTTTATGAAGATTATGATGTATTAAAAAGGTATATGACCGTCTTCTCTGAATTCTCAGCCCTTCACCACTTACGTTGTTGGGGCCAGAATTTTCATATTGATCTGCAGTGCAATATAAGGTGGTTTTTCTCAGACATTTGTCATGGATTGTGTCCAAAAACAGCTGGACATCGCAATTATGACCATGATTGTGCCACTGTGATGTACTTCAAAAAGAAAACAAAACAAATGGCCATAAGTCGAGATGGACATTACAATTCTAAGAATTGGCAATGTATTCTTTCACCCTATGGGGGATGTGATTCATTAATAATAGTGAACAATCTCTGAAACTAAATAATGTGAGGATGTCTTTTGATAACCCACCAAAATTACCAAATGGCTACATTTTTAATAATCATTGACATATACTTGACATATTAAGTATTTACAACCCATGAATTCATGTAGTGGAAAACCAGTTCTTTTTCATGCCCCATGCAATGTTCTTCGATGGAGACATTATAAATTTTTCAAATGGCATGCTATCTGAAATGATACAGTAGAAAGTCTTTTTTTGAGGTGTAGTAATATTAAATATACAATTTTTACTTGCAGACTGCCATTGCCGTTTCCAGCTGTTTTCAGCTTTAGGAGACCTTCAGTGCTCCAGGTATGTTGTCCTATAAAAAATCCCGGTACAGAAGGCACTTAAAAACCACACTCATAACAAACTTGTGCTTACTTTTAGCATATATGGGTAGTTTCATGACTGATAAGCCTGGTGTCAGGTCGTGACGGATGGTTGTATTGTTTCACCGCATCCTATGAAAGTGAAGGCAGAACAGTATTTGTTTCACATATTAATAGTCTCCATATAACTGAAAGATCATTGGTGATGTGTTATACCACTAAAATGGGAGCACCTGTGGAAGAGTGTCTTACTGCTCAGCATTTCACTGCATGGGTTCAAGTCCATAAGTTGAACAAATGCGAGGTCTTCCAGCTAAAAACTGGACGCAATAGCTCAAGCAGTAGAAAGTCTGCTTGCAGATGATTGGGAGGTTGCGGGTTCAAACCCCTGTCGGGTCAAACCAAAGACTTCAAAATTGGTAGTAGTGGCTTCCCTCCTAACTTTCGGGACTAAGGGGACAGCATTACGCCTGACTCATCGGTGTCAGTATAATGGACAGGCTTCAGTCCCTCGGCACCTAATTAGTGCCCCTGTGCTATAATGATATAAATGTCGCTACACAGTATTAACAAAAATGCTGGTAAATCCCAACCCAATTTTCCAGCTAAATAGTTGTTGACAAATGATTTAAGGCTGGTATTCATCAACATTGTTCAGCTCGAGACATAACATTCAAACTTAAAGAGATACTAAAGACAAAGCATCCTTCAAAATTTTACTTTTGTTGCTAGAAACACCATTCACCCCATAACCATAAAACAAACTCTACCCTAATTGTGTTTCCAGCAAGTAAAGGGTTTAAATACTTTAAAGATATTAAATTATGACTTCAATGACTTGACTTTTTGCAAGTGTTGTTTTATGAAAAGATGTAGGGTTATGCTTATGTCTCTTTTTTGTGTCTGCTATAACTTACGTATTTCTAAATGTACTTCAGTCTTAACTTGAAGATTTATAAGTGCAGCTTTTAATGTCAAGGTCTTATTTAAGGTATTTGCATCTCTTTGGGGTCATGTGCAAATTGTGGTTAAATTTTCTGCATGACATTGATGTTCTTTCAAATATAGTATCCCCTATAGTTATGAATATGAAAGAGAATATTTATATAAATGACAATGTATTAAGCTTTTTGTGTGATAGTTACATTATAATAGACATAAAAGAAACAACATTGAAGTATGAACTTTATGTATAACAGTCATAGAAATTAGGAGTGAAATTTACAAGCACGTCTGTCTAGTAAGAAAGCAATTTTCACTAGCCCAAAATAAAAAAATCACTAGTCAGAATTTAATTCTGTTTTAATTTACAAATAAATATTAAAAAAAGATAAATAAATAAAAAAAAACACCATTTAAGTATCATTTGCCCAGCAACCAGGATATTTGTCCCCGGGTTTTGCACCAGAAACATATTTCAGTTTCATTTTCTCTGCCATTTTGTTCTGTGGCCCAGCTGATTTTAATTGGGCAGTCCGATAACTCGGTTACTTCCCTTGAATTCAAAGGGAGGCTACTCCCCTGGGGACTAAGTGAAAAAAAAAGATGGCGGACAAGGACAAAGAAATCAACGAAGCTTGTGTAAACAACTAAGAATTGGACCATTTCAAGCTAACAGATTTGAAGAAGTACCTGGCGAATCGTCGTTTGACTAGATCCTGAAGGGAATATCAGCTAATCGAGCGAATTATCGGCGCTCACAAGCTAGATATTACTGACAATTATGAATTGAAAAGGAGACACCAACTCGAGAAGAATTAGTAACACTCCACCCTCCCTTAACTGGTAACAGGTCGCCCTTGATCGGTAACAGTTCGCCCTTGATCGGTAACATGTCGCCGTTGGATATTAGTGTATACGTCAATCAAAAATGTATGCTTGTTAACTTATCTATAATCATTTCGACACCTTTCACATCAAATTGTATTTGTTTCCATCGGCTTCATATGCATTATGAGTACTTCGGATATAAGTGTACCATTTCCACGCGTTAAATGAAGGGGGAAAATGACGTCAAGTAAAGTTTATACTTGATTTAATTTGTCATATAATGTATCATATATAATATTTTATAAGATATGCATACAAATACAATTAGTTGGTTGCCGTCTTAGTCGACTTCTTCATACTGTATTGTGATAAAGCTAGCGTACGTTGCTAGATTGAATCACTGACTAGTCTATTAATTGCAAGCACTTATATACGTCTATGACGGCAAGCATCAGTTAAGATCATGGTGACTAATTATCAATCAAAATTAGTGCTGACGCTATCATCACAATAATGACTAGGCAAAAATCAATTAACAATCACACACTGACCAATTTATTAATGTTAAATTTTATATACGCCTATGTCGGTAAACATTAATCAAGATCACACTGACTAATTATCAATCAAGATTAGTGCGAATGGTAACATCACAATAATGTCTGTAGGCAAACACCAATTAACGTTCACGCTTTTATGTGCAATTATAAGATAACTGCATACTCAAGTCATCTTGAGTATGACAACCTTATTAAAGTATTTGCAACAAAATATGTATGCAACTAAGTAACATTAAAATCCTTGCAACAGCGGAATTTTATTTAAATATACAATTTGAAATAAATAAACCACGTACACAGTATAATTATTATTTTTTAGGTCGCAACATTGCATTTAAATCACGAAACAGTGACAGTTCGTATATTGTACTGGGAGGATCAGATTTTTTTTCTTTGGTTAAAACAATTTTAAAATATGAAAAATAAAAATATAATAATTTACGATGCTAATAATACGGTGTTTATAATAATAAAGAAGGAGACAAAAGAAGCATAAATTTAATGTGAATGGTGTCAAAACAATAAAAAATTAATAAGTTTACATTCTTTTTACTTAATTTCTTAAAGATTTTTAAGGGCGAAGGGTGGCGTATACACTTATATCAGAAGAGCTCATAATGTATATTAAGACGAAGAAAACAAATACAATGTGAATGGTTATAAATAAATTAACCAATTTACTTTTTTTCTCGATGTATACACTTATATCCGAAGGCGACATGTAGCAAGGGCGAACTGTTACCTATCTCGGGCGAGCTGTTACCAATCAAGGGCGAACTATTACCAGTTAAGGGAGGGCGAAGTGTTATAATACCATCAAAATGCGTCGCAGCCGCTTGTTTTGAGGAAATCGATGCAATGAAACAGTTCTGTTTTCGACCACCTTCCCGCTATAAACAACACCTTTACATATTCAGCAATATTTCGGCGATTTCCATTTTGGTTTTGTTTCTTTCTTTAATCAACTTTCCATATTACTTGATGTGTGTGTTATACACGCTGATAAAATTTCTACTTATACTCCGGAAGTTTTAATGCGCATGCGCATTCGGAGAGTACTCAAGGGAAGACAACTTAGTAATCGGACTGCCCAATAAGGTATAGAATATTATGTACCATGCGGGAATCAGAATACCGTGTGGTTCCTGCGCACTAAACATATTAACGGTTTAGTAGGCATAACACCTTTATGATACAAGTGATTGTTTGCCGAATGAAATAATCAGCTCAAAAGTTTGTAAATTGTAAATGAAATTATGATTGTTCAACGATCTGGATCTTAAGGCCGTCTGGCTAGTAAATTGGGAATATTTACTAGCCTGAGAGAAAATCTACAAGTTTTTTGCTGTCGGGCTAGCGCTAATTTTGACCACTGGTATTATTTACACTTACGTTCCTTCTTAGTAAGGTTGCTTAGTATTATCCCTTTAAGTTATCAATGGTTTTTAGGTAAACAACTTAGTTATTCTTTACCTATTGCCCTCTATTGCTTGCTTTCTTGGGGACAGACCCCTGGCAATTTTAAAAATGTTGTGTCAAAAAATATGTGTACAAATTTGAAGCATTGTACAAATAGAATCACTTAATTTGTCAGACTTTATTTATTGTGTCGCCTGATAAGGCGACATATAGGGATTACTTTGTCAGAGGCGGCTGATGCGTTAGCATCCTCGGTGTCGGCAGCGTCCGCGGCATCAGCAGCGTCTGGATTTCCTTGTCCGGGGCCTAACTTTGTCACCGTAGGTCCAAATGACTCCAAACTTGGTATGCATGTTTCTGGCAATGACTCGAAGTGCAGTGCACAAGAACCGTAACTCTACCTTGTTTTGTTTTTTAGTTATTCCCCTTTGATTGATTTTAGAGCATTTCTTGTCCGGAGCCTAACTTTGTCACCGTAGGTCCAAATGACTCCAAACTTGGTATGCATGTTTTTGGCAATGACTAGAAGTGCAGCGCACAAGAACCGTAACTTTACCTTGTTCCATTTTTGAATTATTCCCCTTTGATTGATTTTGATAGAGCATTTCTTGTCTGGTGTGTAACTTTGTCACTGTAGGTCCAAATGACTCCAAACTTGGTATGCATGTTTCTGGCAATGACTCGAAGTGCAGCGCTTAAGAACCGTAACTCTACCTTGTTTTGTTTTTTAGTTATTCCCCTTTGATTGATTTTAGAACATTTTTTGTCCGGAGCCTAACTTTGTCACCAAAGGTCCAAATGACTCCAAACTTGGTATGCATGTTTCTGGCAATGACTCGAAGTGCAGCGCACAAGAATCGTAGCTCTACCTTGTTCCATTTTTTAAATTATTCCCCTTTGATTGATTTTTTATTTATAACATTTCTTGTCCCGAGTGTAACTTTGTCACCGTAGGTCCAAATGACGCCAAACTTGGTATACATGTTTCTGGCAATGACTCAAAGTGCAGTGCACAAGAGTGGTAACTCTACCTTCTTTCGTTTTTTAGTTATTTACCTTTGATGATTTTTAGTGCATTTCTTGCGAAGGGCATAACTTGTTGTGCATGTTTTTTGCAATGAGACAATTAAAAGGTTACTTTATATGTGAATTTTGTGCAAATACATTGCTAATATCTGTACAACAAAAAATTTAATTAGCATTTTTTATGTCGACTAACAAAATTTTCGTCAGGCAACACATCTGACTTGAAGAGTTCTAGTTGTCTTTCTAAAATATGTTTTAGGTAGCTTAAATGAAGTCCCATTTTGGGCCACCAGCAAAGGGCCAGTGGTCTACCTAGACAAGGTTATCAGATGCCATTCTTGATATATATATAATAAGTCTAGCCTTTTAAAGAAGAAAAGATATATTTAAGATGATAGCTGTTTGAATACCTTTGAGTATGCCTAATATTTGTTTTGTTTTATAACAATGAGTTCTTTAAATTTTAAGGAAATGTCTTAGTCTAGAAGAGAAAAGAAAAAGTTTATTTATGGATCTAACCTTTGAACATTTGCTTTTAAACTCTGCTACATTTATATTGATTATAAGAGAGTGACTAAAGTCCAAATGGAAAGTTCCTCCTGGCATTTGGTTTCCTTAAGTCTCGGGAGAAAAGATATGATTAAAATCAGTTTTCTCAATTACAGCCAATTATACCCATCTCTTTGATGCAAATAGTTAATTAGAAGTTATCCACTTAATATAATCATGTGCAAGGCATGTGGAGATAAGTTATCCACTTATTTAGTATAATCATGTGCAATGGATGTGAAGATACAGCTATTAATTTTTAATTGAATGTAGATATTAATGTAGATATTATAGTGACTTACAATGTATCTTGACCACAAGATGAAAGAGTTGTCAAATAAGTCTGTGAAATTTAAGATAAAATCTATGAGAAAATCGATTAGATGAAAATTATGTTGCCATTAAGAGATGCAGCATAGTAATAATATTTTTTTCAATTTTTAAAAAGAAATCATCGTGCAAACATTTTGTTACAGTCTGTGTCTGCCATTAAACTACTTTGTTAGAATAGATCCTTTTTAGTTACCCTGGTATCAACTATACAAGCCCTGGTCTATTGTAATTTGAAGGCAGTTTTAGGTATAATCCCATCTCAAGTTAAACAGCACAGCATCAAAAACCTTTTGCATTTGATGTTACACATTATAATTTTACAAGTTAATTTGGTGCAAGTGTCAGTGCATTGTTAAAATTACAACAGTCAAAACAGTTTTGTAAAATTCGCCAGATGTGGAAGGTACTTGTTTCTTTCCCTGGCATTTAATTTTTTCAAACTGTACTGATCATTAACCCCCAGACTGCTGCGTTTGTTAATTAACCATGCCTAACATGTAGTTATCTGCCCATGCCTTTATGCACATGTTGCACAATGTACTGATGGAGACTAGGCAGCAAATAGTGTTTTTTTCTGACCAGACAGCCTAAAGTAGAAGCACAGGAAACATGAAATAATTTTTAGAGACATATCAACAAATAGTGCAGAACCAGGTGTGGCACTGCTGTTGTAGATCTACACTGTTTGCCTAAAGTTGATCATTGATGTTTAGCAGGCTGAGAATCTGGCGTGTGTGGGGGTTGGGGGATGTGTTTCTATCCAGTATGTGAAATGTTGAAATTGCAAACATGATTAGGAGATTGTGTATTTAGAAGAAAAAATAAACTTTCCAGATGATGCTCACTTGCCAGGTGCTGTGCTAATGAGAGATCGTCATTGACCCCAAGAAGACACCTTCTGAAATTGAAATATTATGTTTTTATTTTTGCCTAAGCATGTATTACATGCTATTAAACAGGTGCATTCCCTAATTGAAATAACTGCTTTTGTTTCTATATGTTTTAACAAATGGTACCAACATGCTTATGGTCATTGTGGCAATATCTTGTATCATTGATGATAAAAAGATGCCAGACAGATACCTTGGTAGAACCACTGATGCCAGACAAATACCTGGGTAGAACCCCTGATGCCAGACAAATACCTGGGTAGAACCACTGATGCCGGACAAATACCTGGGTATAACCCCTGATGCCAGACAAATACCTGGGTAGAACCACTGATGCCAGACAAAAACCTGGGTAGAACCACTGCTGCCGGACAAATATCTGGGTAGAACCCCTGATGCCAGACAAACACATGGGTAGAACCACTGATGCCAGACAAGTACCTTAGTAGAACCACTGATGCCAAATACCTTAGTAGAACCACTGATGCCAGACAAATACCTGGGTAGAACCACTGATGCTAGACAAATACCTGGGTAGAGCCACTGATGCACTACACACTAGCTGGAGGACCTCCTTACTCGGGTTTCCAATCCAACTGGGACTCAAGCCTAAACACTGAAGGGCTGATAGGAGTAAGTAAATGTAACACCAAGCCAAACAGCATTTCACCTAAAACTGGTTATGATTATATTAATCACATATACTAGTGTATACTCAATTTGTTACCATTTGCTCAATCTGTGTTCAAAACATAAGTGAACATTTATGCTGTTGAAGCTATTGAAAACATCTGAATAACCAACATGTTGTGTATGAGAATTTAAATTTATATTCTGCAGCAAATATTATGGGAAAACAGAGATGAAACAAAAAATTCCATAAAGTTTTATTGATAAAACTCAGTTTTTTTCCCCAAATTATGATAAAAAAGTGGGTGGTGCATCTTATCCATGCAAAGTAAAGTTTTACCCTTTTTTCCCCCAGACCAAAATTATATATCTTTATATATATAATCGGCCATAGACAACTGTATTGTGCTATTTTAAGGGAAAACTAACGTTTTAACCTAAAATTTAACATAAAAAGAGACAATTTAATTCCTTTCTTTAGCAAAAACACAACAATATGCAATAAATTTTTACATAAATATCACTTTATTCCAACAAAATCGACAAAGTTTCATAATCTGGCAGCAGTTATTGATTTTTAGAGAAACAGGCATATTTATTAAAGACGCTGTTATTATTATCATCTAAGTAAAATGGTATTATTTATTTGATCAATTTAGATTCAAAATTTGTTTTATTTTGAATGTTAACTATGAATAAATTTTAAGTTGAAATTAAAAACCCACTTAACAACAACAATAAAATGTGCTTTGGCTATTTGTGCAGATGAGTTTTTACACCTCTTTTGATGTTAATAGATTGTTCATCATCCCTAAGTAATTACACAGGTGCATAGAACTAATAGCTTGTAAGCGGTTACTTCAATACCCTGGAGTGAAAATAAAATAACTACATTATAAAGCCTTTATTTGTTATTTTTTATTGTCATTTCTGTGTTTGTCACATGTGTTGAGAGCTTTATTATAGGCCGCGAACTTAATTGTTTTTTGACAAGCTGCCACGTGAAACAGGATGTTATCTCTCAATTGTGTAGGGCTGGGATAGCCACTAGAACATCCTGTCTGGCGCGTAAACGATGTACTGGGTCAGAGAGTCATAACGTAACGCAATACACACGGTCTTATTAATCAAACAGTCACTACATATTATTCAAGCCACTTAGAGAATAATCAGCACTCGGCACAAAAAATGTTTTATGAAACAATTGGAACATGTTCCTTTGAGTCAAATCAAGCTTTTCAGTGACACGGGAATTGCTTCAATGGCGGCCAGCCGGATAACTGAATAGGGGATGCGTCTTGACTTTGAGAATTTGCCTTTTTCCTTGACTCTAGACCTCGAAGACAGGGTGCTTCTTTGTGTGCGTCTTGTCAGTAAGACTTTACGGTACTCTTTCAAACTGTTCAAGAGAGTTAAAATCACCATTTTATAGCACTTCCATCATGTGTGTTTGCTGTCTGTTTGCATAAGTGCCCCAAAAATGCATTGATATGATTTATTTCCTTTTAAAAGTAAATGTTATGTATATATACGTTTTCTCATAGCAGTTTTCTAGGCCTGTTCTATAATTTTTATACATTAAGTATTTTTTATAATATAAATAAAAATTCTTTTACTGATATCTGTGATGTAAAATGTACTGGTGGGAACCAGTGATGTGCAACCCCCCTCAGCCGTTCATTACATGAGTTTGAATCCCAGTGGGGTCAAAAACTTTCATGTCAGAGGTCTTCCAATTGACCTTTGGTGTGTCTGTGGTTTTACCCAGATATTTTTCTTGGGGTCTTCCTTTACCAATAATAAGCTGAATGCTGCCATATTTGTGTCTGTGCAATGAAACAACAACAAAAAAATACATTAATTACAATGATTTTATATAATAGAAATTATATTTACGTTGTGAGTATGATGTCTTTAATGTAAATATAATATATTTTTTATAAAATCATCGTAATAAATGAATCAATGACTGAATAATGACTGTGTGAAAATTCCACCCCATGACAAAGACTGTTTCATCTAACCCCCTATCCAACTATTAGAAGTCAATACATCTGATACAGGTGTAAAGATTGTGACATTATAAATTAGGCCCATTGAAAATATCCACCAGATTCAAACATCTACTGGTTATAACTGGTTACTGGTATAAAAAAGGGGATATTATTGACATGCTTCTCTTGCATTTCAATACGGTGTATGGATCTGTAAACATGTTTATTGCCCCTATGACGTAATACAAGTTTGGTAGTTTTTTTTATTCTAACTTTGTTCTATTAATTGCTTGAAATTTGATTTCTTTTAATGTTTGCTTCACCTTTGTTACTGTCAAGAGTTGAGTGTTTGCATTTGTAAGAAACAAAGTAAATAACTTACATTTATTGGCATAATTAACATTATAAATACATAAATGACAAGGATATTTATTGTCCTTTTACAAATAGCAAAATCTTCATACAATATAACATTTTTTTAATGGTATAACTATTTGGTTACATATGTTTATTGGCACAATGTTTATTGTAAATAAAGCCTGGTTAAAAAACTAATAGTACTAATAAATTACCTTCTTTTACCTTTTCTGATCCGCTGGAGTTCGGTGTCAACAATTTGACTTATGAACACGCTAGAGGCTATAGTTTTTATTCAAACATCATCAAACTTGGTCAGAATGTTTGTCGGGATGAAATCTTGGATAAGTTCATTATTGGGTCACCAGGGGGTCAAAAACTAGTACAAAAGATCAGATTTTAAGAAAACCTCGTGAACAAGCTCGAGACAACATTTATTGCCCAAGCCTCACCAAACTCTGTCAGAATGTTTATCTGCATGAAATCTTGAATGATTTCCTAACTGGTTGACCTGTGTCAGTAGGCAAAATCTTAGAAAAGGCTTGTGAACACATTAGAGGCCACATTTATAGCCCAATCTTCACCAAACTTGGTTAGATTCTTTATCTTGTTTGAGTTCATTATTGGGTCATATGGGGTCGAAATATAGGTCACTAGGTTGAATTTTAGAAAAGCTAATGAACACTAGAGGCCCAATTTATGGCCCAATCATTGCCCTACTTGGTCAGAACATTTGCCTGTCTGAAATCTTTGGTTAGTTTGTAACAAGGTCATGTGGAGTCAAAATCTAGGTCACTTGGTCAAAATGTAGAAAAACCGTGTGAAAACGCTTAGAAGCCACATTGATGGCCCAATCTTCACCAAACTTGGCCAGAATGTTTGCCAGTATGAAATCTTAGATATGTTTTGAAGTGGGTCATGTCGATTCAGTTGGTCACTTTGTAAAATTCTAGAAAATGTTATCAGCTCAGTGGCCACACTAATGGACCAGTCTTCATCACGCTAATGGTTAAATCTTTACCAAATAGTTCTTAAGTAAATAGCTATTAGTTACTTGATGCCACATATGAGCATTCTAAAAGCCCTGTCCTCAGGTTAGTGATTAAGGGCCATCATGGCCCTCTTTTTTTTACTGTCTTTAAACAAAAAAACAACAGTTTTACTAAATTGCTTTTTATGGAGTCAGTGTCTGCATTTAACTTTTCACCTTTTTTTCAAGGATAGAAGCATTTCATTCCATTACACAATTTATTTGGCTGGGCAACTTTTCCTCAGTGATTTGCAAGAAAGAAACAACAATCATTTTGCAAACCCTGATACAAGGTTTTGATTAATGAATGGTATAGTATGATGTAACAAGAGATAGACTCTAATCCCTCATTCTGTCGATGCTTTGACTTGCATGACTCCAGAACAGTAAGAATCTGTCAGTTGAGCTTCTGTACTCCTTAGGCTTCTCGAACGCTTCGGCCATGTATGTGAATGAACCTTGGATGTAATTAGATGAAAGTTGCGATTTGTTTTATGAAAAGTAGTTAATCACTTCTTGATTTCAAGCAATTATTCAATAAACATTAGTTATGAAAAAAAATGCCCTCTTTTTATTGGATGTTACAATTTGTATATAGCTGAAGGATCATACAGTTGAATCAAGATACAACTAAAACCCACTGGCTGGCCGAAAATCTGTATAATTGTAGAATCATTAAAATCACAACATAACTGTGAAGCACTGTTATATGCACTTATTCTGTCATTAACCAATCTTTGTTAGGTGAAATGTTTTAAATATGTTGTAATTTGTAATTTATATTAAAAGTAAAAGCTAAGAATGGGATGCATAGTCAGAACCAACAGTTAATAATCTGTTGTAATTACATACATGTATATTGGGTTACTTGGCCAGAAAAACTTTGTTCTCATGACTATATATATGCAGTATTTGATTGGCTTCATGTCCAAATTGGTATGGAAATTCAGCCAATGAAATGATTATAATAAATTACAATTTCTAGACAACAGGCATCGCCAGTTAGTGTGGCCATCTTGACGTTGACCAATGTTTTTTCTTTAGACTTCAATTGAAGTGTAGCACTGACGTAACGTGCATTTTCATTGTCCATTAGTTGCTGTTAGGGCTGTCAGGATATATCACTATATTGCGATACTGAGTAAAGTCAATGCAGTACTACAGTACACAACGAACATACCGTATTTTAACACTATTTTGTAAACTTTGGTTGCTGCCACTGTTTTGTGCATCTAAAGTAAAAAATGCTCGTATAAATGAAAAGAGATTGCGGATAACATATTGAAAATGTAGTCTGATGTCAAATATATATTAGGGGAGTTTATTCTGAACCACTTGATTTGCATATGCGGCACTCCTTTCACTTAGAGTATTAGACTAGGTTTTGACTTTTGATTAGACAATTTCATTTCTGGATTTAAGAAAAAACAACTGTTGAATAGAAGCAGTAATCTTACTGGACTTTGAATTTACTACAAGTAGTAACATAAATATGAGGATAGTTTGTTACAGAATACTTAAAGCATTATCAGTATCTTTTGTTAGGCAATTTAATAGAACACAACCGTTTCAAATTATAAACAATATGGCCAAGTTGAGTGATTTTTGCAAAAGAATTCTGAATTAAATCACAAAAAGTGATTGTGGTGGGTCACGTCTAGATAAAGGATGACAGATCAACAAAGAAAATTGTTGAAGGTGTAGCATTTTGTCAACATTTTTATGCGCATGTAAGATATAGTGGAGGTACAACCAAACTTCATACATTCGTTATTCTAATCACATGAATTCACTGGGTGCATCATTTTTTACAGTTAATTTGTTGTTTGATTATATCTACTTTGCTACCTTCTAGTCCTATTACTTTCTTGTTTCTTTGTCTACCTGTTATAAAGATTATAAAGCAATGCCATAGTACACTCAGGCATTTGTTGTTCATTCTGCTCATTATAATTGAATGAAAAGCAACTAGGGCAATCTATTGTGATACATATTGCAATAAGCTCTATGTATCGCAATATATTGTGGTACACATTAGCGTATCATGACAACCTTAGTTTCTATGAATATTCATGAACATTTTTTACCAGTCTTAATATACCATGGCCACCATGTAGTGGAGAGTTATGAGTGAACATGAGTTGCAAAGATGCATGCGATGATGAATGTAGGAATATTTCATATTTGATACATGTTTATAACCACAATAGCAGAAATATGTGACCTGATACAATAACCAGGAGACTACAGATATGTACATGTTGGCTAGTTAATCATGTTACATTGTCATTGTTTGAGACAGGAAGTGTGTAATGCTTATATGGAAATGGTTACATTGTGACTTGAGTTATCACACCACTAACTCTCTCTATACGTCATTGAAATGTTATCTGCTTATTTTTAAACGCATAGACAGATTATGATTTTTGTTTGAATCTGACCAATTTACATCTTTCTTATTTACTCAATGTCTCGGCAACAAACCAAGCGTGCTTGCTGTTTATCACAAACTTGAGCCACCTTGTCAATCAAACAAATGGAAGTTTGAATAGCAGAGCTCCATGTCATATATTCCCAACAAGAAAAAAGCATGCTTTTTATTACTTATTTTCTTAAATGCAAGAATCAGTATTCCTCACCGGCCGCAATAGCTCAATTACTAACTAGCTTAATCACTAACCTGAGGCTTGCGTTGGGAGGTTCCAGGTTCGAACCCTGGCCAGGCCAAACCAAAGACTTTAAAGTTGGTAGTAGTGGCTTCCCTCCTAACGCTCAGTGCTAAGGGGACAGCATTACGCCTGACTTGTCGGTGTCAGTATAATGGACTGGCCGGGTTCAGTCCCTGGGCACCTCATAAGTGCCCCTGTGCTATAATGATAGAAATGTTGCTGCACAGTATCGGCAAAAATGCCGGCAAATCCCAATCTCTCAGAATTCCTCAGATAATTTCTAGGTTATGTCACATCTTCCAAATCTTATAGAAAAAAAAGTCCCTGCTTTCTCGAAACAACTGGGAATAAATGAGTGAAGATCTTTTAGTGCCATCCTGATGGCTCCTTATATAACAACATAAACTTCAGCAAGGATTGAAGCTCACTGATAAAAGGTGCTAATTTCAAACTAACGAATAACAACTTGCAAGTCCTCAGCATCTCACAGCGCAACTCCCGGCTACTTACCTGTAGAGAGGTTTTCCAGCTGACCTGCTGCAAACTGGTGCTTTATATTGGGTCTTCTTCTGCTGATTATAGCTAGATTTCGCCAATATGACCAAAATTGTGTTTGTGCAATGTGGAAAGTAAACAACAATTATAACTTCTATTTTCAAGTGCATTGGCAAAACAACTATGTTATTCTTGCCTGTTGTGACATTATAAAAGCTCAATAAAATCAGTATGTCAGACAAAGATAATAACAACAATGTTTTTATAAAAGCATAATGACAAGATATTTTGGCTTAATATTTGTAAATTGGCACAATATAATAAAATATTGCGATGTCAAAAGGTAATTGGCAAAAAAAGGAATGTAAACAGAAACAGCCTAATTGATAGTAGGCATAATTTTTTTTCCTTACTGTCGAATTGTAAATTTGTTTACAGTTCTCTTGGACAGCGTCTATTGCTGATCCGCTGGAAGGCTGGGATGGAATTGATCCGTCCTGGATTGGCTGTTTAGAACTATTCTGTTTACCCATTCTGAGATTCTTTTCACTGATTTCTTCTATACAGCCTTACAACTGGCTGTCTGTAGAGTCGATGATAGCTGTATTGATGATTATAGAGATGTCTTATAATGAGCGTAGGGCCATGGGACTGGCTTGATCATGCCACTACAAGCTGGTTAAGGCCCCAATACAGGGGTAGGCACCATTCAGGTCTTTCTTAGGCTAAATACCTTATACCTGCTTGGAATGGATCCTCTTGTTCTATATTATACATCTATCAATAATATTGTAAAAGTTTTAGCAATATATATTTTGCTTGCATTGAATGTGTCATTCTCTTTTTTTGTATGTTTATCAATAATAATGGAAAGGTTTGGCGCAGATAAAAATAAAATTAATTGAAGTTATTGATACAAAGCAATTGATACTTTAAGAGAATATTGTTTAATTTGTACATGCTTGGTGTGTTTGTACAATTTTCAGTATTACATTAAAGCAATTGGAAAATCAAACAAGTTAGTGTCATGTGATTATAAATTCACTAAAGCATTGTTTTGATGATAAATTTTACATTATAATTAAGAATATGTAAATAAGTGTTTTCAATTAATTTTAACAATTCCAGCTGAGTGTTTGAAAACCATTAATTCTTAGCCTTCTAAGCACAAACTGGTCATGTTTATACAATATCATGTATTGAAGATTCAGTTTAGGTTGCTCTTGCTTGTGGCTTTTTCTATGTTAATGTTCTGCACTTTATGTTGCTGAAGTTCTCACTGTATTCTTAAGCATCTTTTGATGTAGAGGATTCATATTGATCAATAAAAATATGCAGCAGGACAAGGGCTAAACAAATTAGTGATCTATTTTATGCTATATGAAAGTGAAAAACCTTTTAAGGAAAGTAGGACAAAAGAAAAAAGTTCATAAAAAAATACTTAAAAGCTTTTAACATGTCGTGAACTGCATATTTAATGATTTAAAATATTTCAGTGAGACATACATTTTAAGTTCGCTTTGAAAATTTGCATAATAAATATCCATAATTAACTAACATTGGTCAATTATTTTCTGTTAATAAGTTTGATTTAAGCTGATTTTGAAACTTTAAGACACAGTTATCTAACCATGGCCTTGGTGCTTACATCATCGCCAATCAATACAGACAGACAGACTTAATTGAATCTTTATTCTACTCAAAGGAAACAATTGATTTATATTCCCTAACTACAGTGGCAATATTTACTGGCACAAAAGTAACTATCTGAAAGTGTTTCTGTTATATATTCTGGCATTGATTTAATACAGAAGAAATAAACCCAAATTGTGCATATGGGAGATAGGCACACAAGCATACTGGAAGAAGAACCTTTGACTTAATTTTTTTGTGATATTTAAAGTAAGTACTTGTGTTTTTATGCTATAAATACTTTTCTAGAAACAATTCTGATCTTTTCAGTGCATTTGAAAGCTAAAACACTAGAATTATAGTTGAACAAATGCAGAAATACTGCCCAACAATGTTACACAAAAGAATTATTCAGTTTTACATTAATTACATATTTTATTAACATTCTGCAAAAATGCCTTGCAAATTTAAATGTGTATGTTGTAAATTGAGTTTTCTTTTTTCATTCTGCTTTTGATAGAATTTAAGAATATTAAATATCTTAGAAAACTTACTGAATTGTTGCTGTGTTCAGTGGACCACACTCAGCAAATATATATATGTGTAGAGCCATGACTGGTCGGCCTGGTGTAAGGATAAAGTGGTTAGCTGTGAACTTAGTTGGATTTTCATAGCATGCTATACACACTGAAGGTAGGACTGAATCTGCTTCCAATGGACAATGTCTCCAGATAACTGGAAAATTCCTGGTGAGGAGATACACCCAACAAACTTGTTTTCAGATCTGCCCTTTCATCAGTAAAGTATAGTGTCGGCTTCAGGTGGTTCTGCTTTAAAGTCAAGACATACTAAGGAGGAATTCTGGTATTGCTCTAAGGAAGAATTCTGGTGTAGCTCTGATAAGGAATTCTGGTATAGCTCTGATAAGGAATTCTGGTTTAGCTCTGAGAATGAATTCTGGTGTAGCTTTACTGAAGAGGAATTCTGGTATAGCTCTGAGGATGAATTCTGGTGTAGCTTTACTGAGGAGGAATTCTGGTGTAGCTCGGAGGAATTCAGTTGTAGTTTTACTGAGGAGGAATTCAGGTGTAGTTTTACTGAAGTGGAATTCTGGTGTAGCTCTGATGAGGAATTCAGGTGTAGTTTTACTGAGGAGGAATTCCGGTAAAGCCCTTACCAAGGAGGAAATCTGGTATGGCCGTATAGAGGAGGCATTCTGGTATAGCTCTTACTTATTAGGAATTTTTGTATAGCCCTTACTGAGGAGGAATTCTAGTATGGCCTTGACAAGGAGGAATTCTGGTATAGCTCTTACTGATAAGTAATTCTGATATAGCTCTTACTGAGAAAGAAGTCTGGTACAGCTCTTACTTAGGAAGAATTCTGATGCAGCCCTTACTGATGAGGAATTCTGGTGCAACCTTACTAAGGAGTAATTCTAGTATGGCTCTTTTTGAGGAGGAATTCTGGTATATCTCTTTCTGAGGAGAAATTCTGGTACATCCCTTTCTGAGTAGAAATTCTGGTACAGCCCTTACTGAGGAGAACTTCTGGTATAACCATTACAGAGGAGAAATATAACCATTACTGAGGAGAAATTCTGGTACAGCCCTTACTGAGGAGGCATTCTGACACAGCCCTTACTTAGGAAGAATTCTAGAATAGCATTACTGAGGAGAAATTCTAGTATAGCCCTTACTGAGGAGAAATTCTGGTAAAGCCATAACTGAGGAAGACTTCTGGTATAGCCCTTACTGAGGAGAAATTCTGGTAATGCCATTACAGAGGAGAAATTCTGGTACAGCCCTTAGTGAGGAGAAATTCTGGTACAGCCCTTACTGAGGAGAAATTCTGGTATAACCATTACTGAGGAGAAATATAACCATTACTGAGGAGAAATATAACCATTACTGAGGAGAAATATAACCATTACTGAGGAGAAATATAACCATTACTGAGGAGAAATATAACCATTACTGAGGAGAAATTCTGGTAATGCCATTACAGAGGAGAAATATAACCATTACTGAGGAGAAATATAACCATTACTGAGGAGAAATATAACCATTACTGAGGAGAAATATAACCCTTACTGAGGAGAAATATAACCATTACTGAGGAGAAATTCTGGTAATGCCATTACAGAGGAGAAATATAACCATTACTGAGGAGAAATATAACCATTACTGAGGAGAAATATAACCATTACTGAGGAGAAATATAACCATTACTGAGGAGAAATATAACCATTACTGAGGAGAAATTCTGGTAATGCCATTACAGAGGAGAAATTCTGGTACAGCCCTTAGTGAGGAGAAATTCTGGTACAGCCCTTACTGAGGAGAAATTCTGGTATAACCATTACTGAGGAGAAATATAACCATTACTGAGGAGAAATATAACCCTTACTGAGGAGAAATTCTGGTATAACCATTACAGAGGAGAAATATAACCATTACTGAGGAAAAATTCTGGTACAGCCCTTACTGAGGAGGCATTCTGACACAGCCCTTACTTAGGAAGAATTCTAGAATAGCATTACTCAGGAGAAATTCTAGTATAGCCCTCACTGAGGAGAAATTCTGGTATAGCCATAACTGAGGAAGACTTCTGGTATAGCCCTTACTGAGGAGAAATTCTGGTAATGCCATTACAGAGGAGAAATATAACCATTACTGAGGAGAAATTCTGGTACAGCCCTTACTGAGGAGGCATTCTGACACAGCCCTTACTTAGGAAGAATTCTAGAATAGCATTACTGAGGAGAAATTCTAGTATAGCCCTTACTGAGGAGAAATTCTGGTATAGCCATAACTGAGGAAGACTTCTGGTATAGCCCTTACTGAGGAGAAATTCTGGTAATGCCATTACAGAGGAGAAATTCTGGTGTAGCCATAACTGAGGAAGACTTCTGGTATAGCCCTTACTGAGGAGAAATTCTGGTATAGCCCTTACTGAGGAGAAATTCTGGAAATGCCATTACAGAGGAGAAATTCTGGTATAACCATTACTGAGAAGAAATTCTGGTATAACTATTACAGAGGAGATATTCTGGTATAACCATTGCAGAGGAGAAATTCTCGTAATGCCATTACAGAGGAGAAATTCTGGTATAACCATTACAGAGGAGAAATTCTGGTGTAACCATTACAGAGCAGAAATTCTGGTATAACCATTACTGAGGAAGAATTCTGGTATAACCATTACTGGGAAGGAATTCTGGTATAACCATTACAGATGAGAAATTCCAGTATAACCCTTTTTAGGCAGAATTTTTGTATAGCTTTTATTTATGAAGAGATCTTGTATAGTCCTCACTGCTTTGTCTTGTGAAGTTCCACTACGTCTAGCCAGAATTAGGTTGGAATAATTTGGCTGTCATGTCAAATTCAAAAAACCCACTGTTATGATGAAGGCAGCACTTTATTGATTGTAATTTACATACCGTAAAAAGGGAATGGTTTATTAATTTTTTGCAATAAAAGACAAAACTACAGAAACTTTATAAAAGCATCTCTTTGTTGACATGGTAAATTAATAATTTGCATTCTATAAATAACAATAAAAAACAACAACTGTGTATTGGGGCAAGGCTATCATCTACATTATTAATCTGATTAATCTTTGCTAAAAATAGAGCTACATATTAGAAAACAATACAATAAAAACCTGGGAAAGGGAACAAAATTGAATCCCAAATGAATAATTAATCTACAAATAGAGCAATTTCAGTCCCAAACCAGTTAAAGACCTATTCATTTTGTGATCCATTTTAAATTGCTATCATCCTCTGTCATACCATGGCAAAATCGGTCTACATGGAAGTTATACATGGACAAGATATATTGCATGTAATGGTCATTTGTTTAGGTAGATTTTTGCTTTCCTGTTGTAGAAGTTGTCTTATAACTGTTACTCTGATTGACAAGGTGCACTTTTGCATTTATGATAAATATGGCGACTGCCATCTATAATCAGCAAAGCATGCCAGAGATAAACAGCCTCAGACTTTTACAGAAAAAATGATCAGAAAAAATAATCCATGTCCAGAATTTTGTCCATAATTAGAAGACCCTGTCTGGCAATAGATCATGTTGAATATTTCCATTAGTTTAAATGGATCCAAAAAATGTGCCCAGGTCCTGAAATTTGTCTAAGATTACAGGACTGCTTGTCTTACAATAAATTGTGTTGAATATTTCTATAAAGCTTTAATCGAAAAAAATTGATCTCTGACAAAATTTATACAATTACAGACTCTGTCTGTGTGGACGTTTACATAGTAGAACAGTGGAGAAAGGTAACAGAGCAGTGTGACCTTACCACTGATGCATTGCAGTTCTGTAAGATCACCCTTAAATGTTACTGTCAGAACTAGGATTTGAACATCTATGGTTATAATATATAACATTATTTTTAAGGTTTTCTGCATTCCCGAAAAGAGATTTTTTACTTCCTTTTTTCCTCTTGTTGAGCTGGATTTTACCTAGTTAAATTGTCTTAATGTATGGCATGCCGTTGTTAGCAATTGTAAACCAGAAACTTTTAAATTTTTCATAAGAGTGGTATTTTCAGAATGATAGATTTTGCAGCCTGTGTCCTACAACAAAAATAACAGATGCCACACCGGCCGCAATAGCTCAGGTGGTAGAGCGTCGGCTTGCGGATCGGGAGGTCATGGGTTCAATCCCTGGCCGGGTCATACCAAAGACTTTATAAAGTTGGTAGTAGTGGCTTCCCTCCTAACGCTCGGGGCTAAGGGGACAGCATTACGCCTGACTCGTCGGTGTCAGTATAATGGACCGGCCAGGTTCAGTCCCTGGGCACCTCATAAGTGCCCCTGTGCTATAATGATAGAAATGTCGCTGCGCAGTATCGGCCAAAATGCCGGCTAATCCCAATCCCAACAGATGCCACTACATTACTACAGATGATATTTTTAGCGCGCTTCCCTATTGTTTGGTCACCAAAAATGTGCAGCAAGCCAGTGAAAAGGAAACAAAAATCTCAGGCTAATAGTGGAAAAGAGAACAGAAAGTTTGGACACTGGTTATTTACAGTTAAGTGCCCTGTTGACTACTTTTGGTCATTTCTATTTGCGTGGACCAGTTTATTCAATGTAACTTAGGTGTTATGTTTGTGAAACTAAGTATTTAAACTAAGGATGTATTATTATAGAAACTGTCAAAATGTTAATAGAGGAAGACATGCCCTACAAAATGCAGACCTGCGCAATGAAGGAGATTTAGCTGTTTCAAACTGAAAAGTGTACAGACATTTAAGACAAAAAACTTGAACAATAATATGACTAAATTACATTAACATAATCACCAATAAGACGAATCTATTGCATTTGGATCCAAGCATATTGATGTCAACGGAAGACTATTCAAACTTAAATCAGAGGCAACAATATTAACTGGAATATTTCAATTTATTATTGAAGAAATAATAAGATTTTTACCTTCACTTGTAAAATATGAAAATGCTAGTTATAATTGTCTTCCTGTTGACCCATCGATATTCAGATTGTACTTTTTTATAAAAGGAGATTTGCACTGTGAACTTTGATCATAAACAGTAAATGAAAATTGTATTTGAAGACCATGAGACCATTTCCTATGTCTAATGCCTTGTATTACAGGAGATTCCGAGTGGCCTCTGGTCCCCTGTCCAGGGCTTTGCCTAGCTGTCCTCATTCCCCAAGCTTAAAATTTCAGATCTCAGGAAATTTTTTACTCCTGCCCATGCAGTCGTTAAAACCATAAGAACATCAAAAGCTGGGGGGTGTTTGAGTAAACTATAGCAAAAAGGATACCAGAAATGTTTCGATGAACATTTATTGATTATTGTTTTTGTGCTGTAAATTATTAATTTGTATTGGAATCATTTTAAGGAATGAATCGGATTTTTGATGTTCATCAGTTGATAAACTGTGTAGGGCTATATAAAGTATCTTGAGGGTCGGAAGAAGGCATAACACAGTTCATCATCCGATGAACCACAATTCATCTATGGTTCGTCATCTGATTAATGTTAAAAATCAGCGATTCATTCAGTACATTAACATTATATTTAAAGTAAGTTAGAATTGATTATTTTAAAAAAATGCATAATTACAACCTCCTTTATTTTACCTTTATAAGACATACCCTGCAACTTTTTAAAGATCAAACAAAGAGCTTGCGCAATAAAATTCTTTGTATTTAAGTCATGACCACAAAGTCAAAAAGCAAAATTACAAGAAAGTAATTCCTCATTCATAGTTCTTTAAATGTCACTGTTACAGATTTTTAAAAAGAATAAGTGTTAGAAACCCCAGTTATATGTAATGTGTATGCAAATGAAAAAATAAAACTTTGACATTTTAAAAAAAAACACGTCTGCTGTATGACCTAATTTTGAGTTCATGTTTACTTTCTACTTTCATCCATGAAAATGGTCCATAGTAACAAGATGCGCCCACCTAGCCAATCAGCAATCAGGAATGCAAATGCTTATAGTCTCCCTCACCCTTGGTTCATAAAGAAATGAATGTTATTTTGTCTGTATAGTACATTGCAATCAGAAATGTAAATTGTGCTCTTTAATTAGACAGAAATGGCAAGTAGAATTCTTATGTCTAAAGAACTAGTGATAGTGTCCCAGAACTAGTGATAGTGTGCCAGAACTAGTGATAGCGTCCATGGAATGATGTCATAACAACCATTTGAAAGAAAATGCTGGACATTTCCGAACCAAATTATTTAACATTGTTACAAAATAGTTTAAAGACATCTAAAATTTCTTTAAAGACATCTAAAATCAACATGAAAGATTCTAACTTTGTTTTTTATTAATATTGAACACATTACTCTTCAGAGTGAAAAGATTATAGTGCCAATATGTGGACCTGTTAACATAATAAAGTACCATCAGAGATTTGTTAAGCTAGCTTGTATTGGTGGTCCAACATGGGCCAAGTCAAGCAGTTTTGAGTCCATTCAAACAGTGCATTGAGAAGGTGTAAACATGAATATATTTAATATATCATTATTTATACAACTTAATAATCCTAATATGGGAACTCTTTATTTACATATACCGTATTCACTCACGTAAAGGTCGCACCCATGTAATTGCCGCACCCCCAAAATGACCGCAAAATTTTAGGAAAAAATCCTAATTCAATGTAAAGACCGCACAGTTTATACAGTGGAGCTCCGCTATATCGCATGTCACCGTCATCTCTAGGGGCCCTGTGAACAGGTGAGAATTACTTGTCAATTAGTGGCTCTGAGTGATGAGAATAACGTGTCAAATAGTGACAATTAACAGTAACAGGTGATGTACAGACTTGTACCAATGATTGTGATTCTTAGTAACGTTTGAATGGACCTTGAACTTTAAATCATTTTATTTTCATAGAAATATAATAAAAACAAAATTACGTATAAATTTAAAATATTTCCATATACATGTAATTTCACAAACTTGTTTTAAAAAACCCTTAGTTCATATATGCACATTTTGCTTAAATCAACCGTCCTGTTAATTTCATATGGAGGTTTCGTTTTATTGACAGGATGTATGGAGTTTAACATCGATATTTTCTGTCTATGAAATGCAACTTCAAAGAGATTGTCGGCTCGTATCAAAGCTGTGTTGTTTTATCAGCTCTGCTATGAAATCCGTTGATCTGCATGGTTGTGTGCACGTGACATTTTAGCTTGGTGAAATTGTTTGATGATGCAAACATTCAGAAATATGATAAAAAGAGATAAAACTAGGAAGTAATTTATTAATTATGGAATATGTTCACGTTGGTTAGTGATTAATATTATACTGCATTTTTAAACAAAATGTTTGAACTAAGTTAGATGGCCTCCGGAAAAGCATAGAACGGCGCTATCTCGTTCATATCATCCATCAGCCTCCTTTTTAGAGAGCTCATCTAGTTATATCACGAAGTAAATGCATGGCGTCCAAAAAATCAGCAGAATTGTTCAAGAAAAAATGTCCCAAGGCCTTACACCTATAGAATGGCCGCACCCCCAACTCCTTAACGATAAAATCAGGTAAAAAAGTGCGGCGATTACATGAGTGAATACGGTATGTATTAGTTTTTCACCTCTAAGATCAATTTTATTTACATGTTTAACTTGTGTATAAGATCAGGTCATGCAGTCATTGGGTTACTTCAAATGTCATCTCTCTATCTGCTTAGAGCCCGTTCATCTGCCTTGAGCAAACAGTGTATGTCCACTATAGCAATAAGTGTAGGTCCACTGTAGTAAATAGTGAAGATCCTCTTCAGCAATAAGTGTAGGTTCACTATAGCAATAAGTTTAGGTCCACTTCAGCAATAGTGTAGATCCACTGGAGAAAATAGTGTAGATCCACTTAAGCAACAAGTGTAGGCCCACTGGATCAAATTGTGTAGGTCCACTAGAGCAAATAGTGTAGGTCCACTATAGCAATAAGTGAAGGTCCTCTGGATCAAATTGTGTAGGTCCACTATAGCAATAAGTATAGATCCACTATAGCAAATAGTGTAGTCCACTGTAGCAAACAGTGTAGGTCTACTATAGCAATAAACGTAGGTCCATTGGAGCAAACAGTGTAGGTCTACTATAGCAATAAGTGTTGGTCCACTGGAGCAAACAGTATAGGTCTACTATAGCAATAAGTGTAGGTCTACTGGAGAAAACAGTGTAGGTCCACATGAGCTAATAGTGTAGTCCACTATAGCAATAAGTGTAGGTCCACTATAGCAATAAGTGTATGTCCACTGGATCAAATAGTGTAGGCCCACTGTAGCAAAAAGTGTACATCCACTTGAGCAAATAGTGTAAGCCCACTGGGGCAAAAAGTGTAGATCCACTTTAGCATTGACTGTATGTCGACTGGAACAAACAGTATAGATCAACTTAAGCAAAAAGTGTATGACCACTGGAGCAAACAGTGTAGATCCACTGGAGCAAACAGTGTAGATCCACTGGAGTAAATAGTGTAGATCCACTGGAGCAAACAGTGTGGGCCCACTGGAGCAAACAGTATAGGCCTACTGGGGCAAAAAATGTAGATCCACTTTAGCATTGAGTGTAGGTCGACTGGAGCAAACAGTGTAGATCCACTTAAGCAAACAGTGTTTGACCACTGGAGCAATTAGTGTAATTCCACTGGAGCAAACAGTATAGGTCTACTGTAGCAAACAGTATAGGTTCACTGGAGCAAATAATGTAGGTCCACTGGAACAGGTAGTGTAGATCCAGACACAACAACTCTGAGAAGCTACTCTGCTCAGGATCTGCACTTTTTAGTGTCACTTCTCTAGCTACATATAAGTGAACTTTACCTGGTGTTGTTCAATGAAATTAAAACTTGCTATGGGTTCTTTATTTCTTTTTAATGTTGAGAATGATAAATAAGAACAAAAAAAGAAAATTATATTAAGAAGTTGAAGGCAAAACATCTATCTGATGCATGCATAATTAATCGTAGTCGTGACCGAATCTGTAAAACTTATCCAGAAATAGATATGCTCCATTTTCATCATACACATTTTGAGTGTGTTTTTTTTTGTAAACAAGAAAGTAAAGTGTATACTGTTATGGCTGTAAACCTCATTGATGTGAACTTTTTTTTTAGCTGCTCTCATATAAGAAATGTTGACTATTAATATAAGATGACATACAAGAAGTAATTAGAACAGCTAATCTGATGAAACAGATGAATGCATATTTAACGTCACTGCATTCATAACAACCATCTAAAACTAGACTTTAAAGCCATTCAAGTTTAAATTAATATTAAATATATATCCCACCCCCCACCGCTCCGGCTTGGCTAGTTTAGCAATCTATTATGGGGACTAGTAAAACCTGGATCCTACAATGACAGGAAGAAGGGTGGTGACGTCAATGCTGGCCTGTAATTCTAGTTCCCGACTTACAATGATGGGTCGTAACATGAGTTGACATTTATAAGGTTTAATTGTTTACATGTAAGCCATCATACGCTCCAAGGCAGCTGAGTCTTTTGGGGTCCTTCTTACATTGTAATTGTTTTATGACTATAGCTTATTGATTTGAAACACTGGTGGGTAGGCTGTCTTAGTGGAGATCAAAGTCACATGAACCCTAAAATGTCTTCATTTAGAACTAATAAACTTTTCAAATAAATTCTCATGTATTTGCTGACAGTTCATTTGAAGATAACCTGAAATATTCAGGAGCTTAGGAAGCAGACAGTGCAGATCACAAGTTAATTTCAAATGAACATGAAGGTAATTTTGGATATTGATTGAGACTTGGAGGCAAATGGTGCAGATCCTGATCAGTGAGCTCAAATAGTGGCCTGATTGCTATATCTCCTAACTCCAGTTTTACTTAAGGGCAGATAACCTTTGTTGTAATATATTTCTATGCAGTGTTGCCTCCCTTGTACATATGATAAAATGCATTGATCAGGCACACACATTTAGTGAGTAAAGTATGTAGTGTATATGAGAAGGCGGGTCTGCTGTGAAATCTGTGTAGGATAATCAATATACAGGCTCTGATAGCTGCAGTTTACTCACAGCCTGCTAAGCACAAATTGATCAAGGCAAATAGTGTAGAACCACTTCCTGCTGGGATCTGGCTGGTCAAGATCTGCACCATTTCCTCAAAGTTCCTTAGGCAAAGGATTTTTTATTACCTTCATATTTAGTTGAGAAAATTTGTTATAATTTTGTATTTGTTGTTATGAAATGCAGCAGGATAAGTTCCAAGGCAGCATATATGTTCACCTTTATTGGGCATAGAGTTAATTCAAAACCTACTTGGCATGAATTGATTTGGCCAAGGCAAAAACATGTAGATACTGATGTCACAACTTATCTTGCAGCATTCAGTAAATACTGATATTTAAAAGCTTAGTTTTTAGTCAAAACTACTTAAAAACGAAACCAGTAGTAATTCAGACACTCAGAAACAAATTGTGCAGATCCTGATCAGACAGCTCAGCTGAAGCTGGCCAATCTGGATCTACACTCTTTGCCTAAGCCCATTCAATTCCTGCTCGAAGGCTTAAAGTTGAGAGGTTTGTCTAGTCTTGTTTTGCTCACCATGACGGCAAAGAAGCGGAGAAAGTCATTGATTCGTGGCAGTATTATATCCTTCAAATAAATGCAGACAAGAAAGAGTTAATGCTGTGCATCACTTGTCAGAAAAAAGAAAATTGTCAGAAAATTTAGCGAATTTAGGTAAGTAGCATTAAAATTACTTTACTTCTCAAGCTTTTTATTGCACCTTGAAATTTTTTTAGGTGAAGTGGGGGATTGGATAGGGGCATATAGTAACTGCTTTGTGCATTCATCTATCTGTCCATCTATCTGTCTGTCTATCCATCCCATTTTTGTCTGGGTAATATCTTGGTGACCACTGGTTTGATTTCAATATTGTTGACACATTCCGTTTCGATGATAATTTTGCAGAGTTACTTCCCTTTTTAATTGCTATATAATATGATTTAGGACCATTTGTTTCCTGGCTATTTCTCAGAAAGCACCAGTTGGAATTCAATGAAAACTTTATGGGAAGTTTTAACAAGTGCAGATGTGCATATTGTTGGCATATTTTTTTTTCCACAGAGTTATTGGCCTTTCAATTTTCTAAATAGTGTCCAAGCATCTTGCAACATTCTTTTAAAAAAGCGCTTTCCTCTGAAACTACTGGCACAAATTTAACCAAACTTTCTTAAAAGCTTCAGTAGGCAGGTGGGAAAAAAAGTTGTTCAAAGACATTTGATCGTCAAAAAAACATGGCCACTAGGAGCGTGGCCATTTTCCATATATGGCTATTCAATGAATTATAACCCCTCTTGGAGGTTGTTTTTTTTTTCATGACTTTTTCAATTTTGGTAATAAATACCCCCTTAGCGTTATATACCCCACGACATATTTGCCAAAAACTTGCATGTCAGGAAGACACATCCTTAGGTCAGACATGTATCAGTTGCATTCTTGTATCACAATAGGTCAAATTGACCTATGTTATGTAACACCAATTCATGGATCAATTGATAATCCTCCTTGCTTTGTTGTACAACAACAACACACACTTTGTTGGTCAGGTATGTGTGGTAAATTTTGATCTATTTATAAGTGTTACTCTGGTAGATTAGTATGGGGTGACAGAGTGTGACATTTTGATGTTGCTGTGCTTAAATTTAATTGAATGCTTGTATGCCTTTTTCAGATATGTGCTGTTAAATCTTAAATATTCAGGGTTTTTTTTTTGTGCCATATTTAAATGGCGTTTGAATAAATAATTTATTATCAGTACCACATGTTCACTTCCCTAACCTCCTCAATTTATTTTTTATAACAATTCACAAAATTTACAATATTCATTAGCACTCATATTTTTAACTATTAACTTTTGAGGTCTTGCATAATGCCTCTCTTATATACTTACCTTAAAAGAAATAAAATGAAGCATCGCAAGCTCACATATGTTGTTAATGCATCTAATAATATTAAAATGGTCACTCCTCGCTATTCACTGTACATTTGCTAACGACCACCCAAAGTGATGAGGTATATTCCAAAAAATACGGTAAATAGAAAACCCTATAAAATCTTCTTGTCCGTAACTGCAATAGCAAGAGCCTTGATATTTGGTATACATGTTCCTTGGGGGGCTCTGTATTAAGACTTTAAAGAATTTTGATTGGTCTAAAAATACATGGCCACCAGGGATGTGGCCATTTTCCTTATCTGGCTATGTAGTAAAAAAAGATGATGAAACTGATTGTGACATGTATTACAATTTTTTTTCTGTATCCTTGTTTACAAGAAAGCAGTGATTTTCTTATTTTAGATGTATATCTTTATCATTATAAACATCAGATAATGTATTTTGTGGCAGTTTCAGTGCAATGTCTTAAAATATGCATCCCTAGATGTCACTGATGAATAAATTGACTAAATCATGACACTGTTTATTTTCCTTCTTCAAAATTGTGTGACGTAAACCAGAAACTTGTATTTGAACTCACTGAATATAAAACATGCATGACAACAAATTTAACCCAAGTATCTAGCCAAGTATCAGACACTGGGGTATGTAAGTCCTTGCGTCAGTGTCTGTAAGCATACTGTCATCTGGTTACTGTAACCCTTATGTTAATGACCAAAATAATACTCAGTCACCTTCATAATTTGAACAGTTGCCTTGACATATTGCTACAGACTCTGCAGCAAAAAGTGTTGGTCCTAATCAGTCATGTGGCCTATCTGCAGCTGCACATTTTTCATTTAAGTTTGTGCAGTATGTTCTTTGCAGGTTAAGAGTGAATGAGATTCTCATCGGTTTCTGATCCTGTCTGTATCAGATATCAAGGAAGATTGTGTGTTTAATGTACCTGCTATTAAAGATCCTGTCTCAGTATCATATTTTAAAGGTTTCCCAAGCTCACAAAATGAGCAGACAGGCTTCTTTCTTCTTTTTTTTTTTCCTAAAAAATGAAATAAACTCAAATCTATTGAACAAGAACATTCTTCTTTTATAAATAACTGAGAGTAAGACAGATAATGCAGAGTAAGAACCAGGGCTCAAGAATTTGAGGCTAGCACTTACCACTCAACGATCTGGACAGATGTTAATAAATTCCCCCATTTATAAAATAAAGTTTGTCAATCTTGATTTCTTCAACAATGTCTGTTGAAAGAGATGCACTACTAATGCAGTAGAATTCATTGTGACAAAGATATAAAAACGGTGTGAAAACAATTATAAGGTGGTTAAATCATGCATCAGGTATATAGGTGAACTTGTTGCAGCAGTTATTAGTGGTAAAGTTTTCTCTCAATGTTCATTTATGTTGACCTGAACCAACTGCCTGACATGTCCTCTAGAGCTAGTCCAACTGATAGCTCTCTGGGACAAATATGAATACCATATTACATTTATGTTGACCTGAACCAACTGCCTGACATGTCCTCTAGAGCTTGTCCAACTGATAGCTCTCTGGGACAAATATGAATACCATATTACATTTATGTTGACCTGAACCAACTGCCTGACATGTCCTCTAGAGCTAGTCCAACTGATAGCTCTCTGGGACAAATATGAATACCATATTACATTTATGTTGACCTGAACCAACTGCCTGACATGTCCTCTAGAGCTTGTCCAACTGATAGCTCTCTGGGACAAATATAAATACCATATTACATTTATGTTGACCTGAACCAACTGCCTGACATGTCCTCTAGAGCTTGTCCAACTGATAGCTCTCTGGGACAAATATGAATACCATATTACATTTATGTTGACCTGAACCAACTGCCTGACATGTCCTCTAGAGCTTGTCCAACTGATAGCTCTCTGGGACAAATATGAATACCATATTACATTTATGTTGACCTGAACCAACTACCTGACATGTCCTCTAGAGCTTGTCCAACTGATAGCTCTCTGGGACAAATATGAATACCATATTACATTTATGTTGACCTGAACCAACTGCCTGACATGTCCTCTAGAGCTTGTCCAACTGATAGCTCTCTGGGACAAATATGAATACCATATTACATTTATGTTGACCTGAACCAACTGCCTGACATGTCCTCTAGAGCTAGTCCAACTGATAGCTCTCTGGGACAAATATGAATACCATATTACATTTATGTTGACCTGAACCAACTGCCTGACATGTCCTCTAGAGCTTGTCCAACTGATAGCTCTCTGGGACAAATATAAATACCATATTACATTTATGTTGACCTGAACCAACTGCCTGACATGTCCTCTAGAGCTTGTCCAACTGATAGCTCTCTGGGACAAATATGAATACCATATTACATTTATGTTGACCTGAACCAACTGCCTGACATGTCCTCTAGAGCTTGTCCAACTGATAGCTCTCTGGGACAAATATGAATACCATATTACATTTATGTTGACCTGAACCAACTACCTGACATGTCCTCTAGAGCTTGTCCAACTGATAGCTCTCTGGGACAAATATGAATACCATATTACATTTATGTTGACCTGAACCAACTGCCTGACATGTCCTCTAGAGCTTGTCCAACTGATAGCTCTCTGGGACAAATATAAATACCATATTACATTTATGTTGACCTGAACCAACTGCCTGACATGTCCTCTAGAGCTTGTCCAACTGATAGCTCTCTGGGACAAATATGAATACCATATTACATTTATGTTGACCTGAACCAACTACCTGACATGTCCTCTAGAGCTTGTCCAACTGATAGCTCTCTGGGACAAATATGAATACCATATTACATTTATGTTGACCTGAACCAACTGCCTGACATGTCCTCTAGAGCTTGTCCAACTGATAGCTCTCTGGGACAAATATGAATACCATATTACATTTATGTTGACCTGAACCAACTACCTGACATGTCCTCTAGAGCTTGTCCAACTGATAGCTCTCTGGGACAAATATGAATACCATATTACATTTATGTTGACCTGAACCAACTGCCTGACATGTCCTCTAGAGCTTGTCCAACTGATAGCTCTCTGGGACAAATATAAATACCATATTACATTTACGTTGACCTGAACCAACTACCTGACATGTCCTCTAGAGCTTGTCCAACTGATAGCTCTCTGGGACAAATATGAATACCATATTACATTTATGTTGACCTGAACCAACTGCCTGACATGTCCTCTAGAGCTTGTCCAACTGATAGCTCTCTGGGACAAATATGAATACCATATTACATTTATGTTGACCTGAACCAACTACCTGACATGTCCTCTAGAGCTAGTCCAACTGATAGCTCTCTGGGACAAATATGAATACCATATTACATTTATGTTGACCTGAACCAACTACCTGACATGTCCTCTAGAGCTTGTCCAACTGATAGCTCTCTGGGACAAATATGAATACCATATTACATTTATGTTGACCTGAACCAACTACCTGACATGTCCTCTAGAGCTTGTCCAACTGATAGCTCTCTGGGACAAATATGAATACCATATTACATTTATGTTGACCTGAACTAACTGCCTGACATGTCCTCTAGAGCTTGTCCAACTGATAGCTCTCTGGGACAAATATGAATACCATATTACATTTATGTTGACCTGAACCAACTACCTGACATGTCCTCTAGAGCTAGTCCAACTGATAGCTCTCTGGGACAAATATGAATACCATATTACATTTATGTTGACCTGAACCAACTACCTGACATGTCCTCTAGAGCTTGTCCAACTGATAGCTCTCTGGGACAAATATAAATACCATATTACATTTATGTTGACCTGAACCAACTGCCTGACATGTCCTCTAGAGCTAGTCCAACTGATAGCTCTCTGGGACAAATATAAATACCATATTACATTTATGTTGACCTGAACCAACTACCTGACATGTCCTCTAGAGCTTGTCCAACTGATAGCTCTCTGGGACAAATATAAATACCATATTACATTTATGTTGACCTGAACCAACTACCTGACATGTCCTCTAGAGCTTGTCCAACTGATAGCTCTCTGGGACAAATATGAATACCATATTACATTTATGTTGACCTGAACCAACTGCCTGACATGTCCTCTAGAGCTTGTCCAACTGATAGCTCTCTGGGACAAATATGAATACCATATTACATTTATGTTGACCTGAACCAACTACCTGACATGTCCTCTAGAGCTTGTCCAACTGATAGCTCTCTGGGACAAATATAAATACCATATTACATTTATGTTGACCTGAACCAACTACCTGACATGTCCTCTAGAGCTTGTCCAACTGATAGCTCTCTGGGACAAATATAAATACCATATTACATTTATGTTGACCTGAACCAACTACCTGACATGTCCTCTAGAGCTTGTCCAACTGATAGCTCTCTGGGACAAATATGAATACCATATTACATTTATGTTGACCTGAACCAACTGCCTGACATGTCCTCTAGAGCTTGTCCAACTGATAGCTCTCTGGGACAAATATGAATACCATATTACATTTATGTTGACCTGAACCAACTACCTGACATGTCCTCTAGAGCTTGTCCAACTGATAGCTCTCTGGGACAAATATAAATACCATATTACATTTATGTTGACCTGAACCAACTACCTGACATGTCCTCTAGAGCTAGTCCAACTGATAGCTCTCTGGGACAAATATAAATACCATATTACATTTATGTTGACCTGAACCAACTACCTGACATGTCCTCTAGAGCTAGTCCAACTGATAGCTCTCTGGGACAAATATGAATACCATATTACATTTATGTTGACCTGAACCAACTGCCTGACATGTCCTCTAGAGCTTGTCCAGCTGATAGCTCTCTGGGACAAATATGAATACCATATTACATTTATGTTGACCTGAACCAACTACCTGACATGTCCTCTAGAGCTTGTCCAACTGATAGCTCTCTGGGACAAATATGAATACCATATTACATTTATGTTGACCTGAACCAACTACCTGACATGTCCTCTAGAGCTTGTCCAACTGATAGCTCTCTGGGACAAATATAAATACCATATTACATTTATGTTGACCTGAACCAACTGCCTGACATGTCCTCTAGAGCTTGTCCAACTGATAGCTCTCTGGGACAAATATGAATACCATATTACATTTACGTTGACCTGAACCTACTGCCTGACATGTCCTCTAGAGCTAGTCCAACTGATAGCTCTCTGGGACAAATATGAATACCATATTACATTTATGTTGACCTGAACCAACTACCTGACATGTCCTCTAGAGCTAGTCCAACTGATAGCTCTCTGGGACAAATATGAATACCATATTTAAAAGTAGAATTAAGAGTATAATATTAATAATAACAATAATACTAATAGTAACAATAAAACAATGGTAATAAAAAACATTTACTGCATTATTATAGATAAAAACTATATTTGTTAGTGAATAATTTCTACTTGCTTAATAGGGAGTTAAATATATGGACTAGCAAAACATTTGGTGCTGCTTTTTGCATGTTATTTTTTTATTTTGTTAAATATAAACTTTTAACATTGTAGTTAACCTGTCATACTTACTTTTATATAAGTTTAATGTGGCCATCTTTTCATAACTGGATTCATTGTTAAAAATTGTGCCTATTTTTGGACCTATCAAACAGGACCTTAAACCAGGACCGTGACAAAAATATTGTCATCCAGAAGTAATGGAGTATCAATTACAACTTTGTTTACATCACGTCCTCTAGAGCTTGTCCAACTGATAGCTCTCTGGGACAAATATGAATACCATATTACATTTATGTTGACCTGAACCAACTACCTGACATGTCCTCTAGAGCTTGTCCAACTGATAGCTCTCTGGGACAAATATAAATACCATATTACATTTATGTTGACCTGAACCAACTGCCTGACATGTCCTCTAGAGCTTGTCCAACTGATAGCTCTCTGGGACAAATATAAATACCATATTACATTTATGTTGACCTGAACCAACTGCCTGACATGTCCTCTAGAGCTTGTCCAACTGATAGCTCTCTGGGACAAATATGAATACCATATTACATTTATGTTGACCTGAACCAACTACCTGACATGTCCTCTAGAGCTTGTCCAACTGATAGCTCTCTGGGACAAATATGAATACCATATTACATTTATGTTGACCTGAACCAACTGCCTGACATGTCCTCTAGAGCTTGTCCAACTGATAGCTCTCTGGGACAAATATGAATACCATATTACATTTATGTTGACCTGAACCAACTGCCTGACATGTCCTCTAGAGCTTGTCCAACTGATAGCTCTCTGGGACAAATATGAATACCATATTACATTTATGTTGACCTGAACCAACTGCCTGACATGTCCTCTAGAGCTAGTTCAACTGATAGCTCTCTGGGACAAATATGAATACCATATTACATTTACGTTGACCTGAACCAACTGCCTGACATGTCCTCTAGAGCTTGTCTAACTGATCTCTGGGACAAATATGAATACCATATTACATTTATGTTGACCTGAACCAACTGCCTGACATGTCCTCTAGAGCTTGTCCAACTGATAGCTCTCTGGGACAAATATGAATACCATATTACATTTATGTTGACCTGAACCAACTGCCTGACATGTCCTCTAGAGCTTGTCCAACTGATAGCTCTCTGGGACAAATATGAATACCATATTACATTTATGTTGACCTGAACCAACTGCCTGACATGTCCTCTAGAGCTTGTCCAACTGATAGCTCTCTGGGACAAATATGAATACCATATTACATTTATGTTGACCTGAACCAACTGCCTGACATGTCCTCTAGAGCTAGTCCAACTGATAGCTCTCTGGGACAAATATGAATACCATATTACATTTACGTTGACCTGAACCTACTGCCTGACATGTCCTCTAGAGCTAGTCCAACTGATAGCTCTCTGGGACAAATATGAATACCATATTACATTTATGTTGACCTGAACCAACTACCTGACATGTCCTCTAGAGCTAGTCCAACTGATAGCTCTCTGGGACAAATATGAATACCATATTTAAAAGTAGAATTAAGGGTATAATATTAATAATAACAATAATACTAATAGTAACAATAAAACAATGGTAATAAAAAACATTTACTGCATTATTATAGATAAAAACTATATTTGTTAGTGAATAATTTCTACTTGCTTAATAGGGAGTTAAATATATGGACTAGCAAAACATTTGGTGCTGCTTTTTGCATGTTATTTTTTTATTTTGTTAAATATAAACTTTTAACATTGTAGTTAACCTGTCATACTTACTTTTATATAAGTTTAATGTGGCCATCTTTTCATAACTGGATTCATTGTTAAAAATTGTGCCTATTTTTGGACCTATCAAACAGGACCTTAAACCAGGACCGTGACAAAAATATTGTCATCCAGAAGTAATGGAGTATCAATTACAACTTTGTTTACATCACGTTTACAGTATCACGCTGAAATTTTAAAATAACTGATATTTTGTCACGTATACACAGAGGACCTTTTTGCTAGTCAATTTTATGTAAAAAAGAACTACCTGTAGTTATAAGATATGGAAAGGATTTAGGGTAAAAATGAACACATGAAAATTTCAACATGGTAGCTTACTTGTGCATGATTGATGCTTTCCGATTAAATGATTTTTATATAATTTTAACTGCAATTTTATGTTTCTATTATCTTATTTTATTAGAATTATTATTTAAGAATATAAAAACACTATCCTTTTTGGAAATATAAAGAAATCAGTTTCTGTTCTTGTTGTTTTTATTTATGCTGACATCTGACGTTAAATATTTGGGCAGTAGAACTCCAGTTTAAAAATTACAAGATAATTACAAGATACATTATCTTGTTATATTAGCAGCATATTGAATACTGAATACAATATTTAGTTTTACAATTATAAATTCAAACACAAGAACAAAGATAATATTGTCATAATGAAACAAAACATCAAATTACTGTTTTAACAGTAATTAAAAAAAATGTAAATATATAGAATTGCATTTTAATTGGGTAAATTGGTGAAATGGAAATTGTCTCCCTTGTAAGTTAATATCTGAGGAATTCCAAACAGTAGGTAGGTCTTTTCAGTTGGAATTCTTGGACTTTATCGCATGGTCCATAGTAGGTATTGCAATTACAAGCAGTGGAATTTCTTATTTTTGAATTAGTATTAGCTTAAAATTCATTTAAATACTTACAAACATATTTTATTGAAAAAAAAGGGAGTATTTTTTATGATTGTTTACTTGGGTATCAGAAGAAAAGCAGAAAACTCAACATACACTCCATAGAGCACAAGCATAAAAACAAATTAAAGGACCTACTTGCATGTAGGATTATTCAGGGGAGACTATACATTAATGTCTCTCATTTACATGACATCGACTGACATTAAAATGTACATGATGTATAAGGAAATACTATGTTGAAATTTGAAACAACATGTTTTTTACCCTAAATCCCTTCCATATAAGACAGCTGTATCTTTGTGGTTTGCATCCACCATAGGGGAACGATGCACTTCATTGGAGGTTAATATGTTGACATTAATTTTGCACAACCCTCTTACTGTCCTTATAATCCCATTTAACACTTGTTCAAGTTAAGCTGTTTCATATACAATGCACAGACAGAATTATTATGGTCAGGTCTGGCTACTGTTTGTTAACGAAGAAACAATATAAATATCAGGGCAGAACTGTTGTCCCCCATGGGCCAGCAAGAAGATCACCTTACACATTTATTTTTTTTATCTCAAGTAGGTCACAAACCCATTTGCTGAGTTGCTTGGATGGTATATTTATCTTGTAACAATATTTGAAACCCTCAAGTTATTTACACCCTCGGCTAGTTACATTCTAGCTGTAACTCTGATGCACTGGTGTGTCTAGTTTATCAATTGAATACTTAATGAGTAGAAAAATCTGTTAGCAGTTGAGCTTTAGGCCTTTAGATACTGTACTTTGAAAGGATATAAAATGGAGACATTTTTATTGTCATTTTATCTTCCAGATTTTCATGTTTGTGTATGTTGTCTCTAGTAAGTTATGGAAATGTGGGGATATACTGCATTCTTTTTGTATATTTCTTTTTAATGGTAGTAATAATGTCCTGGTATTCTGAGTTGCCTTATTATATTTTATATATTAGTTTATAATATTTAAATTACAGTCCAGAAATGTGTGTGTAGTGCTTTATTTGACTGTGTTGCTTGCATTCTCTTATAAGAAAGCTACATTTCAGAGGCATAAAGGTTTGACCCTGCATGAGACTTACTACTTGCAGGTAGGCTTCATGCTGTGGAAAAAGGTAGTGGGAAAATGGGAACAAATATTTATGTTTAAGAGGACCAGATTCTCATTTGTGTCCAGTCATGCCTTGAGTGTTAACATTGACTTTAGAAGAAATAACAAACTGGTAGTTAATTATTAGCATACCTTTAATTGCTTACAGGCTTAAATTTACACCCCAAAGCATGCTTTCAGTACCTTGATTCTATTAGTAATGGTTTGGTTTAAGATACATTTGACACAGTATGGTCATACTATTTCTATTTCTTTGTTTATATGAAAAGTACCTATTCTATTTTTCAGGAGGATTTGTCTCAGTGGCCATTTATTTTTATATCCAGGTACGTGCCATACTATATTTTTTATTCAAATCTGTTTATTGTAGATTGCATTCATTTGACATTAAGTTGATTTCTTCCTTTTTTTAAGTTGAAAACTGGTTTATGGTATAAAGTCCTACTTGGTTGTTTTCGTCGTGACATCATCAGTAATGTTTGTCTAACCTAATATGCCAACATCATATTAAGTCTTGGGACAGTAACAAGCAACATCACCATCAAATAGCATCAGTAGCTGCTGCATAAACTGAAGCTGTGATTGCAGCAACAGCAGTAGCTGTTAAACAATTATTAATTGTAACTGCAGCAGCAAAAGCTTTAGAACCTCCCAAGTAGTAGTTTTGACAAAAGCTGCAGCATCAATAGTTACTGTATCAGGTAGCTGCATTCAGGGGAGAGGTTATTTGACAAACAATGGCCATTGACAAGCAGTTAGACACTATGAGATGAGGGCTTGATTTTGTACTTTGGTAAGGAATCAATTATCCGGTGCCAGTAAATAGCAGTCTGTCAGTCTGCACACAATAATCTGGGTCTGCCTCCAACAATAAGGACTTCAATACTGCTACAAACTTTCAATGCACAATCACAACCCAGAACATAACTTATCTGTGGTTTCCCTGATAGCAAGAAATTCTTCCAAAGGACAAATGTCGAGGGATGCATTTAGTGAGAGGGCCATGTCCACCCTCGTCAAAATTTGGGGCAAATGTCTGGGAGACGCTATGTCTTTTACCCAGAAGATAGTTTTCAAGGTTTAAATCTGGCCTTGAATACCCGCCTATTTAACTTTTCAAAAAGTTCGCGAATTTATCATTTTAGACACTTTTAGACATTTCGCGTAAGTAAATGTTCGCGAGAAACCAATTCTAGGGGTGGTCGTAATATTAACACGTTCGTAAAAATCACCAACTGACTAGAGATCACTGCTTAAGAAATATATACACGTCCTAAATATCGCCCGAGGGCAAGAGATCGTAGGCCAATTATGTCAAGCAATACCTGTAAAATATACCTGTAATTGGTTTTGTATACACAACCGGTCTTATATCCGTGAAAAGTTGTCACAGCTACCGCATCAGTTGTCAGTTTTTAATACTTGTAGCAAACTCCTGATCACTTAACTGATAATACTATAATTATTCACACCTTTAACAATAGGTCACCTTTTTGCATGTTGCAGGTGTGATCAGACGGCGATTGCTATATTCGATGTATTCAAGGCTGATTCTTGACTGTGCAATAATTCCCATGTGCATATACACGTATTTTGAATAACACACAGCATATAAAACATGTCATGGTTGGTGAATAGTACGGTAGCTATTGACAGAACACCGTTTGGCTTGGTAAAAAAATTTCGCTGTCGAAAATGTTCGCGAATATAGGTCGTTCGCGAAAAACGCGAAATTTATCACCACGCGAACTTTACCTGTTATACAGTAACATCTTGTATCATCAAGGAAATCCTAACTCCACACAAAGTAAAAAAACACCAAATAAATAGCCAGACTGTTTTGAGAAGCCAAAATCTTAAAAGAAAGTTTAACAATACTGATAATTTATTAACAACAGTGATTGGCTTCTATGGATATGGCTCTGCTGGCTCCTTAAATATGATCCACAGAAACATTTCTGGCAGATTAAATGATTAAGTGTTACCAAGCTAACACAAAGGTGTGACAACCAAAGCATCTGTAAATGTCTGGATAGTAGATGTTTACCTGAGACAATGTAAACTTAATAAATATTGGCACTTGCTCATCCAAAACATTGCCAATAAATAAACATTGTCTTACCAGTTAGGTTGTGAAATATAAGTCTGGAAAGCTGTCAAAGAATTTTACTACAAACTAGGATTGTCATGATATGCTTGAAGTGTGCCTTGATCTATTGTGATACATATAAAGCATTTGTTTTACATAACATGATCTCTTGTGATATATATTTAGTGCGTATTGTAATGCCACAATAGATAAGGAGCGTACTGTAATACATACCAAGGCTTTTTTTCAGCCGATTTTATAGCCGATATTCGGTTATGTTCCCAATGGCAAAACATATACTTTTTTCCCAATCAGAGAAGAAAAATTCCCAATCGAAAAAAAAATCCGACGAAAAATAACGCAATCCGCGGTAGTTACAAACTTTTTAAGTACAAAAATTAAATTAATTCATTCGAAAAGGTTCTTTTTTATTTGTTGAATCGTTAAACGATCCCTGTTTCCGAAAGCTTATTGATTTTGTGTAGAAAACATGAGCATCTTGTGATTCAGAGTACAAAATGTCTCACAACAGCCAAGTATTACCGAAAAAAAATAAAAGTAACGGAAACGCCTAGAATTGACTTGCTTCTAAAGCAAGCAGCATTAGCAGAGGCGGGATCATAATCAAGTAAAGTGGAATTAAATAAGACCAAGGATAATGTGATCGAGATTCAGAAAGAACAAAAGTCAGAGGAGTTACCATCTTAGACTTCTGATTTGAGCGCAAGTGTCACTTCAAGTGACGATGATGAAGAGCCTCCGGTAACACCAGTGCCAGATCAAAGACTTTGCTTCAGCAAAGCATGAAACAAAATATACATGGTTGTGTACTATAGCAGTGCCAAGGGTGGCTATTGTTGTAAAATATGTGAACTGTTTGCAGCAACAACTGACAATGTATTTATTTCTGGAACAGTACTGGGACACCACCCGACCAGAAAGCTAGAGGGTTAGGCAGATTGGAAATGTCACAAATCATGTATTGAAAAGTATGTCACTGTGAATTCCAAGTTCAAGAAAAGTAAAAAGAACTGTTGCAGATATCTTGACTGAAAGTGTGCAGGCAAAACACATTAAAGAAATTGTGTCATTTAATTAAATTTATTGCTAGTTAGGCTAGCTAATCAGGCATCAGTTGTTTATTGATAATATTAAATATATGCGGCAAACATGATAAAAAACATATAACAGTACAGCTTTTTGGGGAGTGAAAAAAATCCCAATTTCTGGCAAAATGACGCGAAAATTCCCAATTCTAGGGGTATGGGTCATATTCCCAAAATGGTGAAAAAAAGCACTTCATACCACAATAGATATAGAGCATATTGTAATACATACTATGATCTATTGTGATACCTTAAGTTTATATTTTAATACATACCACAATAGATATAGAGCATATTGTAATACATACCATGATCTATTGTGATACCTTTAGTGCGTATTTTAATACATACGACAATGGATATAGAGCCTATTGTGATACATACCATGATCTATTGTGATACATATAGTGTGTACTGTAATACATACCACAATGATTCCCATATTGATCAAACTTATATTGAGCTGTTTCGCTCAATATAATGAGCCGAATGGACAACAAATGCTTTAGTAAAACATGATATAGCTTTTTGACAGGTAAACACATAGTTAAACGACTAGAATGTTTCCAAGTTAAATGACTAGAAAGTTTCAAAGAACAAAGTTAAAACAATCAACAAATTAACAGCAGAATTCACAACAGTATAGTGTGAGGTTTCACTGAAATTGGGTGATGATGATTCGTAAATGTATTTTGTTTTTTTGTACCTCCACTGTATCTTACAGGCTCATCAAAATGTCAACAAAATGTGACACCTTCAACAATTTGTTTTTTTAGCTCACCTTAGCACAATATGCTCAGAGCTTTTCTGATACCGCTTCATCTGTCGTCTTATGTCTGTTGTGCTGCATCAACATTTAAGCTTGTGAACATGTTAGAGGCCACAGTTTATATCAAATCTTCATCAAACTTGGCCAGAATGTTTGTCTGAATAAAATCTTGGATGAGTTCATTATTGAGTAACCTGGGGTCAAAAAGTAGGTCACTAGGTCAAATTTTAGGAAAAATCTTGTGAACACACTAGAAACCAAATTTATTGACCAATCTTCTCCAAACTTGGTCAGAATGTTTGCCTGCTTGTGATTAACATTAACTGAGTCTCGTGGGGTCAAAAATTAGGTCACTAGGTCAAAGCTAGTGAACAAACTAGAGGCCACTAGAGGCCACTTTTATAGGCCAATCTTCATCAAACTTGGTCAGAATGTTTGTCTGCATGAAATCTTGGATGTCTTTGTTATTAGGTCACATGGGGGCAAAAAGTAGGTCACTAGGTCAAATTTTAGAAAAAGCCAATGAACACACTAGAGGCCCCATTTATGGCCCAATCTTCAACAAACATGATCAAAATGTTTGCCCGCATGAAATCTTGGATGAGTTCATAACAGGGTCACGTGGGGTCAATAAGGAGGTCTCTATGTCAAATCTTAAAAAAAAGCTTGTGAACGCTCTAGAGACCACATTTATAGCTCAATCTTCACCAAACTTGGCCAGAATGTTTGTCTGCATGAAGTCTTGGATGAGTTCATTATTGGGTCACGTGGGGTCAAAAAGTATGTCAATAGGTCAAATCTTAGAAAAATCTTATGAACACACTGGAAGCCCTATTTATGGCCCAATCTTCACCACACTTGATCAGAATGTTTGCCTGCATGAAATCTTGGATGAGTTCAATATTGGGTCATGTAGGGTCAAAAGGTGGGTCAGTAGGTCAAATCATAAAAAAGCTTGTGAACACACTAAAGGCCACAATTACAGGCCAATCTTCATCAAACTTGGTCAAAATGTTTGTCTGCGTGAAATCTTGGATGAGTTCGTTATTGGGTCATGTGGAGTCAAAAAAGAGGTCACTAGGTAAGTCAGTTAACAGCGATCACTTTTTATCAATATGAGCATCTTTGTCTTTATGTGTAAGCAACCAAATTATAAAAAATACTATAAAAAACCCACAAAATGTTCATTATGTATTATCATACTGTATTGACTTTACTCAGTAGCTCCATCTTCTGGTACACCCTGACAACCATACTACAAACTTTGGATATTTGTTCACTATCAAAAAGGAACAAATTTTAAAAAGGCATGTAACCCAATCCAATTTGGCAAAGTTATGCCAAGGCAGACAAAGTCCCATTGAATCTTTAATTTATAATTTATAATAAAATAAAATAATCCAATAGTACTTTGTTTATAACTATAAGACTTAATAGAAAATAATGGAAAATTCACGGGAGAGATTCTGTCTGCATAGGAAAATTCATGGGCCAGATTCTGTTCACTTATGCCAAAATGATGAGAAGGAAATTTGTCCAGCGGGGATTTTGTCCAGCCTCCATGTTATGATCTGTATACAACTTTGCTTTGAGCCCTGAGCATCTAGTGTGATCACTCCTGACATATTTCATAACATAACTATTGAAATTTGTCTGTAAACTTGTGATTTCTCGACTCGTTGTCTGACCTTAGCCATGTCGGAGACTCGCACATCATCTACGTTTTATCAACCTTCCATACAAGACCTATATGTTTAGATAATAAAGTATTGGAAACTAAACACTGCAAAGATATGTCTGGGATAAGGTTGTTCCTGTCATATCATATTTTCATGAGATGTTGAATCAATGGTGTAATTTCCATGGATATTGATTTGGACATCTCCCCATGGAAATGTCAAGAAAGGAATCTTGGATGGAGGTTTCTTCTGGTTAGAGAGAAATTTTATGAAATGATAAATCTGTCAGCCTTCTGAGCATCAATTGATCATTCTTAGGTTAATAGTATAGATGTAGATCAGCCAACTCCCTCTGTTGTATTATCCCCAAATGACACTTAAACATGTTTTTAGCTCACCTGAGCACAACATGCTCAAGGTTAGCTTTTCTGATACAGCTTTGTCCATCCTCTGGTGTCCATCATGCATCAACAATTTAGCCTGTGAATGTGCTAGAGGCTACAGTTTTTATCTGATCTTCATCATACTTGGTCAGAATGTTTGCATGAAATCTTGGATGAGTTCATTATTGGGTCACCTTGGGTCAAAAACTAGGACAAAAGGTCAAATTTTAGCAAAAACATGTGAACATGCTAGAGACCACATTTATAGCCTATTTATATCTTCACCAGGTCAGAATGTTTATCTGTATGAAATCTGAATGAGTTCGTTATTGTTTCAAATGGGGTCAAATAGTGATCACTTGGTCAAATCTTTAAAAAAAAACTTGTAAACATGATAGAGGCAACATTTATGGCCCAATCTTCACTGAACTTTTTTCAGAATGTTTTTCTGCAAGAAACCTAGCAAGTTCCGAAGTGGATCACACGGGGGCAAAAAAGTGGATCACTTGATTAAATCTTAGAAAAACCCTGTAAACACACTAGAGGCCACATTTGTGGCCCAAACTATACCAAACTTGGCCAGAATGTTTGCCTTCAGGAAACCTTGGATAAATTCATAACTGGGTCACATGGGGTCAAAAAATGGGTCACACTGTCAAATTTTAGAATAACCATGTGAACTACTAGAGGCCAACTTTATGGTCCAATCTTCACCAAACTTTGCCAGAATGTTTGCAGGAAATCTTTGATGAGTTCATAACTGGATCACATTGTTTCACTTGGTCACTAGGTAAAATTCTAGAAAATGTTATAAGCCCAGAGGCCACACTAATGGTCCAATCTTCACCAAAGTTTTTTGAAGTAAATATGTCGTAATTACTTGACATCTACTAAAAGCTTGTGTCCTCAGTTGAGTGATTAAGGGCCATCATGGCCCTCATGTCTCTTAACTTTAAACGTAATTGAAATAAATATGTTTATTTCCAACCAAGTGTTTCCATATTGTAAAACTGGTATTGAAAACATATCATTAGAAAAGCATTGATGATAGAACAAGATAAAGCTGATTTAGTTTAATCTGGCCTAGGCTGAAATGCCCTAACCTCCCTCCCCCCTCCACTCTTGTCGGTCATACATTCAGAGGTACCAATAAATAGACGCCCAGATCTTCACATGAAAAACACAACACATTGTAGCTGTTATGTCAGTGGTGACATTAGTTCTCACCACTGCTAGTCTCAACCTCAACCTGCTACATGTAAGCACACATTGGTCACACCTAGGTATGTAGTATAGACACAGATCAGCTATCTGATCAGGATTTGCACTAGTTGCTGCTTTGTCACTTGGCACAGTGACTCTTAGCATGTAGTTGGCAATTAGAAATAATGTATATGTTGATTGTTATCAAACGTAGCATAGTAGCAGGGTTACCCATCAATTTGTAACCCACACCAAAATCTTTAAAAAAAGGAAGTTATTTGTTGAAACTGCAGTACAGCTAATTATACATATTGCTGATGACTGCATTAATTCAGATAATGGTATAATAGTGCCAGCTGATCTAGAGTGACACTTTTGCCTACACCTGATCAAGTGGTGTTGAGTAGGCCATGGGTTAAACTTAAGTAAGATGTATAAGAATTATTGATCTGAGGTGAGGGGTGAAGTAATTACAAAGCCTTTTTCTTCTTCTTTGCTGACCTTGTCTATGGAGGTACATACATCTTCAGTTAGTCTATGTCAGATGTTTACATGAACAACACCAGAAAATAATTCACTCCCCAGGCAAATATGGATGGAAATACTCGGCTCCTAGACCTTTTGGATTATCAGATATTTTTTCATGGTAATATACCTAATAATATTATATATTCATTAGTGGCATTGCTACAAAGAATTTCTTTTCCTTATCATTTATTGTCATGAACAAACAAGGCTCCAAGTTGAGCTCTTAGACTATCTAACATTTTTGTTTGTTAATGAATACTGTTCATCCACCGTTTGTAATATTGCAAGGAATTGATCTTCTAGTGTTAGATCTTTTTCCATGTTATATGGACAATATCAATAAAGTGCACTGCCCCAGCAGTTAAAGATAAATAGTTCTGCAGAAACCTTAGATAATGAAATATTATTTTTGTATTATAAGTATTGTATATCTCAGAATGGCACTGTTACCTTGAATGTTTCCTTTTCAATATTTTTTGACATCATTAAGAACAGTGTGTATGTTACATGGACAAGTAAACATCACCCATGCAAAGAATAGAAACATTGCTCAAATTAACCCGATTGATGATAGAATATTATTTTTGCCTGTAAAATCAAGTTACAATAAAGATAGTATGAATTTATTTGCTGTTTCTAATAAGAGTAAATATTGAACTCTTGTGACTGGACAAAGGCAAATAACAGTAATGTCCTCTGTATTTTTATATTAAGGTTAGACACTTACTAGCAAATCAACATTTTTGTTAATAGTAAAGTATCACTCCAGAAATATATCTTTCTCTGTGCTTATTTATTTAATCTTAAACACAATTGTTCAATGTTTTTTTTTTTAACATTTCATTAACATTCTTTGATGTTTATTTTTAATTCCAAAATTATATGGGTCTGGTTTTCAACTTAAAAATACAGTGAGCCTTTCATCTCTTTATTATAATTTTAAGCCAGCTAAGCCAAATTGATTAAGCAAAGGCACTTAATGAAGATCATATCAGTCATCTCCCTCTGGAAGCTGTTGGATCAGGATCTGCACTTTATGATGCTAAGCCCCTGGCAATATAAATAATTTTGTGGCATGTAGTTACAAGACAAAACAATGTATGAATAAGAAATATTGTCGGCTGTAGCATGAGAAGGGTAAATGGTGCCTCATTGATTTATAGGATTGGAGTTGTGTGTTTGTTGTATTAATTGATTTATTTGCCAGGTATTCTTGTTGATTAATTGTTGCTGTTATTGTAGTAGATAAAGCTGAAGATTTATTTGCTGGGTGTAAGGGAGAGTTTAACAGTCTATGGGACACTGTAAAGACATCATATTTTAAACCCATGTAAGGGGAGGTAATCTGACTTTGAAAAACAATATATCCTACAACTTTCAACTAAATTCTATATGGTATCAGTATAAATGGCATTAGAAATATCTCATTGAGAGGAAGGGAATGTGTATGTATAATATTGAGGAATAATAAAAAAAGTTATGAGTTCATAAGTGGGTCACATGAGGGCAGAAAGTTGGTCACTAAGTCAAATCTTAGCAAAACCTTGTGAACACCCCAAAGGCCTCACATATGGTCCATTCCTCAGAAAATATGTCTAAAGTAATTAACTTTCGATAAATTTATGCCAGATATGAGACTACTTAAAGCCCATATATGAGTGAGCGTTTGCACGCACTGTTTTAGCAGTGAAAACAATATTACCATTTAGGAACATCAGCTGACCTGACAGACTTCAACTACTCCTAGCTCGTCAAAATATATTTCCACATTTTTCCATTTTCTTAGTGTGAAATGAAGTGGAGTCACAAAGTTAAAATTCTCGAGTACATAACCATCAAATGTTCACAAAAGTATGATCAGCCTTGATATAAATGTAACTAATAAATGCGGCACCAAATGAACTACTATTCACATAAAAACTATCTAGAGCATATAGAAACGCTGCATTGCTTGAAACGAGTTCATAATTGTCATGTTATTTAACCAGCACAGGGCCATAGTGATTATGCCTCCCGTTTTAGTCCTAAACCCTTAACCATCTGCTTATCATATGTCCACAACATTGGCTATGAAGTTGTATAGTTAAAGAGCGGCCGGTTTATCTAACACTTAACTCCTTTGGCCCTCACCGTGTGAATATGACAGTGAGGAAGTCATCCAGCTGATGTGCAGTGCTGGTGGTTCTACCCAGTTATTTGTCTGGGGTCTTCCTTAAACATTAGTTGCAAAACCAACTTTTCCTTATAATGCAGGTCAAAGGTAAACTGTATTATTCGATTTTTAATAGACATATTTTTTACGCATTTTTAAAAAAATTAGTTTGGTATATATTGCTTTTGTTCCGGTAAACCTTTTTTCAACAAACATGTGCCAAGAAAATGGTTCAATCAGATTAAAATCATATCCTGAAAACCTCTCCGCTATCAGGATCTGACGACGAACCAATAAAACCTTCCTAACCAGTCAGATTGTCGCATACAAAATCGCAAAAGTAAATGATGATCCGAAGCAGTCCGAACATATCATTTTATTGGCTGCACCCATTTACAATGAAATGTAAACATGGACACTCCATGCAAGACTTATGTCACTGAAGACAGGTGCATTCTATGGGGTATCCCATTTGTTTCAACATCAGTAACATCTTCAGGTCGAAAGTTAACTAACATGCAAATTCCTTTTTTTGTCAAGCGCTTTTCTACTGCATCATTGATAGCTGCCATTTTGCATACCGAAAGCGTAATGTATTACGCTCTCTGATTGGCTGTTATAAAAAAAGCAATTTGGGAAATCCATTCTTGTTTAAAGAATAAAAAAAGTAATTGGGGAAATCCATTCTTGTTTATAGACCGTATTTGCGGGCCGTCATCAGATAAAAAAAAAATAAATTCAGTAATGTGAATGTCATTTGCTTGTAGGTTGTGTACATAACTTTATTTTATTGTTGATTTCTGTTTGTAAGGGTAATTTTTATGTAAAACAAAACCTACTTTACTATACGTTTAGACATTGTTCTTTTGTATTTTAAAGACATTTATGTTGTGGTTGTAGTTTGTGGTAATAAATACCAACCCTTAGCCATCTTTATAGCCAGCATCTTGTTTACATTAAACTTCAGTTGAACATCATTTCTCTATACAAAGTTGACCCTTAAAACAACTACATGGTTCATTTGTTTAAAGTAACCTTAGTTAATTGGAGCTCAATTCAAACAATGGCTTCAGCTTTAGCTGCATGTGGATTTAATTTTAAACAGTGAGACAAATTTCTGCTAAGGTGTGGATATAATTTTAAACAATCCAAGCTGTTTCATCGCTGGTAATAAACATCTGACGTAAACAATAAGAACATTTTCCATGTTGAGATAGCCCGTGATATGAGACTATTTTTGTTAAACCTCTCTCTAAACCCACTTAGTATGAGTTACTTCGGCTAAGGCAGATAGTGTAGAACCAGACAAATTTCAGAGGAAAAATCCCTGAACAGGTTACAGTAACAGTTTAAACTTCAACAATTTGTGCTGAGATTGGAAATCTTTGAGCTCAACTCCAGAAAAATTGATGAATCTGATTGGTCAGAAAAGAATAGTGTTTTAAATCTTACCTCAGATACTTAAGAATGATTTGTGACTCAAGCTCACAATTGTGTAACTTCAAGTCCAGAAGCAATCAGATTGGTCTGCTTGAAATAACATTTTTAAATCTGACCAATATGTTGCTTGATAATAACTTGGAACGTAAATCTCAAGCTCAAAGTTTGATAAAGTAGGGTCCATATTGTTAGGAAATAGTATCAAATAAAAGCTTAAATTGTTTAACCTCAAGCACTATTCTCACACTACTCTGAGAATGGAGACTAGATTGGAAAACACAGAGATGATTCCTTGTAATTGCTTAACAGCCCCAAACACAGGCCATCAAATACAGCTCCTTGCTAGTAATTACTTCTCCCACAATGTTATTAGTATTCAAAAGACCTATATTTTGCCAAAGTTTGAAGTCTTGCATGGAGCATCAATTTTAATTAACTCTAATCTAAATCTGTAGGACCTGATCAGGCAAATAGTGTAGATAAAGTGGCAGCTGGTTGATCTGCACCATTTGTGTTATTTGAGCCTCCAAAAACTATAAAATTCTCTTGGATATTAGCTGTTGAGGTGGTGGTGGCTGCAGACACTTAATTGCTTGGGCATGCACTCCCATTAAAGTTACATTAAAAATCTTCAGTAATTTTGTGTTTCTTTATGTTCGGATCCTCTATCTATATATCTATATCTATAAATAGATATATACATTTTTAGACAATTTAAGACTGTTTAATATACCTATTTTCAATTATAGTTCATATTATTTTAACCTTATAGATTTTTTATATTTTTCTATATTTTACTAACATAGTTTAGCTTTTACCTGATTATTAACTATTCACATTAAACTTCTTTGTATTCGGCACCTTATAATCGGTGAAGTGTCGCAAATCCTAAATAAATAATAAATTTATTTATATATATATATATATATATATATATATATATATATATATATATAGATATAGATATACATAAACCAAACAAACATAATTATGGTTGTTCAGGCAATATCTAACAATGACTGATGGATGGGGACCCCAGACAAATGTATGAGAAGAACCACCAGCAATCCACAGGTCTACGGAAGTTGTTTCTGAAACCTAACTGATGTGTTTGCAGTCTTGTGTACCTTTTACCTCCTGCAGGATTCTGGCCTCACCTAGATATTAAAAAGTTTCATTATCATTCTCCCACTTTCATGCATATTTGATCAAGTGATTAGTGCTTTACCCAAATTGTGTTCCACTATCACTGGTCCATTAATGAATGTCTTTTTCCAGTGCCCCTGCCACGCTGTCTTCACTGTACTGCTTTATTACAGAACTTATGAGAAAATAAAAAGACAGCCAGGATCTATCATTTAACTGAATCTTATATTTGTTCTTAGTCTATGTTTTGTTGCAAAAATATTTGTTGAACTATTTTTTGTCATCAAGCAGTAAGAAAGCTAGGATCAAACTGAAGCTTGGTTCATAAGCTTGACTATTCTAGGTATAAGGAGAGTTCTTCCACATACCGAAATGTCCGTCTTTGTGATGGCAAGATTACATTCATTCAACAATTTTATTACATACCTTGGAATGAAACAGCAATATATGTCTTCCAATTACTCACATCTTCTGATGTACATCTACTGATAGGGTCAAATTTTATAGTAAGTTCCAGATAAGATTTTGTTACATATATTGTGGTTTGTCTTTTTTTTTTTAAGCAGGTTAGATTTGTACATGCATGTACAATAAAGCTTGCATCATTCTATCGGGCAGTTAAAAGTATAGTCTGAAGAAATATATTATTGCATTGTCCTTATTTGGTAATTTTATTATATAAAATGATAAATCCTAATAATAATAATAATGAAGACATTCCTGAACATTTCCTGGGTGATGATGAAAATGAAATCATGCGGAATGTGAAATCACGATGACACGACATCAATATGGAACAACTAATTCTTTTCAGAAAGCAGAATAATACCTAAATGTGCTGGCCACATCAGTAGCATCTGAATGCGTTTTTACACCAGGGAACAAATGTCCCGCTGAAAAGTTTTTTTCTTAAGTATACATATATTATAACAATAATTCTTAACGTTAAAAGACTACAGACTTCTTTGTGTAAACTTGACCAATGCCATTCTAATCCCCATGCTATAGTAGAAGGACCGTCCATATTTAAGTATTTACAATAGTGTATTAATTTGTTAACTCAAGAAAAGAAATAAAAATAAGCACTTACATGTTAGTTTTAATATGAGATTTCTAATATTAGTCATTTTGTATTGATACAAATATAGAACCTTATAGGTCTTGACATGATAAACATTTAGAATAATTTGTTTTGTTTTACAACTGAACTTGTGTTTTCAAAACATCGTTACTAAGACTTCAATATTAATGAGGGCAGGCAATATTTTCAAATTTTCAAAACCAAGGATAAAATATGGCGACATATATTTGCTAAAGGCAAACTGTCAGATACTACCTTGAATAAAGTTGTAAGGTATTGTGGAAAATGATATTGTTGAAGTGTCCCTGTGTGACATTAATATAAGTGTAATAGTAAATAAGGTGACCTAGAGCTTAACGAAAGCATATCAAGTTATAAGACCTTGAATTTACCATCATCACACATGGTGACTCAAAATTGTAACAGAACAAAAGTACAACAAAAACATTATTGCCCTTGACTTTGATAAAAAAAGAAAAATGTGAATTGACTTGATGGTGATGCAATCATCAGACCTTGTAAAGAAGTCTAGTTTTAACCTTGTGGAATTTTATCTTATAATTATATTTTAATTTTAACTTTACTTACTTTACATTAAACCTCATATTATTTAGCGCTGTATGACCTATTTTAAACATGTTGATGTGCCATTAAACCCAAAATAGAAAATGCTTCCATGTTTATTGAAATATTGTCATTTTTAGGATTGTGAAAAATTTACAATCTCAAACCATTGTACACTGGAACCTATCAAGTAAGAAAAGTAATTGTAAAGTTGGAAGGGTAAGGTGGTGGGCGGGGGCGGATGTTGTGAGTTGGAGACTGGTGTCCAAAGTTAGAAGTCTGTACTGCCAGTTTTCCAAAGAAGATTGGCATGTTCATCTCTTACCATAAGCCTTGGAGTCTTGAAATTTATTTCCCAATATGACAATATTCGGTTGATTCTTTATTCATAAATAATTGGTACTCATTAGAAACGTCTCAATGTGACTAGTGTTAATGAGCACCCACTATAATTGGGTTTGGTTGGGAATTAAGGCACTATATTCCTGAGTCAAATCAGATATACTCCTTTCATTTGAAACACTTCGTGTCAGTCAAGTTGCTTGTGTGGCATCTTCTATAGAAAATCCATTATTAGCCGAAGCTGTGTGTTTAAATATAGCAGTAGCCAGATATGTAGATCGTAGGGCGATGTGATTGTGGTATATAGAAGCTATAGTCAGTATTGATCGACGGCTCCCAAGAGACGATGCAAATTACAAAATGGCTGCAGGGTTTCGTCGCAGGTCTGCTGTGCAGGTCTCTGTAACAGAATCATTGTGTAGATGACCTTATAGTTGTGTCGCGTGGAATTAAAAACACACCAAGGTAATTTACTCATTACCTTTTACTCTCTTCCTCATTATCATTATATTGTAAAAAATGTATATTTGTGTGTTTGCAGTTATTGGCTTTTTGCCATGTTAAAAGGGTTGCTAACTCTATTGACATATTGCGCTAAGTATAGCAAGTATATAGCATATACTTAACCAAGGCATTGCAACCGTTTAGTGGCGTGTTTTTTTTTTTAAGATGAGCTTAGGGCAAATTATTGTTTTACAGAGGTTAGTGTATAAATATATACTTTCTCTTGTTTGTAAATAGATTATGGATAAAGTTGGTCACAAGAATCTAAAACAAAATTACCTATGCAGCAGAACTTGGTTTGATTAGATGGCTATTCTGCATGTCAGTTTGACCTTCAGGAGCCTTTTGTAAGGTGTATTGATTAGGGATGTGACAATTGATTTGTGTTAAGAGGGTAAAAAAACAACTAACAACAGGTACTTGATAAAGCCTGCCCAGTGACATTGGAACTCTCGGAACCCTAGCAGAGTTCCTGATTGACTCCAAATCTGTTGTATTAATTAATAACAAAAAATAATATATGACACTTTTTTTACTTAGTAAGTTTTTACTTTTTTTTAAATGTTGACTAGCCAGTAAATAGTCTTGTTCTTGACCTGGAGCTGCACTATTTGTGTCAGTCAATTCATGCTTTGCAGACTAAAATGTCATTTCATTGTGATGATTCTAATAATTCCATAATAACAAAGAAAATACAGAGACATGGAAAAGAAATAAGCATGAAATATATTATGTGAAAGATATATGGTGGAGGAGACTGATTAGGCCAGGCTGTGTATCCCATAATTTTTAACCATAACCATGTATTGTTGGTACTCATAGAGAAGTTACTGATGTTTCTTATAATTTCTAATAATTTCTGGTTTGGGGTTAAGTTGTTAAGATTTTGTCTGAAAAAAACTTAACTAACTCAAAATATGATTTTGATCTAGATTATACACAAAAGAACCTCCAAAATTTTGTTTAATTTCTGCTGTAACACAGTGACATGTTGGTTAGTTTGGTTGGTAAGAAGGGTTAAGAAAATTATACAAATATTTTTTACATTTTTGTAACCATACCCATATTTGGAAGAAGATATAAATTATTATAACAAAGCACTATTGACTGAACTGTTTCTCTGTATATCACTCTGTTTCCTTGTCTTGCAATCCGTTTCCCACATATGTCAAACTGAATCTGTTTCCTGCATATCGATCTGTACCTTCTCTTTCAGTCTGTTTTCCAGGTGTGTCAAGGTGAATATCTGTTTTCCATGTATATCAATCTACCTTGTCTTGCAATCTGTTTCCCAGGTGTGCTACTCTGAATATGTTTCTGGCGTATTGATCTGTACCTTGTCTTTAAATCTGTTTCCCAGGTGTGTTAATCTGGATCTGTTTCCCTGCAGATCAATCTGTTTCTTGTCCATCAGTCTGTACCGGCCGCAAAAGCTCAGGTGGTAGAGCGTTGGCTTGCGGATCATGGGTTCAAACCCCCGCTGAGTCAAACCAAAGACTTTAAAGTTCGTAGAAGTGGCTTCCCTCCTAACGCACAGGACTAATGGGACAGCATTACACCTAAAATGTTGGTGTCAGTATAATGGATCGGCCAGGTTCAGTCCCTGGACACCTCGTAAGTGCCCATATGCTTTAATGATAGAAATGTCGCTGCGCAGTATCGGCAAAAATGCCGGCTTATCCCATCCCATCCCATCAGTCTGTTTCCCTCCATATTAATCTGTCTGTCAATTTGTTACCCTGTTAAGCTTTTCAATCACTGCGTAGGAGGATAAATATTCCGCCATTTCGAAACTAATAAGGAATAAAATTAAAGAGTTTAAAGGTGGTTAACAACTTTTGAGCTAGAAATAACATCATGGGAACTGCAAATTAGGTATGGTTACTTTGAAGGTTCCTGCTAAAACCTACCTGTAGGTGTTGTTGCTTGTTGCCATTTAACACCACAAACTTGGTGGGTGGGTGATGATCTTATCTCTGTATATGCATCATGGTTAGTTATTTTTAGAACAAAACACCAAACATTTGTCTCCACGTCACTGTAGCATGTTAATAAAATACATTCTACTCATGTTATTCTATATGTAAACAGTGTCACATAAAAATAAATCAATCACACATGTTGTGTCATTGAAATATTCTTTTTACACATTTGCAGTCTGTGATTTAGCAGAAATACCCATTTCGTCTAAAATTAGATAAGGTATATATTATGGTCAAATGGTCACTACACTGTCCTGTTATTTAAACAGTGATTATTCATTTAAGTTTTTTTGTATGGCAAGTACGCAGGTCAGTTGGTAAATGTTTCTGAATTCTGACGTTCAGTCTAATTATCCTGAGCTTGTTTGGGTAAATAAAGAATACTTCTCATAACACTCTATTTACGGGTTATTGAACATTTTAAATTTAAATGCTTAGTCAAATGCCTGTGTCCGACCGTGTGTTAAGCATTGCTTCTAGACATAACAGTGTTGTGTTAGAAAATAGAACATGTGATAGTGATTGGGTATGATCTCTGCCATTTACTAAATGGGTGTTGTTATATTGTCAATCAAGGGATTACAGTTTGTGATGGTTGCCTCCTTACACCAATAGGTGGTGCACAAAATTATTGTCTCGACCAATGAACACTCGATATGCTCGTTGATGCACAGTGATCTGTTCTGATTAGCTGCACACATACACACGCAGGTGCTGGTCTCTTGCCGAGAGGTTATATTGCATAATCAAATGGTCGACTGGTAGCTAGCATTTTAAGAGGAGTGAGCTTACGTCTGTCAACAACATCAAAGCGGAAGAATTGATGTGCTCAACTTGAGGCGTGAGACAGACCCTTGATATCGGGAGTCTCCCAGCGAAATCAGGAAAGATCATGTCTGCATCTTACCTAAAAGCTGGACTGAAGTTGTGGCTAGTAATAATTCCTTAGTACTACAATACAATGGTTTATAGATTACTCTCATGATAAGTATTGGATGTAGGCATATGGTCAGATACCACCTTTAATTCCTCAGTACTACAATACAATGGTTTATAGATTACTGTCATGCTAAGTATTGGATGTAGGCATATGGTCAGATACCACCTTTAATTCCTCAGTACTACAATACAATGGTTTATAGATTACTGTCATGATAAGTATTGGATGTAGGCATATGGTCAGATACCACCTTTAATTCCTCAGTACTACAATACAATGGTTTATAGATTACTGTCATGCTAAGTATTGGATGTAGGCATATGGTCAGATACCACCTTTAATTCCTCAGTACTACAATACAATGGTTTATAGATTACTGTCATGCTAAGTATTGGATGTAGGCATATGGTCAGATACCACCTTTAATTCCTCAGTACTACAATACAATGGTTTATAGATTACTCTCATGATAAGTATTGGATGTAGGCATATGGTCAGATACCACCTTTAATTCCTCAGTACTACAATACAATGGTTTATAGATTACTGTCATGATAAGTATTGGATGTAGGCATATGGTTAGATACCACCTTTAATTGGCAGGAAAGAAAAAACATTTTGAAATACAGTGTATATTTTGCAATCTTTGCTGATTCTATTAATGAAATTGATATGTCAAAATGAAAGCCAAAATTAGGATTTTTTTTCCTCCTTATATGCTTTGTTAAACTGATTTGGTTATCACTACATCAGAAATGGTATGAGAGTTCTGATTGAATACTAGTTGATAGAAGGATACCAGTTGAAGCAGCTCCATTGGTATTTATTGTAAGTAAAAGATATTTTTATTGTGATTAGTTTGATTTAAGTAATTAATACTTTAAGTTGTAGTTTTTAATTATAAATGCATTAAGTGTACTTTCTCATTCGCTTGTATTAGATTAGTCTTTTAATGAGACGTAAAGAATTATTTTTATATAAATCACTAAATCACTCCATTTCAAGGAACTGTGCACTTTCATATATAATATAATTTTCATATATAATATAATTTTTATATAAAAAATCTCTGGTATATTTTTAAATAATGAAATCTTAAGAAAAACTATCAAAATCACTTTTTTTTTCTCACTCTAAGAATTGTAGTGTCACATGTGTGAACCATCTTTTCCATTTTGTGATCGAAATAGCATTAGTTGTCCCAGGCTTGTCTTTTACAGCTGTTGGTATAGAGACTAAGGCTGTTACTCAGCTGACTTTTCGTTCAATTAAATTCAGGTCAGCATTTTCATACTATCAAAAAATTGTTTGCCATAATTCCAAATGTGACTTGAGTTCTGATTGTGGCATTCATTTCAATGCAGACAATTATAATATCAATTCATGCAATACTTCAGGCTTGCATACTTACATACTTCAAAGGTATTGTTATAAAGTTGCTGACTCTAGCAATTAATCTTGCTTAAGGTTGGTGAGACATGTTCTTAGGTCAGGAATTTACTTATTGATTCTTAATTAATAAAATGATTGTCAGTAGCCAGGTCAGAGCGCCTTGTCAATCATGCTGCACAGCCAATCAGATATGTCTGAAACTGTGGTTGGTGTCATGGAAACAAGTGGTTATAATAAGCTCTGCCTTCATATTGATGGTGAGCAGCTCCATTGGGAAATGACCATATTAATTAGGGAAAAATCTCTTCTTACAACTATATGCATCTTTTAAGTAGGCAGCACACTCCCCACACAATTTGTCATGCTATGCTGCAGCTCTTGGTGGTGGAGAAAGGAGTCAATATGCAGCAGCTGCAGTATTAGTAGAAAGGTCATTGTGTGGCAAAGGGTACAATTTATGATCATACTACATGTATATAGATATGCATCTTCAAGTAGAAAGCACACTGTTAGTATAGGTTGCATCACATTTTGCTAGATTGAACAATTTTCACTGAATTTTGATTTAAGTTTCTGTTCTGTCAGAGCTTCTACACTATATGAACATTCAGTAGAAGGATGCCATACTTCCTAAAATACAACAAAGCCAGGGGAAATGAACTGATTACTCTGTCATTCTGGATGGCTGAATAACACCATTAGCTTGTATATGTATAGAGAAATTGTTAATTAATGAACACTGGTGGTAAATGTATGATAAGTACTTGCATTCTTGATTGCTTCATTCCCAAGAACAGCTATATAAGGCAGGAATGGTAAAATGGAATATAAGATAGTTAGCTAGTCAACTGGATGATCTGTTAATCTGTTAACCCTTTAGCTGTATTATGTTTCATTCTTACTGTTTGTATCATTTGGGCTTGTGTCTGTTAACTGTAACAAATTCTTGATAGTGAGCAGGATTCTAACACAAGCCAACAGAGTGAAACTGCATTGGTTCAATCACATTCAGGGCGAAGGGCAGATAACCTGTCAATGATTCACGTTTACAAATGGCTTCCAATTGTTGATTTGTCCCGAGATTGATTTATCCCAAGTTAAGTTGTCCTCTAATAGATTTATGATAGATACTGAAATTGTTTGCTGTCTGTGCATAAAAAATCAAATAAGACTATGTGTCTACAATGATATTACACTCTGTGAAACAGCAACATTGTCCAGCAGACATACAATCAGCAGAACCTTATACTTGCAAGTTAATCAAGAAAACACAGGAAAAAGAAAAAACAGTTAAATATATGCTAATGATGTGGCAAATTGATTTGTTTCAATCCTTTTCAACTGGGTATTATTAGAAATAATTACAGAAAGAAAGGAAAAATTTATTCATTTTTGTTCTGTGTAGAAGCTGCATTTCAACTTCTTGATTTTTATTATTGCCCCTATAATTGTTTTGCTTGATGAGATAAATGTCCTCTATATTTGGAAGTCTTGGCAAAACGCTGAAAGCTAATATGACTACAACACTGAACTAAGAAGCACAGAAGCTGTTATACATGCTTTTCATATTGATTCCTTAGATTTTTTAAATATTAAAACTTTAACTTATTTCAAGTAAACATCAAAGACAACAAATCATTGCCTTAATTGAGGCAATTTTAGTATAACTTGGCAAAGAAACACTATTACAGGCAATCAGCCAAAAACATGCCAGAAGAACAATGTTATTTTAAAATTACACAATTGTTTGGTTTGATAATTCTGGCATCATACTGTAATAAAGTTTTTAGAGTGATATATTCAAACCAAAAATTAAGATAGATAGGGACAGGAATTGTACCTCTAGAGTACTGAATGAAGTCTTGGTCCTTATAGAAGTGTGGTCTTGGAAAGAAATATGTTTCTTTTTTTTACGTGATGACCTGCTAATTAATATAGAATGCCAAAGATGGATATTGTGGGATTATCATTTATAAATTGTTGCTAGAAGAACACATTCTTTTGTATGACATGATCAATTGTTATAGCGATAGTTCCCTACGTTAAAGTGTTCGAGATAATGCTGCTATATTTGTTTAGGGAGATTAAAGCCATTTTTTTCCAACCGTTTTAAATGTTTAGGGAGATTAGTGCCTGTTTTTACCAACTACTTTAAATGCAAATATTATGATTGTAACCCTTTCAGCGCCAATTATTTCTAAAAAAAAGCAAAAAAAAAAGCTCAGCACCTAATACATCTTAGAAAATCTGTGAAAACAACACTAGCTTGTTGAAACCAGAGCTGGTAGTGCAATCGGTAGAGAGTTAGGGCCAGGTACAGGAGGCCCTGGTTTCGATCCTCGGCTGCGACATGCCAGAGTTATTAAAAATGGTAGTGCTTCCTTGCTAATGCTCAGGCAAGTATGTGTGCAGTTCCAGGACTGGTTGGCCCGGTGTTAGGATAATGTGACTGGGTGTGCTATCATGCCCGGTGTTAATGGCATGCTATACATTAGTGAAGGCAACAGTATTTCTGCTTCAAGTGAACACCATCTCCAGATAACTGAATTACTGTTCTTGGGACAATTAACATAAACTAGCTTTATAAAGAAACAAATAGAAATGAAAAATACTAATATACTACTACTGTTTTATCAACACATGTCAACACAAATTGCTTATAGCACAGAAAGTGTTAACTCAAGTATGTGTTTGTTTCACAGAGAAGCATTGTTTAAGCATCATTCAGAAATGTAGATCTCTATTAAAGAATACCTTGACAGTATTGTCTCTGGATATCAATGATTTAAACAGTTATTACCAAGTTGTTGAATTGTTCATACTGAAGAATAGTCATAGAATCATTGGCCAAGCAATACTTACTTAAATATAATTGGTGAATTACGTGCCTAGATATTCTTAATACAGAGAAGTTGGTGAATTATTGACCAAGCAATTCTTGTTTGAGAATAGTTTGGGAATTATGTGCCAAGCAATTTTTTCCAAGAATAGTTTGAAAATTGCGGGCTAAGCAGTTCTTACTTAAATATTGTTTGTGAATTGAATAAGCAAATCTTGATGGAAAGTTGATTTTAAATTTTTGGCCAAGGGATTCTTCCTTAAGAATGATTGGTGAATTATGGGACAAGCAGTTCTTTTTTAAGTATTATTGGCTGAGCAATTCTTATTTAGAATATGGTCCAATCATGATAATTGGAATCACAATCATATTAATGACTACGAATACATTAGTCAGCCCTGTCAGTACTTTTATAATTTTTAGAAAATGTTATGATATTTCGATGATTGTCGCAGTCTCTTGAATCAATTATGCGCTTATTTAAGTCACAGCTTTACCAATACTGAAACCAGCTGTCATGTTTTCATACCTCCGTAAATGAACGCAGCTTTAATACTTGACACGTCGATCGTGTTTGGGAGAAACAACATCACTTTGTTCACTGTTTGTTGTTGATGCGGTGTT